>CM040927.1:9407066-9902066 GCA_023029165.1 Gobiocypris rarus
ATAAATGGCAGATAACATTGATAACATATGTATATATATATATATATATATATATATATATATATATATATATATATATATATATATATATATCCTCAAAACAAGATGAATTTTCATGAGAATCAACTGATTCAATGAACAGATGTTACTTCCATACAGTACAGCTATGTTTGTAATGATTCTGAGCTTCACAAATGTTTATTTTTCTTGAACAAAGCTTTGAAAAAAAATAAATAATAAATCGACAAAACTGTTGCCAATGGGATGTCTTGTGTTTATTCTAACTCATCAAAAGGCACTGCATCAATCTTGAAATACCAACAGAGTTTGATTGTTGCCACGAGACATATCCTATCATAGTTTGGCATGGACACATGGAAAAAGCTAATTATATCCGTATCTCTATTTTAAAGTCAATAGTTCTGACTGAATGAGTAGCATTCAAAGTTGTTACAGATAAACACAAACCTGTGACTGCATATTCTATATAAATGAATCACGTTGCTCGGCAATCATAAAAATATTAGCCGGTGGAAGAGTTGCTTATTCTGATTACTATTTAAAATAAACATTGTAAATATTGCTGTCATTGCTTTATTCATTGCAATTTTTTGCCGGACTGAGTAATACTCACTAGAATGATGGAAGATAGCCAATTGTATTTGTTTTATTTTTTCTTGGAGTCTGGATAGAACCAGCGAAGAAGATAGATCATGGAGGTTGGATGGAACCATAGGGGGAGGGAGTTTGAGAATTGACTTGGACTAGTGAGTCAATTAATTGAGATGTGACTGGCAGCAACAAACACACCACAGGGATAGGAGCATGAAAGGGACTCCACAAAGTCGAATTCTATCAACACTCCTTTTGAGATGGCTCGCTGTCTCTTGGTCCTAGACCCACTGTACGCTCAGGCTCTGGAACAAATATGGCTTAAGGCTCCAGCTCCAGCTCCAGGATGACCTTTTCCTTTACTGGAATGTCCATGGCAGACGTGGGCTCTGGATTTGTGGAGGTCTTGGGCTACTGGTCTTGGGTGAGCCTGGGTGGTGGTTTAGCCATGTCCTCAGGATGGATGGGCCTTGGAACGCAGGGAGTGGACACAGAGGTGGTGGTGTCAATGTCCTCTTCAACCACCCCCACCATCATGGGGAACTAACCAGCCACAGCACATAATCTATGTACTGCTGTAGTGAGCAGCTTGTGTACCCATTGGCATCATTACCAGGAAATGGTCGTCAGGCCCACTGAAGAAGCAGCTCTTAAGAGTGTTATCGTTCCAGGGCAACCGATAACAGAAGTCCAAAAAGTCCTTCATGTAATCATCCAGAGGACGTTCTTTCTAGATTAACTTCATAATCCAGTCCTCTGGGTGAAGGTAAATTGCTGCTTTGCTATCCATATTCCTTACTATTTGGTTCAGTGTTCTGTCTGTTCAGTGTGTAGAGGAGGATGGCTTTTGTACATTTGACTAAATTGTTTGCTTGTCTATTTCGCTTATAATTTTCCTATTGTACACACTTTTTATACTTGAATAATGACTTATTGTTAAAAAATATATATTTATAAAACATATACAAATATTGATGCATCTGGAGATATGGTCTGTGGGGTTAGTAGTAGAGATATACTTATTACATTGTTACGGCAGTAGTTTATGAGTGAGTTAGTAGACCATTCATTCAGCCAATTCATAAAACAAAACTGATTGATTGATTGATTGATTGATTGATTGATTGATTGATTGATTGATTGATTGATTGATTGATTGATTGATTGATTGATTGATTGATTGATTGATTGATTGATTGATTGATTTGTTCATTATTTTCCATCGATTGAATTCTAATTGGATTCTACTGGTTCATGGGTTTTGATGCTCAGTGGTGTCATTCATGGTCATTTAAACCAGGACATCACACTGTTGAAGTTTTAGTACCATATCATCAGTTTCCACTGTGAAGCTTCAGGAAAGAGGTCCAACTGTGTACTTATTCATAGTGACCTTTAGTAGACTCCTAGCTTTACAAATAGGAATGCAAGTGTTAGAAAACAAATAAAACAACCCCCATAATCCTTGCATATTAAAGAAAAGCTTGAAAGGTGAATTGGTTTAATGGTAGTTTTGTTGTAGAACTGCCACAATCTTTTTATATCATTCTTTCAATTTGGGAGCTTTTTCTACATTCACATATATTCCTAGCACCGTAAAAGTCTTCTAAAGCTCTTCTTATTGTTACATTAGAAAAGGATCAAGCCAACAGATGAGCTGCTCAAAGAGCAGGGTAACTTACAGCCCGGCAAGGGAACACTAGAAATGAAAAATAAAGCAAAATGTATTTGTATGGAAATATAGCTGTCCTACAACAAGCAAGGATCTGATTATTTTCATGCTTCTTGTGCTTTTTGGGGGATCTGCACAAATCCCTTTTGACGCTTTCTTTCCTTTTTTTCTGCAGGCAACCTTCTCCCTCCCTCCGTTTGTGGCCCAGAGATGGTGCAGAGTGGTATCTCATCACATGCCTGTCCGACTCAAACACCCAACCTCTTCTTTGGGGCTCATTGATCCTTCCAGGGAGTCCATCCAACTTTTTGCTCAAGATGGGCCATTTGCATGCGAATGAAGAGGCTTGATTAGTGTGAAAGCGGCCATTGATGAGAACGTTCATAGAAGGGGATGCTGCCCGCTCACCCGTTACTACTGGGTTCCCATTTGTGTGAAGCTTTTGCAGCTAAAGCCTCACATATCTCTCTGAATAGTCTCAATAGTCCACTCTCTTAAACTTTTTTCTATGATGTTTAAATCTTTTTTTCTTTTTTTTTTTTTAAAGGCTGATTTGAATTAATTCTAGCATCACCTTTCCTTCATCAGCTGTAAAGACCTGAATATGGTTTCCTCTCAATGTAACAATATATTTCCTGTAAGAACCAACACAACCCATTTTTCTTCTAATAAAAGAGTTATATGAGTAATAGGCACAGCTTGAATTAAAAGGGTGGCATTGGTTGGGGGAATTCCCCCCTTAGATGACTCTTATATTTTTTGAAGCTAAGACATGAGGAAAGGAAACATGGATGCACAAATAAGAAATAAGAAGCACCCAAAGAGAGCTGCAAACAACATCGAGCTTATGCTGCTTTCACGCCATGTCATAACTATCGCAATTAAGAGATGGCAACCCGTGACGTTCTACTCTGAGTTGTTCATGTCCTCGGTCTCAGAATCATGTGGTTCTATGCCAACACTATCAACAGCTAAATTAATCAGCAGCAGTAAGTTGGTACAAGTCAGAGCTCTTAAGTTGTTTATGTTCATTATTGTTGTAATGTTATGTGCTTTGTATAGGGTTGTGCCGATAGATGATGCCATCGTCTATCGCAGATGGCTGACAGACGTCATGATGTTGAGCCGGCGTCGTGATATTGTTTCCATGGTGACGCATCTTGCTTGTCAGGTGACTCACATCAGCCAAAATAGCACTGTTTTTTTTTTTTGAGTTTGAGTCCGTTTGACATCAACAGGGCAGAATGTCCTTGCATGGGCTCTTCTCCCGGAAGGGAGCGACCAGAGCGAGAGAGCAAATCCATGCCCATTAACCCGCTTTGCTCTGCTTTAGGGAGGCTGGCTGCACTGCAGTCAAAGGACTTTACGAAATCAAAACAACCATGTACAGCTTCCCAAAGAACCCAGCATTAATGGGACAGTGGATAGAGTTTGTTTTTCCAGGGCAACAGAGTTGCGCAAGTGTTTTTGTTTGTTTCCTGCATTTCGGTGACGATTTGTTTTTATAAACAAGGCCCAGTTCGACGCCGGATTTGTAGCTTGTCTAATGCCGAAAGATGGAGCGGTTCCAGCAATAAAGGTTCACGGTCATGCATTGAAAGCAGGCGCTGGAGTAAAACTGCTTCAAATGTCTTTGTGGCATTGGCTATCGCTGCGTAAGTGCACATCAGTAAACAACATGATCGTGTATAGTTAATTTATCAATGGAGAATGCGTTGTATGGTGTGTGTTTAAATACGTTTGTTTAGCTGACCACTATAGGTGTTTGTTTGTTTATTGTAAAACCACCCCAAATATATTAAACCTAGAGGCCGTTCACACAAAGCACTCTTCTTCATTCAAATGCGCTACTATTCCATTGTTTTTCTATGTAAACACGCACTAGTCTGACGTGTAAAACCGTTCCGCTTGCTACTGCTAACTTTCTTTAAAAGAAAATAGTCCAACGCCGTGGTACAACGACCACACACAGGGCCTTAAAACAGCAGCCAGAAAGGTTTTTCGTAATTCGTGGAAAGAGAGCATGATCGCATGCAGAAAGGCCGTAAAAACAGCTAGATCTGTTTATTTATCGACTCTCTTAGAAGAAAACAAACACAGCCCTAGGTATTTATTCGATACAGTGGCTAAACTAACCAAAAATAAAGCTTCAAATTCTGATGGTTGTAAATAGCACAGCAGTAATGACTTTATGAACTTCTTTATGTGTAAGATTGATAATATTAGGAAGAAAATTATATCCATGCAGCCGTCGACTACAGTATCACACAGAGCATTGTACTGTCACTGAGGAAAAATTACATTCATTCACTGCTATAGGAGAGGAAGAATTGGCTAAACTCATTAAATCATCAAAATCCACAACATGTATGCACGACCCTATACCAACTAGGCTATTAAAAGAGATACTACAAGAGGTCAAAGATCCTCTTCTTAATATAATTAACTCATCTTTGTCATTAGGATATGTACCGAATTTTTTTAAGTTGGCTATTATCAAACCACTTATTAAAAAAAAACTCAACTTGATCCTACAGAATTAGTCAATTACAGGCCAATCTCAAATCTACCCTTTCTGTCAAAAATACTGGAAAAGACTTCACTGTGTCTTCAGAAAATACTGTGTCTTCACAATTGTGCTCCTTTTATAGAAAGAAATGGTATCTGTGAGGATTTCCAGTCAGGATTTAGACTGTATCATAGTACTGAGACTGCTCTCATTAGAGTTACAAATGATTTACTCTTAACATCTGATCGTGGTTGTATCTCTCTATTAGTGTTGAATAGACTCGAGAATTATGTTGGCATTAGTGGAACTGCATTGGCATGGTTTAAATCATCTTTATCTGACTGTTATCAGTTTGTAGCAGTAAATGAAGAAATGTCACACCGATCACAAGTTCAGTATGGAGTACCACAGGGCTCAGTGCTAGGACCGTTGCTCTTCACCCTGTACATGGTACCACTGGGAGATATCATTAGGAAGCATGGCATTCGTTTTCATTGTTATGCTGACGATACTCAGCTCTATATTTCTTCATGCCCTGACGAAACTTAATAATTCACAAGATTAACGGAATGCATAGTAGGGTTGTGCCGATGGACGATATCATCGTCCATCGTGATGGCTGACCAACATCACGATGGAGCGCCACCATCGTGATGCCACGCCCCCCGTTGCGAGTGTGACACAGACTAATCCTCTTCTATAGTTAAACTAAAAACTTTGCAGGGATTGCTCTGTAAATTAAATTGAGAGTATAACTAAAGCATATATGCTATTTTAAATACTGTAGTCTATGCCAGATATATAGCCTACATTTTTAAATAATCCATTTCAGAAGCATGCGTGTTTATTTTAGCACTTCCGTCAGTGAAACAACACACTACAGCCTGTAAAACATTTAAACGATTATCAGTTAATAATGGTAACATAAAATTTAAGACAATTAAATATTAGTTTAAAAAAAAAAAAATGTATTTCCCCACAAAGATGCGTCATTCTCGAATATCTTCGTCTTCATGTTTTCTCCTGATGTTGCAAAGCAACACGTGTTGTAAAACGTCTGAAGAGCGAATTTTATCTTCCACAGGGTCAAGACATTTAGGCTATGTTTGATTATGCACTGCCAGAGAAAACGAAAGTAAAATCGGTGGCGTGTGTGTGTGTATGTGTGTGTGTGTGTAGGCGTGAATTGCGCTATTCAAATAAATTTGACGCGCCAAGTCTAATAACAAGAACAAACTGTGTTAAATAAAATTTGAAGTAAAAAGGTATTCGTCCTACATTGTTTTTTTCTACTTCACCACAGTAAAGCATGTGAATGGGAAGGCTATAATAGACTTAATTATAAGCAAACGAAAGGAAGAAACGTTTACAATTCCCTGCGAAAATGAGTGTGACGTGAGTGAAGATTTATGAAAAGAAACCTGATGTCCAGTGGGATAAAATGACCTAACTGTTAGCCTTTTGATTATGCCTATTGTTAAAGTTCGCGGAAAGGTACAAACATATGTGAAAAGCTGGCAAATCTTTAATTGGGCTCAGCCTCTCTCTCATTCGGCATGAATCCATGTTTTCATGGCTGCGATGCATAACTGCGAATTTATTTCCTTTGAAAACAATTTTTTGTGCTTCTGTCCTGTGGTAATATATTCACGTACAACAGCATTCACATACAAAACACGGGGATAATAACGAAATTATAGTTTTAAATAGAACATAGTATTTTTGTAAGGAGGCATATTAAAATAAAAAGTGCACAACTCTTTTGTTTCCCCTCATGTGCAACCTAGTGCGGGTGAGTCCTTATTTGGGTTAGCAAAATAACGAAATAGAAAATAGTATTCATGTAAAGAGATAGTAAAATACAGATATAGTAAATTATATATTTTTATTAAAAAAAAATAAAAAAACGACAATATCATCGTCCATCGCGATGTTTTATTGTAAACATCGTCAACTGCCAATTTAGGGGACATCGCCCAACCCTAATGCATAGCTGATATATTAAAAGAAAATGGATGTCTAGTAATTTCCTGCAACTTAACTCAGAAAAAAAAAATATTTTTAATTATTGGACAAATTTATTATTTTGCTAGTACTTGTGTGTATTTAAATGTCTGAAACCTAAAATAAACATTATGTGGTTGAAAACAGAATAGTTCGGATATACAACAAGCACTAAGCGTGTCTGTCTCTGGTTCAGTGCCAGCCATAACTGATTTTAACTTGAGCGCCTCATTTTTATAACGCCCTGTCATGCTCGAGATAGTGGAGGACAGGGCACCATGCCCCCAACCCCCACCCCTGATGTCATCGTCCATCACGATTTTTCACAGTAGACATTGTCCAATGCCAATTTGGTAGACATTGCCTAACCCCAGTGCTTTGAGACAAAGTCATTTACGCTTTTCAGACTCTAGAAGTTGTCTACCCTAGCTTTAATGGCAAATTATGATTCCCATACTGCAGGAATGGGGAAGTCACAATGAGTCACATTAGCAAAGGCAGGTAAAAAGGAGGACACTAATTACAAATGGTTGTTGTAGTGACAATCAAACAAGGAAAACACTAAATGCTCTCAGTGGATGTAGATAAATTCATTATTCTTCAGTACATGTTACTCCACATGATTTTTTCCCTTTCATAATCTTGCATCAAAATGCAATAACTTTCTCTTCCTATGAAACAACTTTTGTTTTCTTGTTGGCATATAAGGCTGTGTGGGCGAGGAAAAATAGACTAATATTAACCAGTGATATCTTAGCTTACATGTTTCACCTCATCATGATCAAAACAAATCCTCATGAATAAAATAAAATCCCACTCTACATTATTTCCCACTAAATATTCTGTTTCAATTGGAAATATGCCACATTACAGAAGTTAAATGTGTTGCAAAAAGTTACTTTTGAAAGAAAGCATTTACCAGTAACAAATGTAAATATCAGGGGTCCCAAAACGTTCGACCAACAATATTTCAAAACCTTTGCATTGTTCTATACTGAAAACGCCTCGGTTACGTATGGTAACCCTCGTTCCCTGAAGGAGGGAACGGAGACGTACGTCGGACGTCACCGACGAATTGGGATCACTTCAAGGAGCCCTATCAGCTTCGAGATATAGAGAACAGGCCAAAGAACTTTGGCGTGCGAGATTTGCATCTCGCGCCCCGCCCTGCCGCGCGGGTATAAAGCGGAAGGGAAATGCAGCGCGCACTTGTTTTTCACTGAGCAGCCGAACGAGTGACTCGGCCCGTAGTGATGGTACAGCAACTGTGGCGACGGGACGTACGTCTCCGTTCCCTCCTTTAGGGAACGAGGGTTACCATACGTAACCGAGACGTTCCCTTTCAGTCGGTCACGTTCGACGTACGTTGGACGTCACCGACGAATTGGGATCCCTTTGGAAAACGCCACAGTTACTACCACTTCCAGCGCCCAGCGAGCCCTCAGACCCCGTCTGTACGGGCGGGAATTCACGCAGGAGAGTCATACTGCTGTTCCGCGAGACCCACTCAGCAGACTATTGGATAACGCTGGAAAAGCATGCCCAGGGGTCAAGCTCCGGAAGCCACATCATGTTCTTTCATGTGGAAATGCACATATGGACTGACTTGGCAGTACAACATATCGGAGTCCCAGGGTGGCCCCAGCCTATATCTGCGGGGCAACACCATGCTGAGACGGCAGGAAGTCTGCCGAGGAAAGACACGAGCTCGCCCGTAGGAGCTGTACCGTGGAGAATACATATGGGACCCCGTAGGGGTCACAACATATGGACCCGCCTGACACCAGATTCACAATGCCTCAGTGTCAGACCTGGCGTCGGACGCTCCGCCACGTCCGACAGACGCGGGTTGCGGAGGACTCCCAGGGTTCGCCATGCTTGGGGAATTACCTGGAGCATAAGAGCGCACGTATCCGTTCCCGGGGAAGGGAATGGCGCAGCAAGCCGACACTAGAACGGGCACTACGGTGTTACTGACTATGGGAAGTGAGCACACAGGAAGATACCGGCTCTATCGTAAGCTATAGAACCTAGCGAGCGTGTTAGGTGTCGCCCAGCCCGCAGCTCTACAAATATCCGTCAGCGGCGCCACGAGCCAGCGCCCAGAAGAAGCTACACCCCTAGTGGAGTGGGCTCTTAACCCGAGTGGGCAGGGCACGTCTTGGGTTCCATACGCCAAGAAGATGGCATCCACTATCCAGTGGGCCATCCTCTGCTTGGTGACAGCCTTTCCCTTCTGCTGGCCTCCATAACAGACGAAGAGCTGCTCTGAGGTCCTGAAGCGTTAACGTTCTGTCCAAGTATGTCCGCATAAGCGCACGGGACAGAGAAAAGCTAGGGCTGGGTCTGCCTCCTCCGAAGGCAGCGCTTGCAGGTTCACCACCTGATCCCGGAAGGGGGTGGTGGGAACCTTGGGCACATATCCGGGCCTGGGTCTCAGGATTACGTGAGAGTTACCAGGCCCAAATTCCAGGCACGATTCGTCGACCGAAAATGCCTGCAGGTCCCCTACCCTCTTAATGGTGGCCAATGCAACCAGGAGTACTGTCTTAAGGGACAGAACTTTTAACTCGGCTGACTGCAAGGGCTCAAAGGGTGGCCTCTGCAGTGCGGTTAACACCAGAGTCAAGTCCCAAGAGGGTAAAGAGGAGGCGGCGGATTTAGTCTCCTCGCCCCCCTCAGGAACCTGACAATCAGATCGTGCTTCCCCAAAGATTTACCACCTACCAACTCATGATTCGCAGCGATAGCGGCGACATAGACCTTGAGGGTGGAGGGAGACAGCCTTCTCTCCAACCCGTCTTGTAGGAAAGAAAGCACCGAACTGATCGAGCATCTTGGGGTCTTCTCGGCGAAGCGCACCAACCGACAAACAGGTTCCACTTCAACGCATAGAGCTGCCTTGTAGAGGGTGCTCTAGCGGAAGTGATGGTGTCCACCATTGCCTGTGGTAGACCACCTAGAACCTCCGCGTCCCGTCCAGGGACCAGACATGGAGTTTCCAGAGGTCCGGACGCGGGTGCCAGAGGGTGCCCCGTCTCTGAGTCAGGAGGTCCTTCCTCAGAGGAATGGGCCAAGGAGGTGCTGTCGCGAGGAGCACTAGTTCCGGGGACCACGTCCTGTTGGGCCAGTACGGAGCGACCAACAGGACCTGCTCCTCGTCCTCCTGACCTTGCACAGCGTCTGTGCAAGAAGGCTCACTGGGGAAACGATACTTGCGTAGGCCCCGGGCCAGCTGTGTGCCAGCGCATCCGCGAGGTCCCCTTGGTCAGGGAATAAAACAACTGGCAGTGAGTCGTGTCCGGGCGGCAAACAGGTCTACCCGTGCTGTCCCGAACCGCCTCCAAATCAGCTGGACCACCTGGGGAAGGAGTCTCCATTCTCCGGGAAGCACTGGCTGTCGTGAGAGCTCGTCGCCCACACGATTGAGCAGGCCCGGAATGTGAATGGCCCGAAGCGACCTCAGATGCTTCTGACTCCATAACAGGAGATGGCGGGCGAGTTGTGACATGCGACGGGAGCGTAGACCACCCTGTTTGTTGATGTACGCAACGGCCCCAGTGCTGTCCATACGGACCAGAACGTGCTTGCCTCTGAGCGGCGTTTTGAAGCGGCTGAGTGCAAGACGTACTGCTAACAACTCCAGGCAATTGGCCGTCAAGGGTAGTGAGGAGGGAGGAGCCCCCAGGTCTGTTTCTGGCACTGAAAGGTGTCGTCCACGACCTGGTGAGCTCCTCATGCACCTCCGGGAAGAAAGGTACCGGGGACGCTGAGAACCAGCGACCCGCCCCAGAAACCAATCATCCAACCTAGAGGGTTCGGGACATGGTGGAGGGTTCCACTCAAGCCCGACCCTTTCGGCGGCCCGGGAAAGCATGTCCGTCAACTCAGGGTCCGGCTCGGCCATTGCCACTCTCCCAGAGGGAGGCAGTACAGCCGGGTCATCATCCTCTGAGGACTGGAACTCCCCCTCCGATGCAGCGATCGACATCTGTTCGTCCGCGGAGCTCGAAGGTCACCGCCGCCCATGGGAGGGGCCAGCGGGAACCAGCGAAGCTCCACCGGAGACGACGCTTGAGAGGGATTAGGGGCCTGCGGAGGCTGGCTCGGCGGGTTTGCCTAAACATGATCCTCAGGTCACCCGGCCATTCGTCGGTAGGCCTATTCTGCTGGGCAGGAATAGTACTAGATCGAGGTATGGGTAGAGGACTCCACCTTCCGAAGGTAGGTGAGTCTCGACCTAAGCGTCACCATGGTCATGTTCCCGCAGTGAGAACAGGAACCATCCACCAAAGCTGTCTCAGCGTGCTTAATGCCCAGACACGTGAGGCAGCGATTGTGGCCGTCATCGGGCGACAGGGAACGACCGCATCCAGAAACGCACGGGTGGAATGACATCTTGAAAAAGACGCAGTGTCACACCCGTGTTGCTCTTTTGTGAGGAAAAAGCTCTTAAGCAGTGCTGAAGCACCCAGGGAAGACCGCGGCAACACACAGGTAGATAGTGCAGCCTGTGTGTGCACTCAAACAATGAACGACCTCATGCACCAACTGTGTTGCTGTGAGAACAGCAGTTGTTTGTATGCAGCAGTGAGATCGCGGTCCCGCTGTTTTGTGCCTTTACTCCAGTACAATCTCTCCTCTGTTGCTCTGTCTCTCTCTCTATCTCTCGCGATAGTTTTTGAAGTCTAATTCTTCATCAACGCCGTTCGGCTCCGAAGTGAATGACAAGTGCGCTGCATTTCCCTTACGCTTTATACCGCGCGGGCGGGCGCGAGATGCAAATCTCGCACGCCAAAGTTCATTGGCCTGTTCTCTATATCTCGAAGCTGATAGGGCTCCTTGAAGTGATCCCAATTCGTCGGTGACGTCCGACGTACGTCGAACGTGACCGACTGAAAGGGAACTATTTTTAAAAATCCTTTATTAGTGACTGCATTCAAAAGAACAATTTTTAGGCATATACTGCTAAATATGATAGTAAGTACAAGTAGTTGCTATATATTACTCAGTACTTAAATATATAATTACACTGTAACAATGAGACCTTAAAATAAAGTATATATATATATATATATATATATATATCTTATATATATATCAATCTTTCATTTGAAAGCCACGTTTCTAGCATCTGTAAAACTGCATTCTACCATCTTAAAAATATATCTAAATTACGCTACATGCTTTCAATGCAAAATGCTGAACAACTAGTACATGCGTTCATGAGCTCAAGGCTAGATTATTGTAATGCTCTACTGGGTGGTTGCCCTGCTCGCCTAATAAATAAACTCCAGCTGGTCCAAAACGCAGCAGCTCGAGTTCTTACTAGAACCAGGAAGTACGATCATATTAGTCCAGTTCTGTCAACACTGCACTGGCTCCCTATTAAACATCGCATAAATTTTAAAATCTTGCTTATTACTTATAAAGCAATAAATGGTTTAGCTCCCCAGTACTTAAGCGAGCTCTTAACGCAATATACTCCATCACGCCAATTGCGGTCTCTAAACTCTGGCCAGTTGAAAATACCTAGAATATCTAAATCAACTGCAGGCGGTCGATCCTTTTCCTATTTAGCACCTAAACTCTGGAACAGTCTTCCTAGCATTGTTCGGGAAGCAGACACACTCTGTCAGTTTAAATCTAGACTAAAAACACATCTCTTTACTATGGCATACACATAGAACATTTTTAACTTTCTTTATTCAAATCAAATGACTGATTGTTAGGCTGCATTAACTAGGTCAGCCGGAACCGGGAACACTTCCCATAACACCTGATGTACTCGTTACATCATAAAAGAGTGGCATCCACACTAATGTTAGTCTCTCTGTTTATCCCGAGGTTTACTGCAGTCGGCCGGATCCAGGCCGTGTCCGGATCGGATGGTGGACCTGCATCTGGACATGACCAGCTCATCCTGGAGTGTCTGCTGAGACCGTGTCCATTAGTGTCTCCTCTGAATTCGCCTCACCGAACGTGATCCTCAATTAACCCGTCTCGGCGCAATAACTCCGATCTTTCAAGTATTCATATTCTTGTGTAATCGACGCCATCCTAAATGAGCCCGTCTCGCGTCATACCCAAAATTTCGAATATTCCTATCTAATATGATTTAAGACCTGCAAGGTTGCCAGAGTAATAATTATACACTGTTAATAATAGGCCAGAGGAGAACTGGCACCCGACTGAGTCTGGTTTCTCCCAAGGTTTATTTTCTCCATCATGCCCTGATGGAGTTTTGGTTCCTTGCCACTGTCGCCTTTGGCTTGGCTTGCTCAGTTGGGGACACTCAAATTATGATCCAAGTTACTCAACTAAATATACAAATAGAATTTATTAATTTGGTCATATATAATTCTATAAACTATCCAAATTAAACTAGCCAAATCAAATTTTGTTGCAATGTTGTCCTGTTTAACACTGTGAAGCTGCTTTGAAACAATCGTCATTGTAAAAGCGCTATATAAATAAAGTTGATTGATTGATTGATATATATATATATATATATATATATATATATATATATATATATATATATATATATATATATATATATATATACAGATGCTGGTCATATAATTAGAATATCATCAAAAAAGTTGATTTATTTGTCTAATTCCATTAAAAACGTGAAACTTGTATATCATATACGTTCATTACACACAGACTGATATATTTCAAATGTTTATTTCTTTTAATTTTGATGATTATAACCAACAACTAAGGAAAATTAGAATATTGTGAAAAGGTTCAGTATTGAAGATACCACCTGGTGCCACACTCTAATCAGCTAAGATTAAGTTATTTTCTCTGATGAAAGCAAATTTTGCATTTCCTTTGGAAATCAGGGTCCCAGAGTCTGAAGGGAGAGAGGAGAGGCAGACAATCCATGTTGCTTGAGGTCCAGTGATGGTTTGGGGTACAATGTCATCTGCTGGTGTTGGTCCACTGTGTTTTCTGAGGTCCAAGGTCAATGCAGACGTATACCAGGAAGTTTTAGAGCACTTCATGCTTCCTTCTGCTGACCAACTTGCAGAGGCAGATTTAATTTTCCTACAGGACTTGGCACCTGCACACAGTGCCAAAGCAACCAGTACCTGGTTTAAGGACAATGGTATCCCTGTTCTTAATTGGCCAGAAAACTAATGGGGTATTGTGAAGAGGAAGATGCGATATGCCAGACCCAACAATGCAGAAGAGATGAAGGCCACTATCAGAGCAACCTGGGCTCTCAAAACACCTGAGCAGTGCCACAGACTGATCGACTCCATGCCACGCCACATTGCTGCAGTAATTCAGGCTAAAGGAGCCCCAACTAAGTATTGAGTGCTGTACATGCTCACACTTTTCATGTTCATACTTTTCAGTTGGCCAAGATTTCTAAAAATCCTTTCTTTGTATTGGTCTTAAGTAATATTCAAATTTTCTGTAACACTGAATTTGGGGTTTTTCTAATTGTCAGTTATAATCATCAAAATTATAAGAAATAAACATTTGAAATACAGGCCCTTCTCAAAAAAATTGAATATTGTGATAAAAGTTCATACATTTTCATAATGTAATTATAAAAATTAAACTTTCATTTATTTTAGATGCATTGCACAACAACTGAAATCTAAAAAAATTAGCATATCTCATCCGACCAATAAAAGAAAAGTGTTTTTAATACAAAAAAAAGTCAACCTTCAAATAATTATGTTCAGTTATGCACTCAATACTTGGTCGGGAATCATTTTGCAGAAATGACTGCTTCAATGCGGCGTGGCATGGAGGCAATTAGCCTGTGGCACTGCTGAGGTGTTATGGAGGCCCAGGATGCTTCGATAGCGGCCTTAAGCTCATCCAGAGCGTTGGGTCTTGCGTCTCTCAACTTTCTTTTCACAATATCCCACAGATTCTCTATGGGGTTCAGGTCAGGAGAGTTGGCAGGCCAACTGAGCACAGTAATACCATGGTCAGTAAACCATTTACCAGTGGTTTTGGCACTGTGAGCAGGTGCCAGGTCGTGCTAAAAAATGAAATCTTCATCTCCATAAAGCTTTTCGGCAGATGGAAGCATGAAGTGCTCCAAAATCTCCTGATAGCTAGCTGCATTGACCCTGCCCTTGATAAAACACAGTGGACCAACACCAGCAGCTGACATGGCAGCCCAGATCATCACTTACTGTGGGTACTTGACACTGGACTTCAGGCATTTTGGCATTTCCTTCTCCCCAGTCTTCCTCCAGACTCTGGCACCTTGATTTCCGAATGACATGCAAAATTTGAGCGACAGTCCAGTGCTGCTTCTCTGTAGCCCAGGTCAGGCGCTTCTGCCGCTGTTTCTGGTTCAAAAGTGGCTTGACCTGGGGAATGCGGCACCTGTAGCCCATTTCCTGCACACGCCATTGCACGGTGGCTCTGGATGTTTCTACTCCAGACTCAGTCCACTGCTTCCGCAGGTCCCCCAAGGTCTGGAATCGGTCCTTCTCCACAATCTTCCTCAGGGTCCGGTCACCTCTTCTCGTTGTGCAGCGTTTTTTGGCCACACTTTTTCCTTCTCACAGACTTCCCACTTAGGTGCCTTGATACAGCACTCTGGGAACAGCCTATTCGTTCAGAAATGTCTCTCTGTGTCTTACCCTCTCGCTTGAGGGTGTCAATGATGGCCTTCTGGACAGCAGTCAGGTCGGCAGTCTTACCCATGATTGCGGTTTTGAGTAATGAACCAGGCTGGGAGTTTTTAAAAGCCTCAGGAATCTTTTGCAGGTGTTTAGAGTTAATTAGTTGATTCAGATGATTAGGTTAATAGCTCGTTTAGAGAAACTTTGCATGATATGCTAATTTTTTGAGATAGGAATTGTGGGTTTTCATGAGCTGTATGCCAAAATCATCAGTATTAAAACAATAAAAGACCTGACATATTTCAGTTGGTGTGCAATTAATCTAAAATATATGAAAGTTTAATTTTTATCATTGCATTATGGAAAATAATGAACTTTTATCACAATATGCTAATTGTTTGAGAAGGACCTGTATATCAGTCTGTGTTTAATAAATGTATATAATATACAAGTTTCACTTTTTGAATGGAAGAGAAATAAATCAACTTTTTAAAGATATGACCAGCACATATATATATATATATATATATATATATATATATATATATATATATATATATATATATATATATATATATATACAGTATTGTTCAAAATAATAGCAGTACAATGTGACTAACCAGGATAATCAAGGTTTTTAGTATATTTTGTATTGCTACGTGGCAAACAAGTTACCAGTAGGTTCAGTAGATTCTCAGAAAACAAACAAGACCCAGCATTCATGATATGCACACTCTTAAGGCTGTGCAATTGGGGTATTAGTTGAAAGGGTGTGTTCAAAAAATAGCAGTGTCTACCTTTGACTGTACAAACTCAAAACTATTTTGTACAAACATTTTTTCTGGGATTTAGCAATCCTGTGAATCACTAAACTAATATTTAGTTGTATGACCACAGTTTTTAAAACTGCTTGACATCTGTGTGGCATGGAGTCAACCAACTTGTGGCACCTCTCAGCTGTTATTCCACTCCATGATTCTTTAACAACATTCCACAATTCATTCACATTTCTTGGTTTTGCTTCAGAAACAGCATTTTTGATATCACCCCACAAGTTCTCAATTGGATTAAGGTCTGGAGATTGGGCTGGCCACTCCATAACATTAATTTTGTTGGTTTGGAACCAAGACTTTGCTCGTTTACTAGTGTGTTTTGGGTCATTGTCTTGTTGAAACAACCATTTCAAGGGCATGTCCTCTTCAGCATAGGGCAACATGACCTCTTCAAGTATTTTAACATATGCAAACTGATCCATGATCCCTGGTATGCGATAAATAGGCCCAACACCATAGTAGGAGAAACATGCCAATATCATGATGCTTGCACCTCCATGCTTCTCATGTGTACTGTGGCTTGAATTCAGAGTTTGGGGGTCGTCTCACAAACTGCCTGTGGCCCTTGGACCCAAAAAGAACAATTTTACTCTCATCAGTCCACAAAATGTTCCTCCATTTCTCGTTAGGCCAGTTGATGTGTTCTTTGGCAAATTGTAACCTCTTCTGCACATGCCTTTTTTTTAACAGATTGGATGTAGAATAAGGTCATGAAGAATAAGGCATTCACATGTGCTTTATAAGTACTAATAAACAGCCAATATCCTAGTTATATGCATGCTAATAAGAAAGTAGTTAATAGTTAATAACTGAACCCTAAAATAAAGGGTTACCAATAGTTTTACATAAAACTGTTTACATAGTCCACAAGACAAAATGATTGCTGAATTTATTGAAATTACCCTGTTCAAAAGTTTATGAACCACTGATTCTCAGTACTGTCGTTCCCTGGGTGTTTTTTTTTTTTTTTTTGTGATGGTTGTTCTTGAGTCCCTTGTTTTTCCTGAGCTGTAAAAACGCCCAATATTCTTCAGAAAAATCCTCCAAGTCCTGCACATTCTTCAGTTTTCCAGCATCTTTTGCATATTTGAGCCCTCTCCAGCAGTGACTGTATGATTTTGAGATCCATCTTTTCACACTGAGGACAAATGAGGGACACAACTATTTTTAATAAAGTCAGCCTTTCTTTTTTTTTTCTTGTGTAAAAAAAAAATAAAAATAAAAAAATAAAATGTAAAATATCTTATTCAGGACAGCACTAAATAAAAAAACACACATTTTGTATGATCTCTTTCATTTTGTTAATATTATTCAAATTTTCACAGATTCTGCAAGCGGTTCTGCATACTTTTTCTTGCCACTGTATTTATTATAGGCTGTTGGGTAGGCTGAAATAGGTAGTAGGGGTGTAACAGTGCACAGACGTGAATCAGTACGTACTCTTGTTTTAAGTATTTGGGACGTTCTTATGTTGGTAGTATCTGGAAGTTTACACCTAAATATAGTTATTGTGATTGCAGTCACTAATAAAGTATTTTTAAATTCCTTGATTTTTACAAGTTTTTTTGTAACCCAAAATATAAATGTAAAAGATTCTATTTATACCTAATGCAATGATGCTTCATCAAATGCATCAATATTTTTTTGTGAGTGAAGCACAATTTAAAAAGAAAAAGTCACAATGCATTAGTTCTACATGAAAATACTGAAACTGCCATTAAGCTGAACCAGGAGAATAATTCCAAGTTTCAGATGGGAGCTAATGGAGCACTCTATGCCCTTTAGAGTTTTATCTTAAGTTTACATGTGTGTGTTAATGACACAGTCTATTCTACTGCCTACAAAATTCCGCCAATATTCTTCTTAAAGGTCTTTATAAAGGTTAACTATATGGTTTTATAACCTATCCATTTAAGGAGTCCATTAACACTGCAACATTACTGACTGACAATCATTAGATTCTTAATTAATTTGAGCTCTCACGTGGAAATTTGTGAACTCTTTTTGGTTAAAAAGGAAAATTACTCTCAGTGACTTTTTCACAAAACTTTCTCTCCATGATTATGTCGATAATAGGCTGACAGCATACCAAAACATGACAATGAATAAAAAAAATTCAAGACCTCTCTCTAAAAAAGGTCAGTAATTTAAAAAAGAAGTGTGCAGGGGTTTCTTCATAGTAAAGTGATTTATGTAAAATTCCATAAGAAGAGAGATGAAAGTTGTAATATCATAATGACTTGATCATGGTTTAAAATAAATGATTAGAGTTGCCCCAAAATGTACTTTAATTAGAAGTTGGTAACAGTCACTTCTGTAGTAGTAGAGACCCTTATCGTGTGACTGCAGCTTTTTTAATCAACAGTGCATATACAGCAGCCAGAGAAGTATCTGGAAACTTGAAATGTCTGAATGACAACTAGCCAACCAGTCTATTTTCTAACCTACCCAGTCAAGATGAAATGGAAGTTGCAATAGTCTTTCATTCCCTATTGTAGTGTCTGTCCGAGTAAAATGGCATCTGGAATGAGAGAAAATAGAAAAAAAAAGAGAAAAAAAATCTAAGACAGGACTAGATTTTGTCCACGAAAATTAGTTAATTAAGTCAAGTCAAGTTGTCTTTATTTAAAGCACTTTTAACAAGTCCAATTGTTTCAAAGCAGCTTCACCGTGTTAACAGGAAAATAATGCAACAGAATTTGTACAGCCACTTTGTAGAAAACGGTGATGTTATCCAGCTAATTTCAATGCGGGCAGATCGGTAATATAGTTGAAATGTACGTGTCCCCAACTGAGCAAGCCAAAAGCCAAAGGCAACGGTGGCAAGGAAACAAAACTCCTTCAGGACCAGAATGGAGAAAAAATCATTGGGAGAAACCAGGCTCAGTTGGGGTGCCAGTTCTCCTCTGGCCGAAGAACAAACAGTGTATAATTATAATTCTGGCAACATTACAATTCAGAAGTCATATTAGATAAATATTACCAAAAATTTGTAAGATTATTCGAAAGATTTGAGTCGTCATGCCGAAGACGGGTTTATTAAGGATGTTGTGTCGATGCAGCATTTACAGGGCAGAGTTTAGTTGCACGCTCTCTGCAAACAGGCGCAGGTCCACCATCTGATATGGATACAGCCATGTTCCGGCTGACTGCAGTAAACCTCAGGATAAATAGAAAGACAAACATTAGGGTAGATGCCATTCTTCTTATGATGTAACGAGTACATCAGGTGTTATGGGAAGAGTTCCCGGTTCCGGCTGACCTAGATAATGCAGCCTAGCAACCAGTTACTGATTTGAATAATAGAAATTGATAATGTTCTATGTGTATGCCATAGTAAAGAGTTGCGTTTTCAGTCTTGATTTAAACTGACAGAGTGTGTCTGCTTCCCGAACAATGCTAGGAAGACTGTTCCAGAGTTTAGGTGCTAAATAGGAAAAGGATCGACCGCCTGCAGGATATTATTTTTAACTGGCCAGAATTTTGAGACCGCAATAGATGTGATGGAGCATAATGCGTTAAGAGCTCGCTCAAGTACTGGGGAGCTAAAACATTTATAGTACTTTGTAAGTAATAAGCAAGATTTTAAAATGTATACAATGTTTAATAGGGAGCCAGTGCAGTGTTGACAGAACTGGGCTAATGTGACCATACTTCCTGGTTCTAGTAAGAAGTCGAGCTGCTGCGTTTTGGACCAGCTGGAGTTTGTTTATTAAGCGAGCAGGGCAACCACCCAGTAGAGCATTACAATAATCTAGCCTTGAGGTCATGAACGCATGAACTAACTGCATTTTGCATTGAAAGCATGTGCAGTAATTTAGATATATTTTTAAGATGGCAGAATGCAGTTTCACAGATGCTAGAAATGTGGCTTTAAAATGAAAGATTGTTATCAAAGAGCACACCCAGGTTCCTCACTGATGACGAGGGCTTGACGGAGCAGCCATTGAGTGTTAGACAGTTTTCAAGATTACTACTTGCAGAGTTTTTTTTGTCTAATAATTAAAATTGTATTTTTTTCTGAATTAAGTTGCAGGAAATTACTAGACATCCAATTTATATATATATATATATATATACATCAGCTATGCATTCATTTAATCTTGTGAATTGGTAAGTTTCGTCAGGCGTGAAGAAATATAGAGTTGAGTATCGTCAGCATAACAATGAAAACTAACACCATGCTTCCTCATGATATCTCCCAGTGGTACCAAGTACAGGTTGAAGAGCGGTCCTAGCACTGATCCCTGTGGTACTCCATATTGAACTTGTGATCGGTGTGACATCTCTTCATTTACTGCTACAAACTGATAACGGTCAGATAAGCATGATTTAAACCATGCCAATGCAGTTCCACTAATGCCAACATAATTTTCGAGTCTATTCAAAAGAATATTGTGGTATAGTATCGAATGGAGCACTTTTTGACAGAAAGGGTAGATTTGAGATTGGCCTGTAATTGACTAATTCTGTAGTTGAGTTTTTAATAAGTGGTTTGATAATAGCCAACTTAAAAGTTTTAGGTACATATCCTACTGACAAAGATGAGTTAATGATATTAAGAAGAGGATCTGGTAGCATCTCTTTTAATAGCCTAGTCTGTATAGGGTTGAGCATACAGGTCCTTAAAATTAGCATGTTGTGATAAAAGTTCATTATTTCCCATAATGTAATGATAGTATATATATATATATATATATATATATATATATATATATATATATATATATATATATATATATATATATATATATATATATATATATATATATATTTTTTTATATATATATACCTGCAACACCTGCAAAAGATTCCTGAGGCTTTTAAAAACTCCCACCCTGGTTCATTACTCAAAACCGCAATCATGGGTAAGACTGACCTGACTGCTGTCCAGAAGGCCATCATTGACACCCTCAAGCAAGAGGGTAAGACACAGAAAGAAATTTCTGAACGAATAGGCTGTTCCCAGAGTGCTGTATCAAGGCACCTCAGTGGGAAGTCTGTGGGAAGGAAAAAGTGTGGCAAAAAACGCTGCACAACGAGGAGATGTGACCGGACCCTGAGGAAGATTGTGGAGAAGGACCGATTCCAGACCTTGGGGGACCTGCGGAAGCAGTGGACTGAGTCTGGAGTAGAAACATCCAGAGCCACCGTGCACAGGCGTGTGCAGGAAATGGGCTACAGGTGCCGCATTCCCCAGGTCAAGCCACTTTTGAACCAGAAACAGCGGCAGAATCGCCTGACCCGGGCTACAGAGAAGCAGCACTGGACTGGAATGATATTGTGAAGAGAAAGTTGAGAGACGCAAGACGCAACACTCTGGATGAGCTTAAGGCCGCTATCGAAGCATCCTGGGCCTCCATAACACCTCAGCAGTGCCACAGGCTGATTGCCTCCATGCCACGCCGCATTGAAGCAGTCATTTCTGCAAAAGGATTCCCGACCAAGTATTGAGTTCATAACTGAACATAATTATTTGAAGGCTGACTTTTTTGTATTAAAGACACTTTTCTTTTATTGGTCGGATGAAATATGCAAATTTTTTGAGATAGTAATTTTGGGTTTTCATGAACTGTATGCCAAAATCATCAATATTAAAACAATAAAAGACCTGAAATATTTCAGTTGGTGTGCAATGAATCTAAAATATATGAAAGTTAAATTTTTATCGTTACATTATGGAAAATAATGAACTTTTATTACAGTATGCAATTTTTTTTGAAGGACCTGTACATGTTGTTGATTTTGATGATTTGATGAGTTTAGCCAATTCTTCCTCTCCTATAGCAGTGAATGAGTGTAATTTTTCCTCAGTGACACTACAATGCTCTGTCTGATGTGATACTGTAGTAGACGGCTGCATGGTTATAATTGTCTTCCTAATATTATCAATCTTACATGTAAAGAAGTTCATAAAGTCATTACTGCTGTGCTGTTTAAAAACATCAGAAGTTGAAGCTTTATTTTTGGTTAGTTTAGCCACTGTATCAAATAAATACCTAGTGTTGTGTTCAGTTTTTACGGCCTTTCAGTATGCGATCATGCTCTCTTTCCACGAATTACAAAAAAAAAAAAAAACTGGCTGCTGTTTTAAGGGCATGGGTGTGCTCCTTGTACCACGCCGTTGGACTATTTGCTTTAATCTTCTTTAAGCGCCGGGGAGCAACTTTGTCTAAAGTGCTGGAAAAAAGAGAGTCAATAGTTTCTACTGTATTGCAAAATTGAGTTCCTCTAGGCTATCTGGGATGCTGAGAAGATGAAACTGATGAGGAAGATTACTTGCAAAGCAATCTTTAGTGGCGGCAGTGATAGTCCTGCCTTATTTGAAGTGGGTGGATGACTTTGCAGCCTTAGCTATATTAAGTATACATGATACTAGGTAATGATCGGAGATGTCATCGCTCTGCTGCAGAATTTCAACGGTATCAACATTTATTCCATGTGACAATATTAGATCTAGAGTATGATTACGGTGATGAGTGGGTCCTGACACGTGTTGACTAACTCCAATAGAGTTTAGAATGTCTTTAAATGCCAATCCCAATGTGTACATGGATATTAAAATCACCAACAATTAGTAATTTATCTACGGCCAAAAATAACTCTGATAGAAAATCAGCAAATTCTTTGATAAAGTCTGTATTGTGCCCTGGTGGCCTGTATACAGTAGCCAGCACAAATGTCAAACAGGATTTATCAATAATACTACATAATGTAATATAAAGCACTAGACTTCTGAGTAATACTTAAGATATTATTATAAATTACAGCAACCCCTCCCCCTTTACCTTTCAGACACGGCTCGTGTTTATAACAATCTTGTGGGGTGGACTCTTTTAGTCATCAGGTTTTAGCCAGGTTTCTGTCAAACACAGCACATCTAGATTATTATCTGTAATCATATCATTAACAATAAGCGTTTTTGGGGAAATGGATCGAATATTCAGCAGCCCGAGCTATATCATTTGATCGTCTGTATTATATGTGTTGTTTATTAGTTGGACATCAATTAAATTTTTACTGTTGAATGGTTTAGACGTTTTTGGGTTTGTTTTTGTATTTACTAATTTTGGGGACCGACACAGTCTAATATCTAGGTGAAAGAGTGTCTATGTGTTGTGATTTACCTGTCTTGGGATTTAAGCCCTTGTCTAGTGACCCCAATGCTCCAAATATAGCAATTAAACATTTAAAAGTATCTTTATTTGTTCGTTTTCGGAGAGGAGTACTTTCTTTTGTCCATGCAAATTATCTCTCTTGCACTGACTGATATATCTGACACGTGTGCACAAAGACACCTCAGACAGTGTGTGATCCTGATATACACATATACACTGAATTACAGTATTTCAAAATATCTGTCTTGAGTATTCACACAAACGTTATCTGTTATGTATTATGTGAACGTTTGGTTAACTGTTTGGGAAAAACATCTGATGTGTTATATTATTTTAGTTTTTAATTAATGTTAATCAAACAATTGTGGTGTCATGGATAAAAAAGTCGAATATATATCTGTCCTATAGATATTTGGAGTTGACTTGGTGTGTGTCAAATTCGGTCTAACTACAAGGGATTTTAAAGTATGGTTGCAAGGTGTTTTGTTTTTGAACCTTCAGAAAATGTGATTTTTCTCAAAATTGACTTTGCTGACTCTATTGACTTCAAACAGGTGTAGTAGCTCAGTCATTTTTTGTCTGACTCAAACAAAGCATTTTTTTTTTTTTTATATATAATAACCCATTTTTGAAAAAATTCTCATTGCAACTCATTTTGCCAGCACAGGTCACAAATGAAGGAAGATCTGGATGCCAGTTTGCAATCTGTTGTGGAGAATATTTAGTCCCACCCTCCGCCAGGACATATGTCATGAAGAGAACAGAGTGTAAAATGGAATTATCTGTACATTTACAGTAAAATACTGGCAGCAATGGTTCCAGCCATTTACCTTAATTTTACTATTTCAACTATTACTATTTGTCAGAAATTGAACTTTTATCTATATACTGTATCCAGTGTAGACAATGATTATAGTGGGTTCTATTTACTTTTGATGGGACACGAGGCCCTAGCATTTTTTTGTTAGTGCGTGGACAGGACAACCCGTCACTCACATGAGATTGCAGAAATAGCAAACAACAACGATCCAATCAATTCCCAATGGGCACACTTCAAATACAAACACAGCATCTCTGAGTTCTTACTAAAACCAGGAAGTATGACCATACTAGCCTGGTTCTGTCAACACTGCATTGGCTTCCTAATAAACATTGTATACATTTTAAAATCTTGCTAATTACTTACAAAGTATTAAAGGGGTCATGAACAGCGTTTTTGTAATGTTTTATGATTTTTCCTTGGGTGCACTTATAATGTTAGAATGCTTTTTACATCAAAAATGGTCATAATTTATCAATAAAAGGCACTTTTACTACCCTGATTTTAGCCTCTGCTCTGAACGGTCTGTTTTAAGGGCTGTGTCTTCTGTCTTTTAAGGACGGTCAGACTTCAGTGTAAACACCTACAGCTGTGATTGGCTAACGTCTTTGCATTTGAAATAGTATTACTCCCTCTTTTAGCTAATTTTTACAATTACAGTTCTCATGGTTAACTAATCGTGAAAAGAGTTGCATTACATTTAGATCTATGGTATTATATTAAGATTGTGGCATGAAAGGTTGCAGTGATGATCATTGCAGCCGATTACACACATGCTGAGTGCATGAAAGCAGCCATCTCATCATTGCAACTCAGTTTCTGTACAGTAACGAATGCTTTCATCTTCACTAACAGTGCAAACGCGATATAGTTAAGAGATTCGTTGAATAAAACGGGAGTGATAAACGCAGTTTGATTGACAGCTGCAGCGCGCTGTTCCAACGATTGCAAAGAGGGCTTTCTTTGATCGCTTCCCTTTATAGAATTTAATCACTGTTAAATAACAGATTATTTTCATCCTACTAAGAGAAACAAGTTGATGTTTAGTCACTGGTTTGATTTGGTTTGATCTGATTACATGAATCATTACATTTCAGATCAGGCATTAGAATGAACACAGTTACTTACATATTGCAGTACTGTTGAACCCAGTCACTGCACAATATTGTGTAATCCTCAACGGCATTTGTATTACTTTGTAGGTCGATGGTTTAACACTAGGCCTATGTTACATGCGCAAATCGGTGGGTGGGGCTAAACAGGCAGTGAAGAAGCAGGCGTTGATATTCCTCTGCAGAGGCGGTGCTTGCCTCCCTATGACGTAATAGATCCCCACTTTGAAAAAACTGTCGTTTGCTGGGCCTTGTGTCTATAAAAGCTTTTCTTTGACTAACAATGAAGTTTTAAGCTCTGAAACTTACAGGATATTCTTATATTACATGACCTTTTGTATATCAAAAGGGAAAGTTGATTTCTCAATTCATCACCCCTTTAAATAGTTTAGCTCCCAAGTACTTGAAAAAGCTCTTAATGCTTTATACTCCATCATGTCTTTTGCGATCTCAAAATTCTGGCCAGTTGATAATCAGACCTAGAATATCAAAATCAACTGCAGGCGGTCGATCCTTTTCCTGTTTAGCAACTAAAATCATGGGGGGGTTCATGACAAAACTAATGATTTTTACGATGGAAATGAATCAATCAAAAACTTACTTAAGCTGGAAAATGGCTTTCTTCTAGAATTGCTTTATAGCCAAAACAATCTTGGTTGCATTCATTTCCTTTTATCACTGTAAAGCTGTATTGTAAAAAGCTCTATAAATAAAGGTGACTTGACAACATTTAGTCCCAACCTACTTTTTCGTTTCTTTTTTTTTTTTTTTTTTTGAAAAGCTGTTTCACTCAGATACAGGTATTTGTCACAGTAGGGAAGAAAATAACATCATAACTTCTGTTCTGTGCCAACGTTAAGCTATGGAACTATATATTGTGGTTGTCTGTTCTTCTGAGTATGTGAGAAATTACTATTTCTCAGCATCTCCTTCTAATGGGGATCAGAGAGACAAATTCTGGACAGTGGACAATCCAACACAATCTCATGACAATGCGTAAAAATGCAATCTCGTAGAATGTATACGCCAAAATGAGTTTTGGCGTGCATATGGTACGCCGTTTTTGGCATGCATATGATACGCACTTTATTACTTTAAATATACATAGTTTTCTAAAAGCTATAAATAAATGAAAAAATATTATCCCTTAAAGTACAGTAGCTTCAAAGTAACTAGCCACTTTTTTTCTTTTAGTAACCTGATATAAAGTCATATAACCTCACTCTGCAGGTTTTATTATCTACATGCTTATTTATGCCTCAACATATAGCTTATGTTAACAATGCCCATTATTTCTTTCTGCCTCCACAACCTCAAGATTTTGATGATAACTGTCTGAACCCCCTTAAGCTCTGCAACTCATCAAGAGTTTTCTAAGATAATGCACAATGCTCCCAATGCTCCCTGCACAATGATCCCTGCTGCTCTTCACCAGGCCTGCAGCAGTTTATATCTTTCTGTCGATACAGCGCAGCTCTTTAATATGTTCTGTGTCATGTATAAGCTGAACGGGGTGTTATCAGCAAAGTGCCAGGTCAGAGCACTGCTTCAGGAAAATCTTCTATCTGTCTCTTTGAATGAATATGTCTAGAGAGGGCCGAGCAAGCAAATCAGGCGACCAGCTGCCCTAGAGAACACCCTGTAAGGGCCCACTGTCATTATACAGTTTAGTACACAAACACTGTTCACAGATGTCATTCATTCATTCATTCATTCATTCATTCATTCATTCATTCATTCATTCATTCATTCATTCATTCATTCATTCATTAGTTTATTTATTTATTTATTTATTCATTCATTCATTCATTCATTCATTCATTCATTCATTCATTCATTCATTCATTCATTCATTCATTCATTCATTCATTCATTCATTTATTTATATGAAGGTCATATTAAAACTTCATATTCAACCTTATAATATTTTCATCATAAATTTCATCATCCTTCATTTATTTTTGCTACATTCATATGCATATTCATTTTTAACTTTGTCCTGGACCTAGACTTATAATTTTTAAATATTAATAAATATAAAAATAAATAAAACCCTTCATAAAAATATATTATCACAACAATCTTTAACACTAAAAAAGTTAGGAATTCATTACGTATATAACTGTAATATATGTATATACGCATAATGTAATAACTGACCATAATGTAGGTATTTCATTATAAATGTAATAAAAATATGTATAATGTAATAATTTTGTCAAAATGCAATTAAAATATTGACCTCACATAATGTCATAGGTTATTGTATAATAAATGTATTACATTGTGAACACACTGTAGCAACTTATAATGTAATCACAATACCAGCTCATAATGTATAAGTGAAACAATTATACATTGGTATTGCAGTTACAATTATGGCATTGCATAGGTTGTAATTTCACATTAAAGGTGCAAAAGGTCAGATTTTCTTTTTTACAACACAAAACCAAACAGGGATGTGTAGATTTTTTTTTATATAATCACTGACAAATAACATGATAAGGTTTTACTGTATTTTTCAAAATGCCCTCTGATGTACATTCAGGTTACAGTTTGTCTAAAACAGCTTATGATTGAGAAAACATCACAAATACATGTGAGCGGACACACACATACACAAACACAATAAATAACAGATTGTGGCCAACGCTCCCCATCCAATGAGCAATGGAAAAGCACAATCGTTGTCATTTTTAACGGAAAACATCTGTCTTTGATGCTTTCCAAGCAACCAGCAGCCAACTGCCTCCCCACCGTTCAGCTCAGAGATGCACAACATCTGCTTTTGAACTGGACTCACTATGACATGACACCAAGTTAAATGGCATTAATATTGAAACAACTATCACTCAGCAAGCATTCAGTTCAGGAATCGGACAGGCCTTTGGTGAACAGCTTATTATAAGATTAGATATTAAAGGGATAGTTCACTTTGAAATTAAATTTTGATATGTTTTAGCTTACCTCATGGGCATCCGAGATGTAGGAGTATTTGTTTCCCCAGTAGTTTCAATTTTGATCATTTTAGGTCAAACTGTTCTTGTCTGTGCCTTACATAATGCAGGTCTATGGTCACCACCTCAAAGAGCATACACAGAGAAGTCCAAATTAAACAATCCCCCATCGTAAGTACACACTGATGGCCTAAGACACGAAACAAGTGGTTTGTGTGAGAAAACGAACAGTATTTATTATGTGAGGCAAAGTGAACTCTCCCTTTAATATCTAATCTTATAATAAGCTCACATAATGCAGGTCTATGGTCACCACCTCAAAGAGCACGAAACGAGCGGTTTGTGTGAGAAAACGAACAAACTAAAGCCAGAACGCGTGAATGTCACAACAGGAAACACGCACGCGTGCCCTCGGATCAGTCGGATGTAGTGGTGTACAAGAGGTAAAAACAATATAAATACTGTTCGCTTTCTCACACAAACCGCTCGTTTGTGTCTTAGGCCATCAGTGTGTACTTACGATGGGGAGTGTTTAATTTGGACTTCTTTGTGTATGCTCTTTGAGGTGGTGACCATAGACCTGCATTATGTGAGGCACAGACAAGAACGGTTTGACCTAAAATGATCAAAATTGAAACTACTGGGGAAACAAATACTCCTACATCTCGGATGCCCATGAGGTAAGCTAAAACATATCAAAATTTAATTTCAAAGTGAACTATCGCTTTAAAATGTTTCTAATTACTTTATCTTTGTCAGTTTTATTTTGTAATTTGACTGACATTTAGTAGGGGTTTTCAACCCAGGCTCATTGGAAATACGTGACTCTGCCTACATTTTTGCAAACCCTGAAAAATTACCTCCAGGTACGTTCCCCTGCACTTTTCAGGTGAAACATCCACTAGAGGCGCTAAGTGGTATCAGTTTTTCTCAACCCCTTCCCTAAACCTAACCATTTGTGTATTATAAAAAAACAGGATATAACAGGCAGATACGACTGCAGGCACAATTTATTTAAAAGTACAAATATTCCAAGTGTTTCAAGGCCAAAAGATTGATTTTTGTGAAGAAAATCTCCAAACGCGATCAGCGTTGAGTCCACCGCCAAGATCATATTTGAAAATTGCCGCCGTTACATCAGCTTTGACAGCATTGGCTGTAGTATGTCTCGTGACCAATTGCGTCATTACGTCAGCTTTGATTGTAAAATGCCATTGGCTCTTGTGTGTCTCGTGACCGACCGCTCACGCCAAGAGTTATGTGTATTATTTGAATGAAATATGAACGAGTGGAGGGTGTTCACGGAGCGCGGATTGGATCATCATTTCAGCGATTAAAACATTAAGATCAACTCTGTTCTTCACATGAAGATATCGTATGACTTCAGAAGACTTGGAATGCAACATGAGTTAATACTTTTACACTCTTTTGGTCAGTTTTTGCAATAAATACCTGTAATTTTATTTGTCTGTTATGTGTTTTATTGTTGAGAAGTGGGTAGGTTTAGGGTAGGAGTGTATGGAGGACCAAGCCTGCAGAAATTTTAAATAAATAGATTAATGAATGAATAGGTTAATAAATGAATTAATAAATAAATATACAAATATGTAAATTAATAAACAGATAAATCTACAGATAAATGTGATAATAGGAAAATAAATAACAATAAATGACTTGATAAACTAAATTATTAATTTTTAATCAAATAAAAATTATTATCTTTCCCTTAATTTATTATTTTTGCCATTATAAATAAAAATATATTTTTGCTTTTATTTATTTGTTAATTATTTTTAATATTTATTTTATTTTTATATATTTATTTTTGTATTTATGTATTTATTTATGCATTCACTTATTTTACATTTATTTATGTATTGATTCATTTATTTTTACTTTTCCGTGTGCAACATGGAAATGAGGAGGGCGGTCATTCTGTAGCTTCAGCAAATCATTGGTTGAGAGCTCAAGCATAGACTTAATAGAGCGATAGAGGAGAATTTCAAAGTAAATTGCGGAGAGTTCTTTCACAGACACCGAACAACTTATCAACGTTTCCAGCAGTTTGCCCCATTGAGAGATAAGTTTCAATGGTACTTATCGGAATCAAGTAGGATGTACGTCTCTAACCTTAGTGCCATCTGACTCGCACAGATTTTGAACTCGACAGGTTGTAGCTCTTGCATGTATACTATGGCGGACGTTTCACAAATAGCTAATGTTAGAGAGTTGCACAACTTAGCGAAGAGGTCGAAAACAACGCATCAAATGAGTGTTGTTTAGATTAGATGTACTAGTCTATGTTTTAGGGGGCTATATTCTGATATGAATGTGGAAAATATTTCCCAGCACATTCAAAATCTGTGTGCAGTGCCAGCACTGTCTGTATGAGTAGGATGGCACTACAGTGGGACATCCATCGTACTCGCTTCCGATAAGTACCATTGAAACTTATCTTTCAATGGATCAAACTGCTGGAAAAACATTGCTAAGATGTTTGGTGTCTATACGCCATGATAACTCTCCTCGATAGCTGGTCTGAAGATTATATGCATGAGCTCTCAACCAATGATGTGCTGAAGCTACACAAGGAAAATTAATTAACAAATAAATAAGTTAAAAATATATATTTTTAAATGTATAAAAGCAGAAAATAATAAATGAAGGGAAAGATAATACACAATTTAATTTGATTAAAAATGAAGCATATTTTATTAAGTCGTTAATTTAATTTATTTTCATATCACATTTATTTATCTATTTTTCTGCTTATTTATTTACATATTTGTATATTTATTCATTTATTTACTTATTCATTAATAATCCTCCATAGGAGTGGGGTTAGTTGCTCCAAAATATAAAAGTAGCCTTTAAATATTCATAAAACCATGTCTACTTTTACAAATGCAAAGAATTAAATGTATTTCATTAGGAATTAAAATTCATGCTTACACCACGTTTTTCTTGAATTGTGCAGGGAAACGTACCTGGAGGTACATATTTCAGGGTTTGCAAAAATGTACGCAGAGTCACGTATTTCCAATGAACCTGGGTTGTTTTTACACTTTATTTTGAACATGTTTGTGAATGGTGGATGATATTAAGGTTTGCAATTGAATCAAGTTACATTTTACCTAAGGTACACTGTGTAAATTTTAGCGAAATCTAGCGGTGAAGTTGTGAATTGCAATCACCCACCACTCCTTTCAAGCACATAGAGAAGCTACAGTGGCCGACACAGGACAAAAATGCATCGTCGGAGAGAGCAGTGAGCAGTGAACAATTACACTTGTTTGGCTATCACCAGACTAAGCTCAATCTTTTAAGATTGAACATTGGTCTGGGGAGTCTGCTCTGTATTTTCTACTGCACAAGAGGAGTGATCAACAGCATAGTTCAAATGACTCTGTACGCAATTGGATAGTCCTTCAACCAATCAGACCAACGATCTATCGCTTCTCTATCCATCATTGTGTTAATCCTGCCAATAGCACGGCAGGTGGATAAGCTGGTTTGTGATTGGTCCCTGCAAATTTTTAACAGAAGCAGGATAAAAATATGTACAGTTTTCCAGCCTGAGCTGCAAATCGCCGTCAGATCGGGCTGGGTTTACCCAGTCTACAACTATACTGAAAATTGAGATACAAAGTTTCATAATGATCTTCTTACAGTCTGGATGCTTGTTTTAGTAACTACTGATTCACCATACAAAATCTACAAATCTCTAAATCCTATTCAAAAAACCTTGGGGACAAAATTAGTTTAGTGAAGACTCTGTTGCCTAGAAGTTACCAAGCCTAATATGATTTCAAGTCTATACAGTCCTTACACTATAAGCAAATGCCACTACTATCTTACACCACTAATTTACTTAAATTTACTTTGTAATTAGCACTTTGACAAGATTAACATAATTATATCACAGATAGCATGTCTTATATATAGGTGTGCACTTTTCCCTAAAGGCTCTTGGCAATAGTTATGGAAAGTACAGTTAAATTCAATGTAATTGCTATGACTGAGCTCTTGATGTTTTCTTTTTGCACACCTGGTCTCCACTTCTGCTTCACTTCCCAAGCTTGCTGACTTCTACTAATGTAAGCAGTCTTATGACCTGCGGCCCATTTCCTTTTACCATCTGTTTTTTTTTTTTTTTTTTCTGCATATAAACTGGATTGAAATGTCATCTGACATGTTTAACATCTTATTTTGATTTGGCCACAATCCTTGAGCCAGTTACGACTTCTTTAAAAGATCATCTTGTTTTTGATTGGGTAAGAAATTACAAGACAATGTAAGAAACAGGCAACTAAGCCATCCAGTCATTCATACATTGAAGTTTTAACAATCTTTTCCAAACTCAGAAACAGAAGTCTTTCACAAAACAGAGAGAACTTGAGATGCTAAATGCTATTGATTCTGCACTGGAATCTGCCTGCACAGGGAAACTCTTAAAATATCCTCATGTTATATTATGCACAGAGTAATGTTAAACTTGATTTTCCTCAAAATATAATATTCAAACAACAAAGCTGCAACATTACATAATGAACAAAATGCTATATTAAAAATTCCTTTCCCACTGCAGTTATATTAACCACATTTATCCTATTTGCATTGTCCTGGTCTTATTGTGCTTAATCCATCCACCCCCTTTCCTTTCCTTTCCGAACCAATTAATAAGATGTTGTTGTCTTATTGTGCTTTATCCATCCATCCATCCATCGATTCATCATTCCAGATAATTAATCCCCACTTTCCACAATCCAGTTAAATCGAGTCTCAGACCTCCTTTAATTTCCTTTCCACATATTACATATTAATTGGTATGTTCTGATTACAACACACACACACAAACACACGGACACAGACACGCACAGACACACACTTACACGCACACACACACACACGCACACACACACACACACACACACACACACACACACACACACACACACACACACATACACACACACACATATATATATATATATATATATATATATATATATATATATATATATTATTATTATTATTATTATTATTATTATTATTATTATTATTATTATTATTATTATTATTATTATTATTATTATTATTATTTATTTTTATGTTATGTTATTATTTTATTTTTATGTTTTTGCACAGAATGTGTACAAATACAATTATAAGCTGTGAACAATTTATCAAAGTACAGAGCCATGACAAACTTTTTCTTCATAAGATGTTATTGTGAGGCCACTGGTCTCACAGGTATATGTGCATTCAGGACAGTAAACACAGAATATTCTAGAAAAGGCTGCAGACTGTCAGCTAGGCTGGTAGAACTGAGAGTGGGCTGGTACAATGTTAAGATTCATTGTACAGTTCACTGGTTCAAAAAAGGCAGCATAGAACACCATTTTAGTTTATTTCGTCAACATTTCCTTCAAAACAATTTCCCATTGTGCTGTAAATTAAGTTGGACAGTTGAGGAAAAGCTACAACTAACCAAACATGTCACCTTACCTTAGTCGACGTGAAAGTAAGAGACATCATTTTTTGTTTTAAGGTCAGCGTGTCAGATTTGTGTCAGCTAAAGACATTTTAAAGAGCAATTGTTCAGGAGTACTACAAAACTTTCAGCGACAGGTACTTTCTATGTCTGCCATCTAAGACACTATTATGCTCAATTTGGCCACTTTCATGTCTTGACAGAGAGGCGATTATGGTGGAGTTTTGTTCTTTCTGGTATTATTTTTCATTTGATAGTCTTTGAAGGAAACAACACTGAAATGGTAATTTAGTTCCATAAAAAATTGCCTTAATTCCATAAGCACCTTCTCTCTTTATTTTTTTTTGTATTTTTTTTTTGTTTATGCATATTTAAACTTGCCAAATCATATTTGGTTAATACAAGAACAATAGCACTAGCCTCTTTTTGATACACAATGGGATTTGAGTTCTACAGAGGACATTATTAGTAGCGCGTAGTTTAAGTTCCAAATAATAACTTACATTTTGTTCTGTTTCTCACACAAAGCTAATCGAAAGACTTGTAAAGACACATGAATCATATAGACTACTTCTACACTGCTGTTTTGAACTCATTGGAGCTTGACAGCCCCTGGTCACAATATGTTGGCAATTACATGAGAATTTTTCAGATATTTTCCATTTGTGTTCCTTGAAAGAAAGTTAGGTTTAGAACAGAAAATAAAGGGTAAGGAAATGGCTGAAATGTATTTTGGATGAAATACACCCGTCAGTGCGGCTAATGTTTTTTGATAGTTTTAGCCCGATGCAGTTATTATTTTCATGTCCAGCGCCACATTTAAATAGCAAATGCACTCGCGCCCATCTTTTCACCCATGGGTGTGCTGGTCTAAAAACGAGATGTGTTCAGGTGCATTGTTGGCGCATCGCTATTTTCAGGCAACTGAAAACGACTACACCATTGACCAACAAAAACCTGGTCTAAAGTCAATGGCACAGTATTTTTTGTTATTTAAAGGGTGCATTAGTAATATGCACCTATAGGTGGCTGCACAACAGCAGCACACAAACATTTTAAATATTAAAAAATAGTGCTTTTTTCACAGTTTTTTTTTCCCGTCGTTAAACTAGCAAAAGTGGATTCGGACACACCCTAAGTGCTCCAGCTCCATGCGTTTCAGACCATGCGCTCAGATCGTTAAAATAGGGCCCATAGGCAGTTACCTTTAAAGTAACCATCAATAATGAACACATAATTCAAAGATTCAATAATTCAAAGGGCTCTGAGTTTCGAGTTAGCATGCTGCTAAGCTTAATGTGTGATACTCTTATAGAAAATATATTATCAGTGTTGATATGTATAATCAACATTTATTTTTCCACCAATTTGGATGGAATTGTTACATTGTTACACAATTATGAGATTCCCATTTCTGTGAAGGCTACATTAATGGTGCCTTAGAATTTAGTCCACAGAAGGTTTATTCGAAGGAATAATTATATCTAACTTTTGGAACAACCTTTACACCAGGAGCATGGCTATATGATGCCAATAAAGCTGTCTACGTATGCAGCTCACTCGCTTTTGAATTAGAGCTAGAGAGACAGGAAGAGAGTACTTTGTGGCTTCTCTTGTACCGCAGGCCCTTTGGCACGGTCACATTTTAAAATGTATTTGAACAGTCACTTGAGGTTATAGCTCTGAGGAAACGATTGCTGCTGTTTGTCCTTCTTAATTAAGCAAAAGCTTTATATCACTGTGTTGACATGGGATATTAGTGCAAGACGATCTGCCGGCCTGTGCAGTGTGTCTCCCTCGGCCCTGCCGGGGAACTGTCATGTTTCAGTAGCCTCTCTGATTGCTTATGAGGTTTAGAGAGTACTTTGAGAGAGTATGATTAGTAGACGTGCTCTACAGAGATCCTGCAAAGCATTAGCATGCTAAATAACAGTGAAATGATCTGTGAACACAAAAGGGCGAAGGACAAAAGAAGTTCAGATCCAGTGAGGGACACCTTACTAGCATTGCTTATTGCAGTAATTGGTTATTGACTTCTAACCCAGGTCTGTTTTAAGAGGATCAGGCGATGCCTGACTGACTCTACTAAGAGGTTTTGTTTTGTTAAGATTTTAAATCAAAGACTGTCAGAGTGAAACGAGATCAAGGGGATACATTTCATAATTTTCAATTCATTTAATTTTAATATCACATCACAATTAGACAACATAACCAGGGCCCAAATGTTCAAAAAACTTAATCTACAATTATTTGGATTTGGAAACACACTTTTTCAGATTACCAAATGCCACTGGACTCTAATACAGTGGGGACGTGTTCTCTGGACTGACAAATCACACTTCTCTGTTGGACAAGTCTAGGTTTGGCAATCTGATGGACAAGTCTGGGTTTGGCAGTTGCCAGGACAATGGTACTTTCCTGAATGCATTGTGGCAAGTGTAAATTTTGGTGGAGGGGGGATTATGGTGTGGGGTTGTTTTTCAGGGTTTGGACTTAGCCCCTTAGTTCCAGTGAAAGGAACTCTTAATGTGTCAGCATACCAAGACATTTTAGACAATTGCATGCTCCCAACTTTGTGGGAACAGTTTGGGGATGGCCCCTTCCTGTTCCAACATGACTGTGCCCCAGTGCACACAGAAAGGTCCATAAAGACATGGATGAGTGAGTTTGGTGTGGAGGAACTTGACTGGATTGCACAGAGTCCTTACCTCAACCTGAAAGAACACATTTGGGATGAATTAGAGCAGAGACTGCGAGCCAGGAATTCTCTTTCAGCATCAGTGCCTGACCTAAGAAATGCACTTATAGAAAAATTTGCAAAATTCCCATGAACATACTCCTAAACTTTGTGGAAAGCCTTCCCAGAAGAGTTGAAGCTGTTATAGCTGCAAAGGGTGGGCCAACTCCATGTTAAACCCAACAGATTAAGAATGTATGTCAATAAAATTCATGTGTATGTAAAGGCAGGTGTCCCAAAACTTTTGGCAATATAGTGTACAGGTCCTTCTCAAAACAATAATGTGATAAACATAAAACATAATGTGATAAAAGTTCATTATTTTCCATAATGTAATGATAAAAATTTAACTTTCATATATTTTAGATTCATTGCACACCAACTGAAATATTTCAGGTCTTTTACTATTTTAATACTGATGATTTTGTCATACAGCTCATGAAAACCCAAAATTCCTATCTCAAAAGATTAGCATATCATGAAAAGGTTCTCTAAATGAGCTATTAACCTAATCATCTGAATCAACTAGTGCTGTATCAAGGCACCTCAGTGGGAAGTCTGTGGGAAGGAAAAAGTGTGGCAAAAAACGCTGCACAACGAGAAGGGGTGACCGGACCCTGAGGAAGATTGATTGTGATTTTGTGATTTTGCATGTCATTCGCAAATCAAGGTGCCAGAGTCTGGAGTAAGACTGGGGAGAAGGAAATGCCAAAAGGTCAGTGTCAAGAACCCACAGTCAGTGATGGTCTGAGGTGCCATGTCAGCTGCTGGTGTTGGTCCACTGTGTTTTATCAAGGGCAGGGTCAATGCAGCTAGCTATCAGCACTTCATGCTTCCATCTGCTGAAAAGCTTTATGGAGATGAAGATTTCGTTTTTCAGCACCTGGCACCTGCTCACAGTGCCAAAACCACTGGTAAATGGTTTACTGACCATGGTATTACTGTGCTCAATTGGCCTGCCAACTCTCCTGACCTGAACCCCATAGAGAATCTGTGGGATATTGTGAAGAGAAAGTTGAGAGACGCAAGACCCAACACTCTGGATGAGCTTAAGGCCACTATCGAAGCATCCTGGGCCTCCATAACACCTCAGCAGTGCCACAGGCTGATTGCCTCCGTGCCACGTCGCATTGAAGCAGTCATTTCTGCAAAAGGATTCCCGACCAAGTATTGAGTGCATAACTGAACATAATTATTTGAAGGTTGACTTTTTTGTATTAAATACACTTTTCTTTTATTGGTCGGATGAAATATGCTATTTTTTTTTAGATAGGAATTTTGGGTTTTCATGAGCTGTATGCCAAAATCATCAGTATTAAAACAATAAAAGACCTGAAATATTTCAGTTGGTGTGCAATGAATCTAAATATATGAAAGTTTAATTTTTATCATTACATTATGGAAAATAATGACCTCTATATTAGGGGTGGGCGATATCTCGATATTTAAAATATATCGAGATATTTTTTAAACACGATATGGATTTTGACATATCGTATATATCGATATATTGTTTATATTTAATTCTGGTTCCGCCACTTTGCTTGTTTGCCTTCTCTGTGCTGTGCTGCACCTGCTCGCCGCCCCGCCGCCTTGCTTTTGTTCCCCTCCCTCGCGTGTTGTCTCATTGAACATGGCGACGTTCGCAATCAGCCCGGAGGCGACAGAGCTCGTCTATAAAAAGAACAATTGGCTACATTATATGGAGATACTTTGGTTTTAAGGCGTCGGACTAACAGCAGACAGATGTCCACTGCCGTGAATGCCGAAAGTTGGTGCCAACCAAAGCTAGCACCACAAACCTTTTCCACCATTTACAGACGAGGCGCAAGCTCGCATACGAGGAGTGCAACAGACTAAAGGCCGCAACATACTCAAGAACAGAGAAATTTGTTCGTTTTTCACGAACAAATTTTTATATATATATATTATATATATATTTTTAAATGTTGCAAATGCACTTTGTTCCTACATTTGCACTTCAATAAAAAAGATTGTGGTATTTGGCATATTTGTTTTTGCAGTAGTTTTTGGGAGGTTATTTTTCCTGCAAAGATATTGAGATATATACCGTATATCGAGATATAGAAAAATATATCGAGATATATTTTTGCTCCATATCGCCCAGCCCTACTCTCTCTCTCTCTCTCTCTCTCTCTCTCTCTCTATATATATATATATATATATACACACACACACTATTGACAGTAGTGTAATAGGTCAGTAGAAGCTGTGTACTAGGTCTCAAGAAGTGTACTGGCAACTGACATTAGTCGCTGCGGTCTTTAGTGTCCTTGTTAGCGCATCCGCCTCCCACGCAGATGACCCCAGTACAAATCCCACTCAGAGTGCATGGGTCGAGTAGGACTGGTTACATATATACAATTTCACTGCCCAATCTCTTGCTTAATACAGTGCCTCTATGTTCAATAATAAAGTTCAGCATAGGCCTATTATATGTTAACACCAATGTCTATATTTTTATAGTTTTATATTGAGATACATGACAATATTTCATTATGATGACAGGAAAACATTTTTACTTTTATAAAAACATGGATTTGTGAGCATAAGCGGAATAAGCACGAAACACGTGAATGTTGTCATCTGTGAATCTGGCCAACTGTGAAACAGATGTGTCGTCATCAGAGCTTGTGCAGCCTCTCTGGAGAAGCTGGGCAGAATGAGAATCGCTTGAATCGCTCTTGCAGTACTTTGATGGTTGTTTTACCATTGTCTTGTATTTATGACAATTAAAAACCAACAGATACTGAATCTTCCAGCAGGGGCTAACTGGACCATGCTAACCAACAAAATCTTAGCCCTTTGCCTGTCTCTGATTTGTTTCGATCAGGGATGTGCCATTTACCTAAATTTAATGTTCTGCCCTCACTTCCAGTTTCAAATAGCACATACAGCAATACATGAAAGAAAATCAAGGTTAATTTAGCCTAAGCTAATTTTTCATTAGATAAAAATTATTCGGCACAATGTATGTCGTTGAGGACTGTCAATGGACCACAGGTGACCATTCAGCACTGCATGGGAGATGGCCTCTTTCTGTCTCTGCCAAAAAGGGACTTTTTGTGATTGCTTAATCGTTTGCCAATGATGGTGTTGGCTTTTAAAATTTGGTGAGCGCTTGCTGTCTACAACGCAAACTCCATAGGTGCTGTCTGAGCCTTAAGGGCAAAAGAGGTATATGGTCTTCAGAATACCAAGCTAGCTGGACTGGAGCTGACTGGAGGAATCATCCACAGCTCAGTGCCCTCTGCTCCCAAGACGGTCTCTGCAAAGGGAACTAAAAATAAACATTCTCCCTCAGGTGTCCTCAAGCTAGCCTCCTGTCAAAAGGAAGTCCATCTCTCATCCCACTTGCTGTGCTGAATGGGGGCACGAGATACACCTTTAGTTCAATGATACAATAAGAACCAGGGTTCTGTTACGTGAACAATGCAGTGGCCACCACAACTGCTGTTTGCTGGGGGTTTCCGTGATGTTAACACAAGGTAAAGATGCTTTCGGCAATAAAAAGCCAGTCATTTTTGTGCTAATGAAGGTTGTTCTGCCTCTAGGGGTTGCTGCTAGTACCATTACATAAGAAATTCCATCATTATAGTGTATTACAACTCAAAGGCTTTAATCCATCTGTTCATTATCATCCCTGTTATAACAGCAAAAGTTAAATTAGCTTCAAAAAGTGTATTTTGGAGTACACTCCTTATACTGTGTTCCAGTGCAAGAAGTATGTGGATAGCATAGCTCAAATAGCTTTAAGGGAAATGTGTATGTTCATATTAAAATGTCACTTTTGATTGAATACAATTAGAGCAGCCTAATCTTACAAGAAATCACAAATATGTACATGTAACATTTACACATGCACATTCAATGCATGCTGAATCATATGATGCAATTTAGACATATTGACAACATATAAAGCAGCTTCAGAAAAAAATATTTGGAAATGTTACTATTGTATATGTAGATATTTTCATAAAATGTAATGGGAAAATAAACAGTGCAACAGTAATTTTAGTGTCAATTTACTTTTGTCAAAGTATTTTTTTCTTTACATTTTACATATGAATACTTACTATTATTTCAGTTTTTTTCAGTCGCTTTGGTGCATTTCTCACATCACTATTACATCTGTATAACAGTTAGTGCAGTACAAACTGCAAAACCTAGTTGATAACCTGCAAAAGCGTGTCACTTGCTCAAAATGGATAGCTCATTCCTCAAAAGCAAGTATTCATGTCAATTAAAGTGTCAGTGTCATCAGGATGAAAAGTCCTGACACCATTGTTTATGAACAAAATAGTAAAATGGCTTTGTCATGTTTTCATTATGACAGTTTACTCTGTAAATGTTTTCCAATGCAAAAAAGTCAGATCTTGGTGACACTACCTGAAAATGCTCGAGACAGCACTATATACTATTTGCACAGCCAATTGAAAAATACAGTAAAGTTACACATTACTGTATTTAGTGAGGTAACTGAGTACAAAACACTGAATATATATGTTTCACATTTTTACTGCATATGCTCTTTGCAATTCTAATTCAAAACAAAACAAAAATATATACCCTTCTTTACAACAAACATAAGCTGTGCACAACTGTAAACAATATTGCAGTACATATTGGAACTGAACATACAACATACATATACTGTAATCAATCATGCGCATCCAGATGTTCCCCTCTGTCTGGCCACATAATTTCATCTACATCACAGCGAATATCATCTCTTGCAATGCATCGAGGAAAGTATCTCCTCAAGTTTCAGAAAAAAAAAAAGATTTAAAAAACTGTTTTAAATTTGCTTGACAGATTTTGACAACTAGTTCAACATTTTTGTATGTAATGACTCAAGCAATGAAATGAGGACTATTAGTTTTATATGGAATGACTATTCAGCATTCACAAGGATAGTTAATTTTGACTGACATGACATAAGCAAATGATAATGTTATTAAAGAGAAGAGAGTTGTATGAAAGCAATTGATGCATGTCCAAAAGTATTTGCAATTTGTTGGAAGGAATGAGAAACTGCTACTATGATGTGCACAAATGACTAAATGTTGTGGAGGTTGAACTAACTGTTGTGCAAATGTAAATAGTGATGTGAGAAATGCACCAAAGCAACTGAGAAAAACTGTAATGAGATTGTGATCATCTGAGACACAGAGAACTATTTTTAAACTCTTAGGAACAACATCTGTGAAGCATTTTTTTTTTATTGTTATTTTTTATCATTAATTCAGAGGTGATATATTTGTGAGATGCTGAACTTGATGGTGAGTTCGCTCAATATATGATCAGTTCTGCTATATGTAAACATAGAGGACCACAATGGAAACTAGAAGAGTAAAGTTTGATGGCAAACTTTGAAGTTGGAAGACCATAAAGTTATAAAAAGTGTTAAAAGCTTGAAGTTTGACAGTGTTTAAGTAGTTTGTGAAGAAGTTTAAAACATTAGATAGATAGACAGACAGACAGACAGACAGACAGACAGACAGACAGACAGACAGACAGACAGACAGACAGACAGACAGACAGACAGACAGACAGACAGACAGACAGACAGACAGACAGACAGACAGACAGACAGACAGATAGATAGATAGATAGATAGATAGATAGATAGATAGATAGATAGATAGATAGATAGATAGATAGATAGATAGATAGATAGATAGATAGATAGATAGATAGATAGATAGATAGATAGATAGATAGATAGATAGATAGATAGATAGATAGATAGATAGATAGTCTTTACACAATTTTTAAATGTCTAATGAAGCAATACATTTTAAAAAAAATCTTTATAGTTAGACATCAGGTAGGAATATTCCATGTGCAACTACTATAATAACTCGGCATTAGAAAGCACAATATTAATGGTCATAGTTGGTCTTTTGAGTGGGAAACCAAACACATAACAAACCAACAAAATCTAATTTCAACCAATCCAAATATCCTTTACGTAAGTTCAGTGATGCCAACTAAACCACTGAAATCCATGGTAGACTTCATTTTCTCTTATCACAGCATGAATGTGACAGCCGGTATACAAACGGAAACACCACAAGCTTTGATCTAAGCTGAGAGTTGAACTAAAGCCATCTCTCTTTTAAATTACATCTTTCATTTTGAAGTTGAAAAATATGCTAAAATGTATATCTCCTAAAAACACAAAGAAAATAGTTTCCTGCCACTCTTTTCTATGATGTTGGTATGTTGAAGGCGTGTTATCAAAAGCTTTTAATCCGAAATGCAGAGGAAAATGTTGGATACATGATAGCAATTCCTTTCAAAGTCTTTTAATGTGCTGCCAATACTGTCGGAATTCTCTCAGAGCATCGATTTTTCATAGATACAAACTAAACATCTTTTTCAGTGCCAGCTCCTGCATATGGATGCCAAGTGCTCGACACAACTGATGCATGACATTAAAGTTTTGTATTTGAATTTCAATCCAGTGTTCAGTGAAGCAACAAATCAACATTGCATTAATTTCATTTATCAACCCCAGTCCACTCTGCTGCCAACAGGTCACCGTGGCACATAACCAAAATTTGGACTGCTCCAAAGAATAATGATCTAAACATTGTTTAATGTGATGCTTCTGTAATGTTCTCTGAGCAACAAGAACTAATAAAAAGCACTTTAATTGAGTTCACCAGTTCATGGTAGTAACGGTAAAGTATTCAAAGTAAAGTAAGATTAGACAAAACAACATCAAAAGTCTTGAGAGCTCTGTTAACTGCCCAAATCCAAAATAAAAAATAAAAAAAAGTAAATAAATGCAATTTTTGAATAATATATATATGAACGTATATATGAACTAGTTCAGTGAAACAGATTTTGCATTGAATATCAGGTGGTGATGTACCAAAATAGTTTATTGTACAAAAGTAGACAAGAATGTAAGACTAGCCTAGAAAAGAATATTATAAGGTTAGAAAAAAAAGAAAAAAAAAGATTTTACAAATGTATATATATATATATATTTTAAGTGATTTAACTAAATTAAACACCCAGGTGTATTTTGATGGTCAAACAACAAACAAGGCCCCATAAATGTACAAAATGCCCCAGTAAACAAAGTCAATGGGCAAATATTTAATGCAATACAAAGTTTCTGACACTGTCTCAAATACATAAACATCTATCTGTAATTTTCTATTAAAGGTGCCCTAGAATGAAAAATTTTATCAACTTTACCATAGTTAAATAACAAGAGTTCATTACATGGACATCACATACAGTGATTCTCAAACACCATTGCCTCCTCCTTCAAATGTAAATCTCTTTTTGTGAAAAACACCACGGAAAAACAGGAGAATCTCAACATAACACCAACTGTGATGCAATCACTGGGATCATTAATATGTACACCCCCAACACCGCCAAAAACGGCGTACCATATGCACGCCAAAATGAGTTTTGGCGTATACATTCTACGAGATTGCACACTCGTACTATTGATACGCATTTTCGTGAGATCGGGCTCCAATGTCAGACGGAACTGCGCAGCCGAATCATCGGGAGTTCTGCAGGTAAACAAGCGTCACGCGAGGACAGTGAAAATGGCAGATCATGGACACAAATGTTGTGTTCCAGGCTGTGCAGGGGATATGAAGACTTTTCATACCCTCCCACAGATAAAAAATGTCAACAGGCATGGTTGATGTTTATTAACAAACGGATACCGCAACAATTTAATTCAAAATGTAATTCGTTTGCTCGCCCATTTCACCACGGACAGTTTTTCAAACCTGGGACAATATCAAGCAGGATTCGCTCAGCGTCCGGTACTAAAGAGAGGGGCAATTCCAACCATATTCCTGCAAGCAGTAAGTAGTGATTTTATCCTACTTCTTCTTGACTGTCGAACCCATTTCTTATTAAATTGAAAGTTTCTTAGTGAGACAACATTAACGATGATATCACCTGTGTTGTCTAGATCCAATGCAAGATGCTAGTAACTTACAGTAACAATAGAAAACTCCAAGTAGCATACAAAACAGTTTCACAAATGTCAAATGACAAAGGTTAATATTATTTCCTGCCAGTGTTGTCATAAAATACAACAGTAGATAGTTTGTTGCTTACAGATAGATCACTCGATCCTTCTAACGTCGTCACCTTCTCCACCATCTAAGTTGAAACGATAGTCATTTGACAAGGCTTCTAGTCAATTTGTTAAAAAATATATAAATTTTTGAGAACTTAAGTATGATTATTTTGCAGCAGGTGAGTAGTAAACATGACACTGACTATATTGAGTGGCTTATACATTACTTTGTTTGGCTAAATAAATTGACTTTTAAATCAGTACTCTACTGTCAAACTGTAACAATACTGTACAAGCAACATATTTACGCGCTACCCAGTTCAGTTCGTGATTCAAAGTTAAGAAGCTATCATTGTAAATTCATACAGGGACACATTACAATAATTAAAATGTTTTTAAAATGCTAAAAACAAAGTTGTGACTTCTGAAGTGAAGTTAATGCTATATGTTAGTTATCGTATAGGCTGAATTTCTCTGAATTTTGCAGGTTGTTAATGAAAATAAATACTAAACTTATTGTTCCTCAAAATCTGCATCTTCGTCAGAAACAAGCTCAAAGATATAAGGTTGAATGCCTAATCTCTCCATTGTCATGACGGACGGTATAGATGTGTTAGCTGTCATTAAACCGTGCAGTGAAACAGCCAATCAGAGCAGAACTCCACAATAATATTCACAACCCTTTCAAATAAGGTAGAAACAGAGCATTACATCCTAGGGAAATTTCTAGGGTTGTAAATGGACCTGTTAAACCGTATCTGGACAATTTTTGACCTTAAATAAGCCAATAATTAAATTTAACCTTACATTTAAAATATTGTTTCAAATCATTCAAATCTTTAAGACACTCATTTATTTGACCTTTTTCCTCTCTCTTTACTAGTGTCAAGGAGTGTGGCTAAATAATTTCTAAACTCCAGTGGAAACAGTTCAACTTTCCCAGGCTTCCACACAGCTCTAGTTATCTGTCTATTTATCATCAGAGAGGCTTCTTCCCTGAGTTCTAAGCCCATCAATACAGAGTCATCAGCAGGGGGAGAGCTGGGGTAAAGAGAGACCTTGGTGGAGCATCTCTCTGACTGCAGTTCTTTATCTTTTTTTCATCTTTTTTTTCTAGAACTATAGCTCCGATGAGGCAGAAATACAGTGTAATGACTCAACACTTCATCTCCCTAACAACCCAGATAAGTAAAATCAACTCGCCACTCAAAGCAGAGATCCATTTTTACTCTGCAATGCCAATCTCTAGGTTTATGAAAGTAACCTATTCAGTTCTCCATGGAAACTATTTAGCTTTCCAGTGAACCAGAAAAAAAAAGAAAGAAAGAATGAAGAAAAAAAATCAATTAAGAGTTCCTCTGGGAGGACAAGCTATCTTTCATTTATACGTCTATGGATAGTAGAGTACAAACAACTGAGAAAAGCTCAGTATTTGTACATTATGTCACTGGGCAAATGGGCGACAGTAGACGTTAGAATAAACTAAATTACTGATCTAATTACTGATCTAAAGCCTACATTGTCACTGTATGATAATTGAAATATATGCTATTGCATTATTCTCCTGTTTAACACTGTGAAGCTGCTTTGAAACAATTTGCATTGTTAAAAGCACTATATAAATAAAGTTGTCTTGACTTGACTTAATGCATTGCTCGAGCTAATTTACCTCCTCCATCCCCAGCTCCTCCTCTCGTCCAGTCAGGACTTGACCCTCTGAATTATGTTGTTACATTAAATAATTGAACAGTAATTAAATCTGCAATACATTTATGTTGGATGAGCAGGGAGTTCTTGCCCAGAACAAAACCATACCGCCAATCCAAAATGTATGCTTATTGTCAATTGTCTTTGTGGTCCTAACAGAAATCTCTCAGATTTCTTTTAAAATATCTTAATTTGTGTTTCTTAGGGGTTTGAAACCACTTGAGGGTGAGTAATTGAAAGGAAATACCTCCTGCATTAGCTTTGCATGGCTTATGACAAAAAATAATGGTACTCTAATGGTCCTTTCACACCTGAGCTTTTGTTTCGGAACCTGGTGCGTTTTCTTCCTAGGTTCAGTTAATTTAGGCATATGTGAACACAGCAATCGCTCCATAACAATCATTCAGACAGCCTCGGCTTGATTGCAAATGAACTCTGGGGCAGTTCACTTGAGGTGTAAAAGCAATCTGACCCAACAAACCAAATAAACAATAATTCATAACGGAAAATGTGCTATATAAATAGCATTGAGTGAGCACATTAGTTATCACAGTTGAAAACCAAAAGAGCTCCTCTTCATGCTGTCCCGATGAAGCCTTGATTCATTTTCTAGCTGCATTATAACATTCTTAGTGTTTGCATGTGTCTTGATACAGTTGACCTCTAGACAGCACTGGGAGATCCAGAGAGAGCGTGTTTGAATTTCTGAAGTATAAATATGAATGTAGTATATAATTTCATAATTTCAACACTTACAAATAAAGCCACTTGTCACTCATCTTGATGGATGACACAGAGCATACTCTGACCAATACGAGGACAGTTGCACTCACATGTGATTTGCATAAACACTTTGATATGCTTTGAAAGGTTGCCTTGTGAAAGCGAACTGAACCAAGAAGAACATGCAACATTGTAACAAATTAAGTCTCTGGCTGTTTCGGAACAAAACAAAAATCTACAGGTGTGAAAACATTTTAAAAGTTTCCCTGCATGGAGATCTTCAGTATGTGTTGCAGACATATTTTATGCATGACTCCAATGCTGCAAAGAGGGCTTTCAAAATGTGATGCAAGTAAATGAGATGAATATATGCATTCCAGTGACATCTATGAATATGGAACAAGAATAGTTAACTCTGCATGAAGTTCAGTTGGCCGATTCAAGGGTCAACCTCCTTTACATGTCATTTACTATCGCTGCAAATACATTTGAGAAATTCTAATGATTGAAGCAAGTTCTTCGCGGACACTTCCTTTTTCAAATATCTTCTACTCGTTAACTGAGGTCTAATCCACATGAAAGCACTTAATTAACTGTTTTTTATGAGCCTACTCAACATGTCTGTAAAAACCATGCCTATATGCCACTAATTACATTCGATAAAAATAAAAAGTTATATAATACATAATGATTTTAGCTGTAAGTCACACTCTGTTATATCTGTTTAAGAGATTTTTAGCACCTCTCTGTCTAGTCAGAATGGAGTTGTTCGAGCTAAAACAGAAGTGTTTCACCATGCCATGCCACCATATGTGGAAGCATCATAAAAAGCACGCTTTGGAATCATATATTGGCTAATGATGATTAAGCAACAGGGCACTGTTAAATGCAGTAATCACAGTCCTGTCTTTATTTATGCACAAAATGTGCTTCAAAAAGTATGAGAAGTGTGTTAATATCACTCCAGCACCATGAACAGCAGCACTTGTTGAAGCGTTGACACTCAGGTGAAGTTACATAAGGGGTAAAAGTTGTCTCAAAAATTTAAATGTTATCGATGTTTACTCCCACTTCAAACCCATAATAGTTGGAAAAAACAAAGAAAGTTAGTCAAAGTTATAGCTATAGTCAATGAAAAATAGCAGATCCAGTTTGATGTTTCTAATACTATTTCTTCTAAATTTCTTTTAAATTCAATTAAATTCTATATCTCCTTTTTGTATATGTTCTTTTTAGAATTTGTTAATGTTTTTGGAAGAATTATCTTATGCTAAAGGCTGCATTCAGTTAATCAAAAATAAAGTAAAACAGTAATACTGTTAAAAGTATTATTATACATTAAAATAATTTTTTTCTGTTCTAATATATTCAAAGATTATATTTATTCCTGTGATGACAAAACTGATTTGTCATCATCATTGCACTTCAGTGTCACATGACCCTTCAGAAATCATTCTAATAAGCTGATTTGCTGTTCAGGAAACATTTATTATTATTAACAATTAATAATAATGCTATTATTGTTATATTAAATATGTTATATTAACATTTGTATTATCAATGTTGATTTGTTTGTTTGTTTGTTTGTTTTTTGCTGCTTAACATTTTAGTGAAAACAATAATACCATTCAAACATTTGTGGTAAGATTAAATAAAGAGAGAGAGAGATTAATAATTGTATTAATGAAGGTAATAAATTAATCAAAAGTGACAATGAAGACATTTACAAAGTAACAAAAGATTTATATATAATATTTATAAATAATAAACATAACATTATGACCACCTTCCTAATATTGTGTTGGTCCCCCTTTTGATGCCAAAACAGCCCGTACACGTCAAGACATGGACCTGAAGGTGTCCTGTGGTATCTGGCACCAAGATGTTAGCAGCAAATCCTTAAAGTCCTGTAAGTTGCGAGGTGGGGCCTCAATGTATCGATTGGATTGAGATCTGGGGGATTTGATGGCCAAGTCAATGCCTCAAACTTGTTGTTGTGCTCCTCAAACCATTCCTGAATCATTTTTTGCTTTGTGGCAGGGTGCATTATCCTGCTGAAAGAGGCCACAGCCACCAGGGAATACTGTGTCCATGAAAGGCTGTACATGGTCTGCAATACTTAGGTAGGTGGTATGTGTCAAAGTGACATTCACATGGATGGCAGGACCAAAGGTTTCCCAGCTGAACATTGCCCAAAGCATCACACATGCACCTGGCCATCCACATGATGTCAAAGAAAATGTGATTCATCAGATCAGGACACCTTCTTCCATTGCTCCGTGGTCCAGTTCTGATGCTCACATGCCCACTGTTGGCGCTTTCGGCGTCCTGGCTGGTCTGCAGCTATGCAGCCCCATACGCAACAAACTTTGATGCACTGTGTATTCTGACACCTTTCTATCAGAACCAGCAACCAGAACCACAACCTTATTGAGCAATTTGAGCTACAGTAGCTCATCTGTTTGATCAGATCACACGGGTCAGCCTTCGCTCCCCACGGGCATCAATGAGCCTGTGATTGACCCATGACCTGTCGCCAGTACACCACAGTTCCTTCCTTGAACCACGTTTGATAGATACTGACCACTGCTGACTGGGAACACCCCATAAGAGCTGCAGTTTTGGAGATCCTGGTCGTCTAGCCATCACAATGTGGCCTTTGTCAAACCTGTTCAAATCTTTACTCTTGCCCGTTTTTCCTGCTTCTAACATATCAACTTTGAGGGCAAAATGTTCAATTGCTGCCCAATATATCCCACCCACTAACAGGTGCAGTGATAAAGAGACAATCAGTGTTGTTCACTTAATGTTATGGCTGATTGGTGTATATATATATAATTGGGTAATCCGCATGCTCAGCTGCATGGGCTGATTAAGTTAAGAACTTGTTAACACATTACAATGGATATATTTCGAAATAGTATGTGTTACATTATACAATTTTATAATGTAATTTCTAGAGGTTCTCAAACCCAATGCATTTTTGGTCATCTGCATCTATAAATTCCTGAGGATTATATTTAATCAAAGATTCGACATTACATGAACTGAATACTAAGACAGGCGATACTGACAAGGAAATGACAGTTTTAAACAGACAAACTAGGTACTGCTGGACCACTAACCCCTACTTGCTGAGCATACATGAGCGATGAGGTGGGAAGGGTAAGCAATTAAAGTGAAGTTAATGCATTTCACACATGCTGTCGTGTGGCTGGTGAGTTTGAGGTTTTAGCACTAGACTCTGGACAGACAGCTGTGCTGCATACTAATTCAGCAGACAACCAAGTGAGCTTATTAATGCATATCCTCTCAGAGAAGCTGCAGGGAGATCACACATCTGTCTGCCCTAGCTTTTGTAAGGATGATATTTATATGAATAATAAAATGAGGAACAATCCCTCTGAAAATGCATGGAAAGGAAAGGAAGGGAAAGGAAAGGAAAGGAAAGGAAAAACTGGATAAAAAAGTAAATTTGAAGTGTAAATGAGAGAAAAGAAAAGGGGGAAATGGAAGAAAAGAGAAAAAACTAAGGGAGTGAAGGAAAATGAAAATAAAATGAATAAAATAAAAGTAACATACAGAAATAGAAATGAAAATAAATTGAAGGAAAGACATGAAGAAAAAAAAAGGAATGCAAAAGAGAAGGGAAAGAGGATGAGTGCTGAATCTACCTTTCCTCTGAGGGCCACTTGACCTGTGAGTAAACTTTCCAGGAATCCAAATTTTAGGTCTTGGAGTGATACTCACAGTCATGTCAGCGTCATCTCACACAGATGCCTGCTGACGCAGTCGGTGACTCACTTACTCAAACCTGTCAGTGATGTGTACTTGTGCATGGATGGTGACAATATATTCTGCTGTTCGCCCAACCACGTTAGCTGCAGGACTGGGAAACAGCAGAAACAGAGATTTGGATACAGCTCCTAAATACTGCTACTAATCTGAATACCGCTAGATAACTTAAAATACAGTGCCTGATTTATTAAACAGCATTTTTACAGTCATATCAAAATCAAATGTTAGGGACATTGTAAGGTTGACTAACAATGATGATATGTAGTGCAACCGTCTGTAAAATAATCGATCTAAAAATAATACTTAGCTAGGCCCGGTCCAACCACCCTTTTCTCTCAGTTACCAAAAGTGGTTATGGCTGCTGGATATCAGAACGAAATAGCTAATCCAACCATCTGTGAGGCTCCTGTCTCATAAACCTGGTGATTTTCAAAACGAATTACAGAGATCAACAACCTGAAAGCTGCCTAAAGCGAAGAGAAAATAACAAAACAAACTACTTTACGCAGCAAGAGACAATATCTCACGATGCCATTACTGTGCTGAAGAAACAAGTTGCCTTCTATTTTTTTCATCTGATTCAAGTGCTCCCAGCCATCGTATTTCATAGCCGTCTAACATTTTTTAGAATAATATCAGAAGATGGTCAGCCAGGTTTTTCCTGGTGCACTATGGAGGATCTTCTTTTCACCCCTGAAATAGTAATCCTAACAACACTGTGCTGACCCCAAGTGTTCAATAACAAACTCTTGTTTATCTGTTTTATATCTCCAGTTCTATCCGCTTCAAGCGGGATTTGATCCGGTGTTTCCAGTGTGGGGAGAGGGAGTGCTAACAAGGACGCTAAAGACTACAGCCTCTAGCATCAGTCATATTTGAATATTAACAACCCAGCCATAAATTCAGTTAAACTGGACATAATTTAAAAAGCAATCAGAGGTTTTTTTTTTTAATGTTTTGTTTTTTTGGACAAAGCAAGTGGAATCAATATTTCATCACTAAATGTGTTCCATCAATGGTGACAAATGCTACTGTGACCTCAGACTCTATAGGTCAGGTCAGTTTGGTGATATATTGAATTGTCAAAATAAATGTGCAATGCTTTTATCAAACATGATGAATGACACAATGATTTGAATGTTTTTGAGCATTAAATTTTCTTTAAAAAAAATAATAAAATAGTTAAGTTTGGTTATTTTTTGTAAAATTTTGTTAATCATCTGTTTCGGTAGTCACTTTAGAAAAGTCTCTGTGTACACACTTGCAACATGCACACTTGCAGCATTTCAAATTGCAATTTTAAATGAAGCAATTCAAGCACAATTCTGTGCAAATGAAAAATGCCTCTAGACATGCCATTCGGGAAGGCGAGCATGCACATATTTCATGTGCTGCCACGTGGTGAACACATTCCAACATAAATGTCATGAGAATTCCTTCACAAGGAATGCTGTTGTACAGCTTAATCTCCAGTGAAAATTTCAGGGGTGAAATAATGGCACAAGGTACAGCAAAGATAAATAATGCTGAGCACTTTACTTCTGCACTGCTGGATTTGCTGCCGATCAAGTAGTTCTGCAGCCACCAATCATAAAAAAAAAGCTATGAAGTGAAATCATTTATGACATGACAAGACTTGCTTTTACTAACACTTTTGAAAATTACTCACTCAACCTTCTCATATCTGATCAACAAAATGCTAGCTAGTCAAGAGTAAATAGTAAAGCAATTATAAAAAGTGTTTCAACTACCAGTTTGTACATTTTTTAGTCACACTTGACACTTTTTATTAAAAGAGCAAGTAGACACATTTTTTTTATTTTTTTTCAAGATTATTTGATGAATAGAAAGTGAAAAAAGAAACAGCATTCATCTGGAATAGAAAGCTTTTGTAACATTAAAATGTCTTTACTGTCTCTCTTGACACGTTAAATGTATTCTTGCTGAACAAAACTATTATTTTTATTGAACGGTAGTGTATAATGTTACAAAAGCTTTAGATGGCTTGTGTGTAACAATTGACATTTATTTCTATGACGTTAAAATTCTTTTTAGGATTAAATTGTGCATCAATAGGTTAGGTAAATCAAATGTGTTTATATCTGAGAGCCTTTTATACACACACTTAACTGGAGACACTGAAATAACACACTTTGAGTGTCCCTTATAAAGAACCATGATTGTCCCTTATTTTTGTCCCACTTTTCACAACCTTCGTTGTGTATGTTTGGATTATGTTGTGTTGTAAATAAATGCAAACAAATCAAAAAGCCATTAATCTCTTCACATTCTTTGTTGTAGTTTCCTCACAGTCCCATTCAGCTGATAGGGCCATCAGGGGAGTGTCTTTGTCTGTCAGGTGTGAAAAACATCAATCTTCATGATGATTCATGCCCTCCCCGCATAAACCTTCCTGACACAAAACAAATTTTAAATCAGTATATTGTTTTATGTGAATCAGTGGCCAGAGTGATTTTTTCATTGTCTTGAAGCTAAAATTCTAGCCTATGTTTTCAAAACTCTTGTGAACAAATATATTTTACAGCCTTTATAACAGCCTTGAAACCACACATAGATGTCATTTTCGCTGCTCACATATTTTATTGTAGCAGATTTTGTGCTGAATACAAAATATTTTTTTTTGCCATGAAAAAGTTACAAGTAACAGAAATAAGCACAAATGTCAGGGCACGTCAAAACACCTCGAGGGGCCAGAAACGGCTCAGGGTTCAGAGGGTTAAATATTAAATATAAAAGGATTCCTCTCTGGAGAAACGTTCAGTCTTTCCGGCTTGCAAATATCACCAAGTGAATCTGCAATGGTGCAAGCTCAACTGGCTTTTAAAGGGAATGTGAGATGAGACTCTGGCTGTTTATTTTCACATTATGCCTAAAAAAAGAACATGACTCATTAAGAAACCCTTTTGGACCATGTGTCTGGCGTGCTGACCATTTTGTACATACATCGTACATCGTTAAACTAAACTAAACATGGATTTGGACACACCCGAAGTGCACTTCCGCCATGCGGCAACTACAGGCCTGGCGTGCATGAGCGTTTTAGTCTTTTTCAGTCCGTCTGAACAGGGATAGTTTTTAACCACGTTGTCATCTGTACGTGAAAAGTAAAAAAGGAAAAACCTTTTTGTTTTTAGTACATCACTGTCATGTAAGCCTTTTGAATAAGGTTAAACACAAGGTTAGAACAAGGTTAAAAACAAATTCAGATGTTTACGCATGTGCTGTGAATTAGGCAGATTGTTTTTGTGAGCAGATTTGTTTTCTTTGATTCTTGCGTTAAAAAATCGACACAATTATTAGTGAATAACTCAGTGCTTTACTTTTTTTTCTTGTCAGTAATGTTGTTTGAGTAATATTAATGGCATAATACATTGCGACGGGTCTGTTAGACTGCATTTACACAGAAAGATCCAATGCACTCCATAATTTGACATCTGATTGTTTTGTTTACAATCTTCAAAAAAAAAAAAAAAAATTACAGTGATTGCAAGATGTCAAGACACCATTTTGACCGCATTACTGCAAAATGTATGACACCATGCACAGATGTATGTTCAACAGCAATCTGTCAGACGGTGAGCACTCAAATACTATTTTCAATCATATGTATAACTACAGATACTGTACAGACTACAGATAGGTTTTTTTTTTTGTAGTTGTTTGTTTGTTTTTGTTTTCTGGTACTGGTACATTATTTTATAGCATGCGAAAAGACTTATGAGAAAAATACTTCTTGTTCACTCTGAAAATGGCATGTATTGACCAGACAAATAAAACAAGCATCAAACAAATAAGTGGTTTTTAACCTACTGTAGCTTGTGCATTCAGCAGATGGCTTACTGACTAGAGCAGACATTTGAAATGAGTGTTTAAAAAAAGGATGAATGAACATAGTAGTGTCCAGACAGAAGATACCAATACTCTGATAAGCAAGGGTTGGCCCTGAGTGTAATCCATTCTTTCCACTTGTCCTGGTTTTAAATTACTCTTTACTTTTGCAAGGTTGATTAAATGTTGGTCAGATGTCTCATCACATCTGACAGACTAGTTACTATCTCAGTATTTGGCTGTGAGTAGGGAAATTAATTGATTCATATCTTTTAGAGCAGTCTCCAACCGAAGCCTTCTTTTATCAGCTCTTATCAGAGGTGGCTGCCATTTCTTTGAATCTTTTCAATAAAGCTCTGATGAGATTTTATTTTAGAGTCTAAATATAAGATGCAATTACTCAACTGCTGTAGCATCCACAGCAAATAATGCTGGCTTTTATCTAGAGAATAAAACATTAAAAGAGTCTTATATGAGCAGATAAAGTAGATTGCTGAAAAGGAGAATACTGTAAAGGAATCTTAACAGATAAATAGTGACTCAGTAAAGACGCTTTGTTATTTCAAAATAAACACCATACGCTAAAATGCAGAATACCTTCTTCAGTCAGAGGGAGCAATGCAAATCACTATGTAATAAGTAAAAGACTTGGACTAAACTAGGGTTGCATGATATAATGGTGCTATGGTAGTATTGCAATATATATTTTTAGTATACTAAGCCTCAAAATACAGACAAAAGCAAAAAGGTATTTTAGAACGATACTACCGTGATGCACAGAAGTATATTCCCACATGTAGTTGGCCTAGACTACTCAATCTGAACTTTGTGGAGCTGGAGCACACATCATTCACACACAGATCAGTTTTTTACAAGTGACAAACGGATCTGCACATTTTCAGAACTCACAACTCCATTTTTGGCAGTTGCTGTAATCCACCATCAGTTTTGTGGTATGCACGTGATTGAAATGCTTCATTCTACACTCAGATATAAAAGATGTTTTCTGTCAATGAAGATTTGACAGAAGAACTTGCACTTCAGTTGCTCTTGTCATGTCAAATGTGTCAGATGTTTTATGGACATCTGTGATTTTATGTTATTATATTTTATTCACTGTCGGTTACAGATGATTGTCTCAAAAGTGTCTGCTGGTGGATGCCCTCCATAACCACACCCACATGATGACACATGCACGCACAGCTTTGTGGTTTTTTGTTTTGTTTTTTGTTTTCTTGGAAACTTCCATATGTGTTGTTGGGGGTTTCTAATTACTAATTTAAGTAATTAGAAAACACCAATTTAGGAATGCAACCAATTACCAAGCAATGCTTCATTTTGTTCAGTCTGTGGTGTAAAAGGTCACATTAGCAATTAAAAGAAAAAAATGCATTGAGGTCAAAGTGTCTGAAAAATTTTGGTCCCAAATTTCTATCTGTTTTACTGGTAGTTCACTTGTTTGAAGAATTTATTGGGTATAATATGTCACAGTTTACTTCAACTTCATTTTGCTATCCTCACTTACATAAATGAACTATAGTGTCCAGCACCCTATTAAAAATAATATCTGGTCTGAATAATTTTTGGTTTGACTGTATATATATTTTTTTCTAATATCGCTGCATGGTATCCTACGACTTTAGTTGATTACAGTAGAACCATGAGAAACAAAAAAGGTAAGGTGGCAACTGACATTTTTATACAAACATTTATTTTATTGGTCAGTGCTTTTGCCTTGTATTCCAGTTAAAATGCATAAACATGTAAATACGTGACATCACACGCAAAAGTGTATAAAATAGGACTAGCTTTTTGTCTTACCACCGTGGCAAGTTTGTTTACACATATCTAAACCTCACTATTTATAACAAGAAAAGAAATCAAGTAAAATTCTTTAAAATTCTTTTTGGCGGACTTTAAAAAACCTCAAATGGGTTTTGTTCATAATTAAGTGTTACATCTAAAAAGTTGTTTCTTTCCAAACTGTGACACAGGAAATACCCTGTAACCTTAACTGCAGTGTGGCACTGTTGATTAAATCAGCAAATATTGCCATCCTTATTTCAGTAATAAGAGAGTGAATATTGCTAAGGGCTACAACATTCATTCAGTATACTGCTGTGGCACTCAACACTGCAGGCAAATAGATTACAATTAGTTGGGTGTAATGGCCCATAAGCTCCACTCTAAAGGCTGCTGGGAAACCTGCGGGATATATATGGATGGCATGATCTGAACGACAATGCATGGGGGCGTCAGTGAAATAGTGCTGCATACTTTAAAATAAAAATGCTCACACAACAAGTTGAGGGTCTGCAAGACACCATTGATTTCTGAGTATTTGTAATTCATTAGATTGCAGCCTTGAACATCATTCCTCAAACTGTTACAGGCTTGCTGACTGAGTTAAATCACCTGCAGACAAACTAACAAACAAAAATGTGCAATTGAATGCTGTTGTACAACTGAATGCTGAGGGTGGATGATTAATAATTGTTATGTAAAATACAGAAATAATCTAAAGTAAAACTGTAGGCTATATTTAAATATTTAAGGTATGTATTCCACACTAAATGGGATGGGTGACAAATAAGAATAATATATGGTAACATATTATAAAAAAAATCACACTATGAATCATATGTAAATAGTCAATTCATTAATAGACATTAGTAAGCAGTTTATAAATACAGAAATACAAGCTTTGTTCTTGATTTATAAGCATATCTATAATGTGTTTAATAATTATTATTTTTTTTATTCTTTAGTAATGATCAATTTATCATTTAATTCGTTTTTTTTGGAGGACAGTTTGTACACTCTGGTTCAAATAGAAACGGTTAAACAGAAAATATGTTTATCTCGCTGTAGAGTCAAGGGGATGTGTTGTTGCAATTTGATGTTATTGCGCAGAATGCATTGTGATACAAACAATACTTGCAGCCTTCGAGTGAAAGGGGTTTTTCAATATTTATAAAAACTGACATCATATGATTATTTTGTTTGTAATTATAAATAATAACTATTCAATTCAATTCAATTCAAGATACAGATGTAAATAAACAGTGCATATGTTCAGCTAAAGTATGTGTATTTACTGTAACAATAGCATTCATGTAAGACATGAAATACCTTTTCATCATCTTTTATTAAACACTGTTGGAATAAAAGAAGAGTGAAATCTAGTTCAAAATACCCTTGTTGATTTGTGAATCCCATTCAAATTTGGAAACTATTCACAGAAAATCGAGAGTTTGACATTGACAAGTATAAAAACAACAGTACCTGCAATATGATAAAAGACACCAATGTTTTTAATAAAATAAGTAATTTAGTTGCAAAGTTAATTACAATTATCAAAATTTTCAACAATGTTGCTTAATTTTATTATGGCAGCAAAAGCTGTGACTATGACCCATTTCATCTCTAGTCACTGCTACTGATATGTCATGCATCTCAATACAGTATGTCTGCTGCCTTAACATGCTTTTCCCCTGCTAATTTACAGTGGACATCAGAAGCAAAGTTGAATTTTCAGGCATAGTGGCCGCAAAACCCCCAAAACGGCAAATAAAATGTATTCCGTTATATTAAATTGTACACATTTGGCTACCAGAGGAACCATCCCCACAAAATACCATTAACCTGATGGATTGAGTTGTAATGGGGTGAGAGGTAAATTGCAAATGGATTAATGGGAAAGTTCACACATCAATTGAAAATTATAAAAGGTGATGACTGGGTGGCACGGTACATGAAAAAACATCCAAACCGGTTTGTTTGCTTGTCTTGGTTTGGAGTGTGTGGGTCTCACGGTTCGACGCATGGCCAATGTAGCCTTGTGTAGCCTTGTACCGCGAAATAAGAGGTGTGTGTGGACATACAGTAAAAGAAGAAAAAAACAGTAAAAGTGGAGTGCTGCAGGTCACGTCACGTGTAGAAATGGCAAGTGGGAGAGATAAGGAAGGCTGCCTGGAGTTGGAGGATGCGCAAGCATTGTATAAGGCCGCTTCACACCGCACGTGTAAGCATGTGCGTTGGCAGGGCACAAGCAGTGCGTAAGGAGAGCATTCACACTGGCAGCGTTTGTCTCGCGCAGCTCGTGTATTGCAAATACAGACGAATATTGTCCATGCTGTCACATTTTTCAGTGTTCTCCTCTGACCCCTTTGATTTATGATGGGCATTATCTGCTGCAAATGCGAACGTGTTCCCCTCTGTCCCAAACACATGCATATAACATGCTACATATAAGTAGTGCACATGATAAATGTAACATTAAAGTTAAGATATGCCTCTAGTTTTAATAATTTAAACATGCCTTTAAGTTTGGGCAAAAAGCTGCTCACGCTGAATTAAAGCCACAGTGCATTGTTCTGATCAACACTGACATGAATAACATGAAAAATGCTACGACCATGAGTCGGACTCGGTAGACAGCGTAAGCAAAAGACTGGCTGTTGTTAGGAAACAACTTATATATGATATAAAAAAATAATAATACTGTATCCTAAATTGTAGATAATTAAGCTATATAAAATATGCTGAAGTAAATTTTTTGGAGTGTTAATGATTAAAAGGAAAAAAACAACAAGAACTGCACAGAAAAGAAAACAGTGACCCTAAAACAGTGTTACGAACGTAACCGTGGGTTTTGTGAACCGTGCCACTGATGACTTTACTGAACTTTAGCTAATACACATAAAACCAAGGCAATGGAAAGAAACCATAAATCTTATTTTACACACATTTTAAATACCAATTACAGTGTGTGCTAAACTACAGTAATTTACATCAATCAAAAGCAACAGTAAACATAGTAATGTGGGCCATCACATACATTTTCCATTAACCCTGTAAAGCCTGACATGTGACATGATAGTTGAAAAAATCAAATGTTTTGAACAGTTTTAGACAGAAAATGTCAGTCAATTAATCAATCAATAAATCAATCAATCAAAACGCTTTGTGTGTGTGTTAAAAATTAAACTATTTATTCAAAAACAATTCAAACAAAGTGCTGCACAGCAGATGTGTACTGTTACAATTAAAACATTGCAGAAAAAGTGAGATTAATACATTTTTATAATGTATTATTATTACTTTGAAAGGTACATTATGCCACACAATAGTAATATGTCACAATTCCTTCAAGTTAAACCTATCTTTTATTTGGACAGGTTTTCGTTAAGACAGAAGTTTCTTTGTGTATATGATATGACCAGGGTTTAAAATTCACTATTTCATTCAACGGCGAATTTGGCTACCAAAAAAAACAAAAAAAAACAAACCACATTATTGTTTTTATTTATTTATTTATTTTTGCTATTGCTTCAATGCAAATTAATAAGTGTGCCGTTATTTGTTGCGTAGTGACATGTATGTTCAAGTAAGCCGAATATGCACAGATTCTGTGCAATACGCTGTATTTAATATCATGATGACTCACGATTTGAGTATTTGCGCTATATCTACGCAGATTTGCCTTGCGCAAACTTCCCAGCAAAGTGAGTAAACATTAAATAAACCTACCAAATTGGCTAATGATTTGACAGCGTTACCCGCCACTGTGGATTTTAACCTGCATTTGACAAGTTGGCGGGTTTTCATTTGGATATGACGATAGTTTTTCTCGAATGAAACTGTAAAATACACACAGAACAAGCAGACTTCATATTTAAATAGCAGTCTTTTGTGCTTTAATATTCACAGACACCAGTCCATATTGCAATTTGGTTTACAGCATTAATTTTGATTTATTCATTAAAATTTACCATTGACATTCTGCGATATGCGATAACTTGTTTTCTGTCCACGTTTTATGAATTGTGGAAATCATAGGGCCCTTAAAAGCATGTAATGTAGTAGATTGTATAAAGGTTGTTGTTTTTTGTTTTGTTTTTTTGATCATGTTGATAATTTAGGGGACTTAGAAATTTGCATACCAATTATGATACCGCTTTATTGGGTTACAGTAGGACCCAGGGGGAGTGCATTTGCGAGCTGTGGAGAGAGTTCCTGAGACATAATTGCGGACAAAACTAAGAGTGGAGCAGAGAAAAATAGCTCACACTGGGAGAAACAACGAAACATATCTGTCACACAGCACGTACAAAGCACACATTGTCAACACATCTGCATTCCACAGCATCATCTCAGTGATGACCATATGGTCAAAAAACAGACTGTGTTTCAGGCATAAAGCTGACACCAAAAAAATAGATAAAGGCAAATGCATGGGACGTTGCTTGTGCAGCCTTCCAGAGCTGCTCGTAGTTATGACCTAAAGAGGCTTCAGGCAAGAACGATGTGAATGATGACTGTCATAGTTCATGCTCAAGATGAGGTTAAAAGAGATATAAAGCATAAAAATAGATCTCCTTACAGATAGGTCAATCAGAATAGTGACTCAACTGTGCATCATTCATAAGCATAGGGTCTCACGAGTCGCAAGTTTATGACTTGTGTCCTACGACAGCTCACATAATATTTATTTCAGAAGTTAGTGTGACCCTGGCAGTGATATTTAAAGCTCATGAAAAATCAAATAGGTATATTTGCCTTGAACATACAGGGCCCTATTTTAACGATCTGAGTGCACAGTCTGAAGCCCATGGCGAATCCACTTTTGCTAGGTTAATTATGAAATAAACGGTCGGCGCGCCAGGCACATGGTCCAAAAGGGCTGTCCCTATTCTCTTAATTAGCCATGGGTGTGTCTTGGGTGTAACGTCCAATAAAACAATCAGAGTCTCATCTCACATTCCCTTTAAAGGACAACTCCGGTGAAAAATGAACCTATGGGTAATTAACACATGGTTACCGAGCAGATCGTTCTCTGGGAAGCGTTTTCATGAAAATCGAATGTAAAGAGTTTTATCTCCTAAAACAGATTAGCTTATAACGCTAGTTTATGGGGCACACAATACGTACAATTAAATCGCTAGTTAATACCACTAACAAGGCTCAAAATAGCCTCACACTAACACGGTAGCATAATGAGGGTCCCTGCAAACCGAAGCATTGAGAACTTTGTAAGTGTATAAACAGTTTAAAAAAAAGAGACTTTATAAAGACAGATTACGCATATATAGACAGAAGCCATATTGTAAAACAGTCTCGACGGGTCGAGCCACAAACGCTATATACTAACTAAAACAGAAATACAAAATGATAAAAACGATATGGTTTTAAACACAAACAAACAAAATATGTGGATTGTATTAAAATAACAGTCGGTTATGTAATGCTTAAATGCTCAAAATAATGCATTACAATTAAACTAAACTCAATTGATTTTAGGTATTAAATCGAAAAGGAAAACTAAATCGAAATTTGCTGTCAAAATTGACACTGCGTCGCACCTGGCGTCACATTCCGCCGGGTGTATGATAGGGCCAACAGTGCTTTAGGAGTAAAGGGATTCATTTGGCAACATTAGGATAATGTTTACTCAGCCTCAAATGTTCCATGATCGAAAATCCATTTTCCATGTAAAACATTAAAGGAGAATTTTAGAAAAAATGTCATGCTTCTTTTTTCATGACCACATGCAATATATCCAGCTATAAAAAATAAAGAAAGAACAAACAAGCACATTTTTGAGTCTTGTGCAAGTTTGACAAGCCACTATGAACTGTTCTATCAGAAAGAAAAAAAACAACAACAACCGTATAAAGGTTTGGATTGACAAAGAAGAACATTTTTATTTATTTATTTATTTTTTACTAATTTTATTTAAAACTATTTCTGCAGTCACATTTTCAAGCTGTATATGCAGAAAAACACCAACATGTAAAGTCAGTAAAGCTGAGGTGAAAGCTCTGGATTAGAAAATATATAGTATTCGCTCACATTTCCTGTTAAAATAAAACAAATAGCTGTAGGTTTCAAAGACAAAATAGAATTACATCCACTTGAGTCTGGGGTGCCTCTTTTAATCCCTCAACTAATCTAAAACACTCATTGATGAGTTTGCAGGGTGTGTAAATCTAGTTTCCCTGAGCCTTACGATCAATCTAGAGAGGACTAGCAAACAAAATTAAACACTGCAGGACAAAGACAGTATTTTACTAAACCAGAGAGAAGCAGATCCTTGGAGTGTTTAAATGCACCACTACACTTCAATCCAACCAACTCTGCCCCCACCCCCTCAAAAAAAAAAAGATTCATACGCTATCTATTCTCAGCCCCAGATGGCACACTCACAGACCAGTCTGTTCAATGACCGCCTCATGCATAATGCACACAAAACTAGACAGAGCTAGCAAAAAAAGAAAAAAGAAAAAAAAAAGACAGTTCCAATAGGAGTGATTGGGATTTACGCCGGTTGTAGGAGTCAGTGTGCACCAATCTGTCTGGAAACGAAAACTGTGCTGATACAATGAGTGCTTCCCCAGTCACTGGATTTGCCTACTTATAACTTTGCCAGGTTAGTGGCATCATATCTTTGAGGGGGGGTTGTTGTTGTTGTTGTTGTTTTATTTTTTGTGAAATGAGCAGAATGCAGATTCTGCTTTGTTTTACGAGTTATTATGAATGAGAAATATTCGGTACTTTTGGGTGCAGAGAAGTTCTATGGTCTGCACATATTTCTGTATTTTCTGGTCACATTCAAAATATTTCCCATCCTTAAATGGCCCATAAAAACAAAACAAACTGTGGTTGGTTGATTTACATAATGGCCAAACTGTCTATTCTTCTCTAAGTGGGCGGTTCTTGTCCAGAATATGCCATTATAAGGGCCAGATTTTATGCCGATAGTCAAAAGGCTATGCACGTCTGTGTGCCATCCTGTTGGCACAAATGCAGATGGCCAGACCAACTAAGCAAATGCACCCAGGGCAAAAAATGACATACACACAAAAATAATTTAAAACCAATGTTTCCTACCTTCATAGATTGCTTTAAATCCTTGGGCACTCACTGCAAAATCCGTAGTAAACCACAGAGCCAGAATCGACCCTGAACTCACGATGGGTGATGGCAACATGAAACCAGACAACCTGAAATTAAATGTTTAAATGCAATGTCAGTGTTCGTCAGTATAGCATTCAAATTTGATCCACCGCACATAACATTTCACATAAAAAAACGGATAATTGTGTCATTCATTCCTGCAGTTTTCCAAAGTGTCTTTGTTCTTTTTCATTTCTTTAATGAGGAGGACCGACTCATCTTGGTTGCCCTCAGGGAGAGCAATCACACCGAGCTGCCCTATGACTCCATGGTACGGCCTCACCTTTGACACCACCCTAATGAATTAGATGACTATAACAAGCTGGAGATAAAACGGGGGTCTTCTGTAAAAAAAAATAAAATAAATAAATACCAGTCTCTGTGGCTTTCAAGTGAAGGAAAAGACATGTACTTCGATGAAAGCCCAGAGATATAAGCTGGTCCTCATTCCTTAGAGATCTCAGCTAAGCAGCAGTGGTTATCTGACCCTAACAAATCATCTGAAGTTCATGGAATTCTTTAAAGATGATTCATGTTATCTCAGACCATTGTAAAACTAGAAAAGAGCTCATTTTCCACCTAGGAGTTGAACAGAAAGGTGATTATCAAAGATGATCGTAATTCACAGGAAATGTTTATTGCTCAAAGCTAATATAACACAATGGTGATCTCAGGTGTTTAATTTAATTTAACCAGATGTTTATTGTAAACTACAAAAGACATGTACAAGACCATGTTGTGCTGTACTGTACGAATGGAGGCATAAATTACTGTAAAAACATTTTCTCTATGGATGTACTGGATGAGAGATGTTCATAAAGAAGAGCTCATATGAAAAATTCAAATTTTTGGATCATGGGGCTAATCTAAAAAAGCATTTTCAAGATATCATCAGAAACTCAATGGGATTTCAGAAGCAGAAGACTTCATCAAATTTCTCCATTTGTATTTCATCTAATTTGATTGATGTACACAGAGATTTTAAGCTGTTTTTGCTTTTACGTTTTGGTCTTAAAAAGTACATGAAATACGTTTAATGTCTCATTTATATTCCATAAGAAAATTTTTTTTTAAATGTACCTAAGACGCAAGAGTGATGTCTGATTCGTAAACAAGTTGATTCTTTCCAGTGAACCTGCTGAATTGGAATGATTAATTTGTGAACTGATCCAATTGCAGGGAGTACGAGTCAACAGATCACTTATTCAACCAATGATCTGGTCAAAATGAGCCAAGAACAGGGATATTGCCGGAGCTTGAATGTGCGTGCAACTGATGACCCCAAAACAAGTATTAACGCACAAAAAAATGAATAATGAATTTTAGTATTGATTATTGTAAATAAAATATTTATGTCATGAGTGTCAGTTATTTGTGAACTAAAGCTTCTCATAAAAAGGCAAGCTGTTTAAGCCCATTGAAATGCTTTTGTGTGTCACCATCTGTATTGGGTAGGCAATTTTAGGTAATACAACGCAACTTAATGCCCATGCATCTTCCCGCCATTGTAACTGTTTCAAATTATATAAACAAGTATGTTTTCATAGCATTAGTACATGGCCTGTTCCCCATGTACATACTATGTACTGTACTTATTATAGTAATTACAATAACTGGGTAATAACTAGGTACTAATGGTTTTAAAACACAGACAACAAAATGGTATGTATACAGTACATTACAGTTCATGTTTTCATATCATTATAAAGTAATACATTTGTTGACTAGATGCCGCATCAGTGGAGAACAGCAGTATGTTTGCCATCGAGGCTATGTTACAACCCACACCTGTCCCGGACTCTATTTCCCAGAATCCTTCCTGCCTTACACATTAACTCCCTCATCATCTTTCCCGCTTTCCCTGGATTCCCTGGACCTGGCATTCGTCATCAGCACTCCCTTTATGTTGAACTCACTTCCCTGCACTCTTTGTCGGTTCTTGATGTTATTATGTTGTTTGTTTGATTCATGGTTTATCTCTTTGTTTAAATAAATACCCAGCTATTATTGGAAGTCCGATTCTGACTCTTCCCTGCTGCATCCAACACGTCTGTAACAGGCTGAGAGGGCACAAACATTATTATCTCAAGCGGTTAAAACATTGAAAAAATGGGGATGAAAGACAACAACTCCCAGAATGCACTTTCTTCGCTGCCCTATGAGGCCACTCTATGCACGGCTACTGGATTACTGGATCACTTAACCCACCGCGTTCATTTTCATAAAATCTGTTCATTTACTACAATTAAAAACTGAACGTGTCTGTTCAATATAATGTGAGTGAGCCGATTGAGTGTCACAGCACAAACGCAGCAGTAGTCAGATTACATTCATCACTAGAGCTGAGGTAAGCGCGGCCGTGGCATAACATTGCAGCGCGTGTTCAGTCTGGCGCATTTTCAGGTCATGTCTTTGGAAGCTTAATAGCGCCTACTGCTGGCTGTAGTCTTTAGCCTCTGGCCAAAAAAATCCTCAGATGACGCAAAATGACGATATTTGCATCATCAGAGGATTATTTCCAGAAATAAAATACATAATTATCTTGTCTCAGGGGGATATGAGGGGGGAAAGTATGATCATTTGAATATACTCCCGGGTTTCTACTGATACAAAGCTTAATACTAATCGCTGAAGTAACCCTTTAATGTCACAAATGTTACCATTTATTTGCATTAGTTTAGTTCAAATTGTTCGCTTTTATGCATTCGATATGCAGCAAATTAACAAATCAGAAATGCTTTAGTTTTCAGTTCTTTTTTCATTGTCACTGTAAAGCATATTTTTATTTAATAATCATGAAGTGTTCTAAAATAGAACCAAATAATGTGTGAGACAAACATACATACAAAATACCTGTACATATGTGTCTAATTTCAATGCTATTTGTTTAGATTTTCAAACATCTTTAAGATGTTTGGTTTTATTTGAAATGCTAACACTTATAATACAATAATCTGTAGAATTAACCAAGGTTAATAAAACTTTAAACATTTACTAATAAATTTTTACATTTTAAAGTTGTATCTCTTAACATTACTTAATGCAATTAGTTAATAGTGGTTGGGAATCGAAAATCGATTCCAGCTCTGGAATTAAGGTCAGGAATCGGAAAGTTGTTATAAAATTAAAATTTCAATTCCTCTTATTGATTGTGTGTGTGCATTTTAATATGACTTTAAACCAGTGCTAGCCCTGCTTATTGTTTTCTGTGCTGGACTTACATCCAAATTGCACTCACAGAAAGTGATTTTAATGTGATATTAAACCATTCAAGCGCAAGAACAATTGCATGCTGTTTTCTGTGCTGCACACACATCCAAAGTAAATCACATAAAAAAAAAGTGATTTTTAACATAGACTTTCTGTTCACAACCAAAGCAATGTACACAAAGAAGTCTGCCTCTTATACTGAATAGTGCATGATACTGAGTTCTCTTCTGCGTGTTTTTGCACTTGAGTTTGAATGGACAAATACACACAAAAATATGTCAAAAAATTTTCTTAAACACAGTCAGTTATGTCCTACGTGAACATTACAGTTGACAAAGCATGTGTAATGGTATATTGGAGCCGTGCAGCTCTTAAAGTGACAGCAGCATAGTATTCCTGCTACCCCACTATAATAATGAATGTAAAAAACAAAGAAAGAGTGAGAGAGAGAGCATGGTTGTTCAATTATGAGTAGCCTAATAGTAAGAATTGTTGGTTTAATTACAGCAAAATTATCTGAGAAAAATAATGTAGCTTTCAGTAGCGAAGCTGTTTTATTTATAAATCTCACGGGCCAGCTTCTGAATGTTTCTGTGGGCATAATTTCTTTCCTTTATAAAGTTTTCACCTCAATAAAAAAAAAGCTGTGAGCGAGTGCATACAGGTGCATCTGCTTCATAATACAATATTAAAAACGATCTTTGTGGGCAAACATGTCGCCCTTGCCTTGTTGTGGCTTGGAATTCAAAGGGAATCAGATATACATGTTTAGAAGTAGGTTGAATATCCAGATATCGAATATGTATCTGATTTAAAACCACATTTGGAAGTGGCTCAGATGGATGCAACAACAACAACAAAAAAACGTGTGCAACAAATTCCAATCTGTGTCAGATGTGAGTAAAAAATATTTGTTGTGCCAGTGTAAATGCAGCCGTTAAGCTTAAAATGTTATCTGATCTAATACAAAAAAATACAAGACAAACTAAAGTATCTTATTAATAAAATACATTCAGAAATTCAGAAAAACACAGAGGTGAACACAACACATCCCTTCCTCCCTCCACACACAGCTCGCACAAAACATAAGACAAATATGTGAGCCAGAATGCATTAAATTTCTTGAAATTATTTCTGAACAATGAACACTGACTCTTATTCTTTATTCACCCATTTCTTATGGTTTCTCAATATGGTTTCTTCAAATTAATAAAAGTTAAATGGGGGCTGTAATGCTAGTTTATGCATTCTTACTGTTACACTGTTAAAGAGTTGGGCTCTCATGCTGAACAATGCCACACGAGTTGGATGTATGATGGAGTATTTCTGTGCCAAATACACTTCTTCAGGATTCAAATAAGTGTCTGGAAGGTTTTTTGTTTTTGGTTTTGTTTTGTTTTTTAGTACAGGGCAGACTTGCTTGTACGGGCACTTCTCCCGGATGAGTGTGTGTGAACATCAACCAGAGCAAGAGCACATCCATCAACAAGCTTTGTTCAGGTTACATGCATGTGTTATGTACCTTTTAATGTGAATTACATCGCTAATGTCATAGAACAACACAGTTCTCAACACAGTTCTTAAACCTGTCTCCGGCGTAATGACTCCGATATTTCAAAGTTTTTATTTTTTATTATTATTTAATCGATACATCATCCTCAATAAACCCGTCTCCGGCGTGTTGCCTCAGATCTTTCGAATATTCAGATCGATTATGACCTCTGACCTTTAAAATAATAACTTTAATAATAATAATACGCTGTTTGTTAATTGGCCAGAGGAGAACTGGCACCCCGACTGAGCCTGGTTTCTCCCAAGGTTTATTTTTCTCCATTAGGTCTCCTGATGGGGTTTTGGTTTCCTTGCCACTGTCGCCTCTGGCTTGGCTTGCTCAGTTGGGGAAAAAAATATTTTTCAAATATATTTCAAAATAAATCTAACTATTAAACTAAATTAACCATATAGACCAAATTACTTATCTAATTACTGATCTAAAGCCCACATTGTTACTGTATGATAATCAAAATATATTCTGTTGCATTATTTTTCTGTTTAACACTGTGAAGCTGCTTTGAAACAATCTGCATTGTTAAAAGCGCTATATAAATAAAGTTGACTTGACTTGAATTGACTTGACTTGACTCATTGTGGGGCATTTTGTAACAGTGTTACAATGTGCCCCACCTGCGTAACTGGGATTTAAACCTGGCTAGTGTCTTCTGAGATTGGAAAATAAAATAATAGCTGATTTGTCTTGTTTTATATAAACATTAAAAAATAACTTCGGTAAGAAATGTACTTTTGCTATGGTTAAATGTTCAGTGATATCTTCGAAAGATTTTTCAAATTTGGTGCAATTTGTCTCTATATAGTATTAATGGCAACTAGTACATTTTCATCATGCTAGCATGTGTGGAAACACTGAAACCATGCATGTTACAACAACTAGCCCAGCATTAAGTTTTTGTCCTGCTTAACCCCTACAACAATTTACAAAAATGCAGCTGTTAACATACAAATGAATGATTGAATCACAAATTAATCGTTCTTTTTCCTTCGTGTATGGACTCTACATGCTTAGAACATTCGCAAAGGTATTCTGGTGGTTGTTTGGAAAGTAAATAATGTATAGGTGAAATGTTAAAGACACATGTTCTAACTGTGCACTTTAGAAATGCAGTTCCACGTTGGAAAGAATGGCGGACCACACTGTGTGTGCCCCCTCTGATGTCAACAGCCACTCACAGCACTGGAATGCTGAAGCGCCAAATTGCAATTCTCCTCATCGCAAAGGGATACATTTACCTTTTCAAGAGACACTCCTTGTTCTGAGAGTCTTTGGCCCACGAGGGAAAGGGACATCAACAGACATGAAGTCTCCAGCCATTGTGGTAGTAGGTAATAACAGACATCACCATGATACAACAGTGTTCTGAGTCTCTGTCTAGGGAGGCAAAAAGTAACACAGCCACATTCTGAGTTTCTGGTCGATGCAGGAAGAGACAGCCACAGAATCCATGGTCTGAGTCTACAGCTTGTAAGGCAGCAACAGATAAAACCATGTTCTACAACTTTTGCTCTGGCCTATGAGGAAAGAGAACAATTACAGTGTTCTGTGTGAGGGCCACCACACAATTAAATAACTAATTGTAATTAAATGTATTATATATATATGCATTATCTAGATGACTGGGTCAGAGACTCTCCAAAACTGCAAATCTTGTGGGGTTAACCCCTACAACAATTTACAAAGATGCAGCTGTTAACATACAAATGAATGATTGAATCACAAGTTAATCATTCAGTAAGGCAGATAATGCACCCTCCGCCACAAAGCAAAAATGGTTCAGGAATGGTTTGAGGAGCACAACAACAAGTTTGAGGTGTTGACGGCCTGCAGTGGTCAGTATATATCAAAAGTGGTCCAAGGAAGGAACAGTGGCCAGTGGTCATAGATGCACGTAAGGAGCGAAGGGTGGCCCGCATGTTCCAAACAAACAGACAAGCTACTCTAGCTCAAAATGCTCAAGAAGTTAATGCTGGTTCTTATAGAAAGGTGTCAAAAAACACCTTCACAGTGCATCGCAGTTTGATGCGTATGGGGCTGCATTGCCGAAGACCAGTCAGGGTGCCCATGCTGACCCCTGTCCACCACCAAAAGCACCAAAATTGGGCACGTGAGCATTAGAACTGGACCAAGAAGCAATGGAAGAAGGTGGCCTGGTCTGATGAATCACGTCTGATTAAGTCGGGTGCGTGTACATTGCTTACCTGGGGAACACATGGCATCAGGATGCATTATCGGAAGAAGGCAAGATACCACAGTACACCTTCAGGGGTCTAGTGGAGTCCATGCCTTTACGGGTCAGGGCTGTTTTGGCAGCAAAAGGGGGACCAACACACAAGACTATATTAGCCAGAAATCAGTTATCATGATTGGAAGATCTGGCAACTGTCAAATGATCTCAGATGTATTAAGTGAGGTACGAAGAACGGACCCCTGGTCTTAAAATGAGGTAAATACAACCTCAGACGAACAACAACAAATTACATATTACACTGTCATGGTTTATTTAACAAAAATAAAGCCAAAAATGGAAAATTCATGGGTGACTAATTGAGTATACCCTGTGATTCAATTGAACTTTTAGCAGCAATTAGTTGAAGGAATCGTTTTCTTTATGACAAGTCTCTTGCATCATTCTAGAGGAATTTTAGCCCGTTCTTCTTCAGAACGCTGCTTCATTTCATTGAGGTTTGCAGGCATTTGTTTATGCACAGCTCTATTAAGGTCCGGCCGCACCATTTTAGTTGGGTTGAGGTCTGGACTTTGACTGTGCCAGTGCAACACCTTGATTCTTTTCTTTTTCAGTCATTCTGTTGTATGGTGTGCTTGGGATCATTGTGCTTGGGATCATTGTCCTGTTGCATGACGCAATTTCTTGCAAACTTTAGCTGTAGGACAGATGGCCTCGCATTGAATACTTTGGCATACAGAGGAGTTCATGGTCGTCTCAAAGGTGCTCAGGTCCTCCCATCAGCAGGTTGGACAATTTGTATGACGTGTTGGTGTCAATATGCTGTGTTTAGCACAATGCACAGTGCATTATGGCCAAACATCTCCTCTTTGGTCTCGTCTACCCACAGAACACTGTTCCAGAAGTCTTGATGTTTGTTCAGATGCAACTTTGCAAACCTAAGTCATGCTACTATGTTCTTTTTAGAGAGGATCTTTCTCCTGTGAACCCTTCCAAACATGCCATATTTCTCTCGTCTTTTTTTACTTGTACTTCCATGAACTTTAACATGTTAACTGAGGCCTGTATTTTCTGAGGTGTAGTTCTTGGGTGTTTAGCGATTTCTCTGAGCAGTGCATGGTCTTGAATGCAGAAAATCCTCAATGCGCTCCGGACTCCCATCTGCACAGCAACAGCACTTGACGGCCCGAGAATGCGAACCATGAAACAGGTTTGAAATAGTTGTGAAACCATACCATCATTATCCCTGCACAAACCATTGCGTTTAGTCCAAAAAGCAGCAACTCGAGTTCTTACTAGAACTAAGTATGACCATATAAGCCCAGTTCTGTCAACACTGCACTGGCTCCCAATTAAACATCATATACATTTTAATTACTTAATTACTTACAAAGTACTAAATGGTTTAGCTCCCCAGTACTTGAACAAGCTCTTGACGCATTATAGTCTTTCATGTCTATTGCGGTTTCAAAATTCTGTCCAGTTGATAATACCAAGAATATCAAAATCAACTCCAGGCGGTCGATCCTTTTCCAATGTAGCACCTAAACTCTGGAACAGTGTTCCTAGCATCAAGAAGCAGACACACTCTGTCAGTTTAAATCTAAACTAAAAGCGCATCTCCTTACTATGGCATACACATAGAACATTATCAATTTATATTATTCAAATCAGTTAAATGATTGTTTTAGGCTGCATTAAAGGGTTAGTTCACCCAACAATTCTGTGATTAATTACTTACCCGCATGTCGTTCGACACCCGTAAGACCTTTGTTCATCTTCGGAACACAAATTAAGATATTTTTGTTTGAATCCGATGACTCAGAAAGGCCTTAGGTACTAAAGAGGTTGTTAAAAACTTAATCTTACTACAGTGGTTCTACAATAATTTTATGAAGTGACGAGAATAGTTTTTGTGTGCAAAAAAAACCCTAAATAACGACTTATATAGTGATGGCCGATTTCTAAACTGCTTCCTGAGCTTCGGAGCGTTATGAATCAGTGTATCAAATCATGATACGGTCATGTGTCAAACGGCCAAACTGCTGAAGTCAGGTGACTTTGGCAATCCGAACTGGAAATCTGATTCGATACGCTGATTCATAAAGCTCCGAAGCTACACTTTTTTTTTTTTTTATGAGGCTTCATTTCCCCATCCCTAGAGCACAGTAAAAATCCTGGCACACAAAAACAAACATATGCAAATTGTTATTTCAAGGAATGTTCTACTGTATAACCCATAAAAGACACTTTGATGTGATCATATTGTCACAATACAGGAATTTCTATTTTTGATACGATATCTGGAAAAGTAATGATATTCGATACCATTTTCAATACCACAGGAAAAATAAAACACTGAATATACTGTCCAGTAGATATTTTTAATATTGTTTCTTTTTTTGTCCATCTTTTGAAAGTCTAGGCAATCTTTTTTTTTTTTTTTATCTTCTGAAGAGATCACTTTATATGATAAAGCTTTTAAGGTTTTTTTCATATATAACCATTGATCAATTAGCATTACATTTATCTCACAAATATTTGCTAACTCAATGTATTTTTTACAATGGGGTAATTTTGTTGCAATAGCTTACACACAGCACAAGGAAGCTTGATTTCAAATGGTACATTTAATTTAAAAAGACAAGTAAACAGTAATAAAATAAGAACAAATAAACACATTACTCACTAGATGTGACTATATCAGCTGTAACAAATTCGGTTACATTATTATTATAATTGTTTTATACTTGGATAAAATCAATTATTAATTAGACCTACTGTATATATTACAGTAACAAGATGCACATTTGTGACCCTGGACCACAAAACAAGTCAAAAGGGTAAAACTGAGATTTAAAATTTGAAACTGAGATTTAAACATCACATGGAAGCTAAATAAATAATTGATGGTTTGTTTGGACAGGCAATATTTGGCCGAGATTCAACTATTCGAAAATCTGGAATCTGTACAACAACAAAAAAAATCGCCTTTAAAGTTGTCCAAATTAAGTCCATATATATTTACTGTAGGAAATTAACATATTTAGAATATCTTCATGGAACATGATCTTAACTTAATATCCTTATGATTTTTGGCATAAAAGAAAAAGCTATCATTTTGACCCATACAATGTATTGTTGGCTATTGCCACAAATATACCCGTGCAATTTATGACTGGTTTTGTGGTCCAGGATCACATTTATGTTACCTAAAAATGAAATAAAAACTTTTGTGGTTTAAACAAAATAGACAACAATAAATAATAAAATCAATCAACGAAAAATAAATAAATAAATAAATAAAATCTAACAATTCTTATTCATACATTAAGTCATTAGCATTAACATATTTCCAGATTTCCTGAGTTGCAGAGAGTTAAACAGTTTGCATTGACCCGGGGAGAACAAAAACAGACACTAAAATGATAACATGGTGTAAACAGACTTGCCTAATGCCAGTAGACATTGTATGATTTTAGGCTGTCCCAGCCAAAAGAAGCCCAATCTTGGCGATTTCTATGGTCGTGTCTCCTAAACAGTAGTCATATGTGGTACAGTGAATGAAGTTCAAAGACGGCATTTGTCATGGTCTTGCAACTGAAGATAGCCTGCAATCATTTTCTGACAGTGTCAGAAATTTAGCATGATCATCTATCTCACAGCGTGTTTGCTGCCACTATGTCTGCTGACTAGCCAATAAAAATGCAACATGAAATGGCATATTGATCACCGTGACATGGCACTAAAACTTAAACTTTCCTCAAGCTCCATTTGCAAAACTGGCATACCAAGCTGGCTTCTTTTCCCTAGCAATGGACGTGTACATATTGTCCTCTTTCACTTTCTCCTCATATCCTTTTGTACAAGAATAAAGTTCATCATACGCCTATACTATTTATATACCAATGTAGTGGGGGTCTACTCTTTTTTTATCAGTTTTATTTTGATAAAATGACACGATAACATTGTGACTACATGAAACAAGCTTTACTAATACTGTTACGCTCTTTACTTTTATCACTCTCGCAGTACTTTGATGCCATACGTCACAGTTATATGCCATCGGCTCTGTTTCAAGTCAGACAAAATTTCTAATCGGCATGCACAGCTTCAAGTCAGCCACCGATCAGTCTGCATGGTGCTTGCATGAAGTCGGACAAACCTCATAACACATGAAACAAAAAAAAACACATGACCAGAACACATGAGATCAATGAATCACATGACACGACAACTAACAACAGATGTGACAGCAAGAGGTCAAAATAATAAATGTACAACATTTGACAAGTTTGAGATTCGACTTGCCTGAAATGTAGGCAAGATTAGGTTGCTACAGTGAGGGGAGAAGAGAAAAAAGTGCAGCCAAAATAGACAGTTCTCTCTCTCGTTGTGGATCTGACACCAAAGGCGGATATTGCAGCATTGATGCGCTGTGTTGTTAAAAATCTGTATTTAATTTAAGTTCTGTTACTTTTGTATGAAAATAAATATGATTAACAAGACACCCAAAGAATTTTATTACAGAAAAATGTATTTTATTAATTTTATTATTAGATTAGATTCAAGTTTATTGTCATTACACATGTACAAGTACAATGCAACGAAATGAGTTGGGAGCGCCTCCGAGCCACAGCTATTTAAAGCGCTGCCACATATATATAATATAAAATCTTTTTTTTTTTTTTTTTTTTTTTATATGGCAACAATCACATAAGAGGTTGCACTGTCAGAGAGTTTGGGAACATTCACACATAATGTATACACATAAAAACATGATATCAGAGTGTTAAAATCAAATATTTTTAAGAGAGACTCATACATCACGGTTGTTTAAACCAATGAGCATTAAGCTGTGATGTCAGCAAGTCGTTTCCGGTGCTTTGGATCAGCAGTCGCTGGAAAGAAACTGTGCCCGACTGCAGTATCCGACAAGACCGAGTGGAGTTTTTTTTTTTTTTTACATACACCGATCAGGCATAGCATTATGACCACTGACAGGTGAAGAAAATAACACTGATTTTGTCTTCATCAAGGCACCTGTTAGTGGGTGGGATATATTAGGCAGCAAGTGAACATTTTGTCCTCAAAGTCGCTGCGTTAGAAGCAGAAAACAATGCCAATCATAAGGATTTGAGCAAGTTTGAAAAAGGCCAAATTGTGATGGCTAGACTATTGGGTCAGAGCATCTCCAAAACTGCAGCTCTTGTTGGGTGTTCAAAAGTGGTCCAAGGAAGGAACAGTGGTGAACCGGCGAAAGGGTCAAGGGCAGCCAAGGCTCATTGATGCACGTGTGGAACTAAGGCTGACCTGTGTGGTCCGATCAAACAGATGAGCTACTGTAGCTCAAAATGCTCAAGAAGTTAATGTTGGTTCTGAAAGAAAGGTGTCAGAATACACAGTGCATTGCAGTTTGTTGTGTATGGGGTTGCAGACCAGTCAGTCCACCGCCGAAAACACCAACATCACGCAAACATCAGAACTAGACCACGGAGCTTTTTTTTTTCATAATGCACTCTGCCACTAAGCAAACATGGTTTATGAATGGTTTGAGGAGCACAACAATGATTTTGAGGTGTTGACTTGGCCTCCAAATTCCCCAATCTAAATCTAATCAAGCATCTATGGGATGTGCTGAACAAACAAGTCTGATCCATGGAGACCCCACCTCACAACTTACAGGACTTAAAAGATCTGCTGCTAACATCTTGGTGCCAGATACTACAGCACACCTTCAGGGGTCTAGTGGAGTCCATGCCTCGACAGGTCAGGGCTGTTTTGGCACCAAAAGTTGGACCAACACAATATTAGGAAGGTTGTCGTAATGTTATGCCTGATCTGTGTATGTCGCATGACATCAGAGCTAGTCGGACCACACTTGAACACATTTCTAACCGGCATGCATCTTATGGTGATCATCTCAAACAAGCCTATTATTTTCACTCTTGATCAGAGAGAAAATAAAAAGAAACAAAACAGCTGTATTATCGTACAAAACATCCCTATTGAATATGTGAAAGTTCTAAGGGTGAATTAACAAAGGAATGGAACTAGCAAAGTAAGGTTTGTATGTCATGGCTGTATTATTGAAGAGTAGATATTGAAAAGTGACTTCTCTGAGGGCTTGCTGACATGTACAGCAGCCAGATAATGGCTGTTTGGCCGAAGTACTTACCTGCAATTTCTCTGGCAATGTAATATGATTATCCAAGCCTGACTTTACAATGACTGTATTTTCCATGAGAGTTCAGAGGCCAAGAAAGTTCAGCTCATTAACTGATATTTTCTCCATCCTCCACATTGAGGTGTCCACTGGGCATATATAGTATTTTCATAATCATTTTTCTTCATGTGCAAAAATTAGCTGGTGGAAGGTTATCGTGTTTTAACTGAAGGGGACTATGTGGCCGAACATCTGGAGTTTTTTATTAGAGCGATCACATCCGTTCAATCACAGTCTGAGCAGACATGGTTCTGGAAGAGTCAGCCCACAGTGCATTAGCTCAGAAAGAACAAGGGACTTGGCTTCATTTCAAACATTACTTAACAAAGGCCTGTGTTGATACTCAACGTAAGTAACAAGGAATACCCACCAACCATCTTAGTGACAGGTTTCCCCTCACTTGCTATGAAGTACTTTTAATACGTTTTTTTTTTTTTTTTTTTTTACATGGCCATTAGGCAGCTGCTTTCAATACTCCACTCCATCTTCATTGAATGAATCATTTTTTTATTTGAAGAAGCCGGCAAGACTTTGAGAAACATCAAGTTAAAGGTGACCATCATAAGACTACTAAATAATCTTCTTACTCTTGAGCACTGCTCTTTTAAACTTCTTAAAATTCTTGTCTGATTTCAGCTATAGGTTACTGGTAAAAACTGAAGGCAGTTGTGGCCTAATGGTTAGAGAGTCAAACTGGTAACCTGAAGGTTCCTTTTGTCCCTAATTTCCTTCATACCAAAGTACATTACCATCATCACCATGATTACCACTGTGTGTGCCAACAACAATTTTTCCACTGTATCATGACTCCAGTTTCACTGTGAAGTATTTGTCCTTTTGGCTTTACCACAACAACTTTAAATGCTCAGATTGGCACATTTGTCTGCTACGGATGCAAATTTGCACGAGATAAGAAGAATGCAAGCTGCTCCCTGAAGGTAATTTATTCAGAGCCAACAGCTATGAGAAATGCTATATACTATTATAATAACACTGCTGAAACTACTGATGTGCTGATGGCCAAGCTTACTTGAGAACAACTTGGTCAATCAACATAAGGCTGCATGAACTACACAACTTATGCCCCAATTTACCGCCTAGACTAGTTAACGCTAGTTGCCGAAAGTCAGAGATAGTCTGAAGATTTGAGTTGACAGATTTCACAAGAAATTGTGCAGTGAATGATAGTCACAGACTTTTTATATATTTAAAGTTTAATTGCATCCTGTCAAAGCATATCTAGCATGTTTGATATTTGAGCCACTTTTACAACACATACCAACACGATCTCATGACAATGCGTATAAATAGTACGAGTGTGCAATCTCGTAGAATGTATACGCCAAAATGAGTTTTGGCGTGCATATGGTACGCCGTTTTTGGCGTGCATATGATACGCACTTTATGGCGTGTATATGACACGCTTTTGGGTAGGGTGAGGGTGGGGGTGTGGGGGGTTCGTACATATAATACGCCATAAAGTGCGTATCATATGCACGCCAAAAACGTTGTACCATATGCACGCCAAAATGAGTTTTGCCATATACATTCTACGAGATTGAACACTCGTTCTATTGATACGCATTTCGTGAGATCGGGCTCCACATACACATAGTCCAAAATCGCATACTGTCTGAGTAGCTACTACATCTGACTTTGAATTTATGAAACCACCTTGAATTTACTTTACAACCATTAAAAATGTAGGCCTGCACTCTATATAGTATGAATATGGGTAGTATGAATGAAATTCTATGTACTATATTTTAAAAGCTGTCTAGTGTATTCCAACATTTCATCAGCTAAATGTGCTGGTGAAGAGCATGTCTATGCTGGTCCACTAGACCAGAAACAAACCAGCACTAAAGAATATAACCCAGTTTGGCCAGCTAGAAATTCAAGTTGGTCTAATGTGGTCTTTAGACTCTGATGTCGGACAGACTCTAGAGTAAAAGCCTCCTCCTGAATTACTTCATGAACTTCTGCAACCACTTACAGTAGTTTGATATAGATCAGTTGAACTGTACTGTATACAAAAGAAAAAGTTGTGCAGTAATGAACCCACCTTGAAATGACCCACAATGTTTTGTTTGGCTCTTTTGAAATAAGAGATGCATAATTGCTCAAGTGAACATCATTTAAAGGATTATGGGCCCTAACCTTCACAGACTGTGCTATTATGAATGTATAGAATGAAGGGGAAAGATATCACTGTGATACAATAATACCATTGGGGATTATGAAGGACAAGTCTCTGCCTTTGAACAGATATTCAATAAGAAATGCGATGTAGCTGGTGAGGTCACCAAAACTTGACTGCTCGCAAAATAATGTCAGAGGAAAACAGTGATGCTTCAGATGCTGAGATGAGCAGAAACTGAAATATTTTATCTTTGTGCTCTTTTGAAAGTCACAATGCTGTTCCCATAGTCAGTTTCATTAGGCAAAATTTTACTTTTTATGTTGCATGAATGTTGCTTTCAACAGCACCAAATATCCTTCTACACAAGAAAATAAATTCAGTTGACCACACATCTCTTAATAATAACTAAAAACGAAGTAAGTTTTGCAGCAGTATGTTGACTTTACATTATATCTTTCAAGAGCTTTAGCTTTTTGGGGTAACAGATTTCTATTCCATCTTTAAAACAGAAATAGAAATGTGTTTTAAAGGGCCATAATGTACTTATGTTGTGTTATTTTACAGTTTACAATGGCAAAAAAAAGAAATAAAAAAAATAAGGTAGTAAAAAGGTAAAAAAAAAAGGAAAAAAAAGTTCACAGTGTGTCAGGTAGAATGGAATGACATATTGTACTTGGATATTTAACTAATGTATATAATGTTAATGTGGTAAAGTGTTACAATATGGTGCAATTAGTTAACATTAGTTACCATGAATTAACAATGACAAATACTTCCAAAGCATTTATCAGTTAATGTTAATTTCTAAATTTACTTATACACTATTAAAATCAAAGTTGTGTTTTTTAATAATTCTGAGGTAACAAGAACTAACAATGAGCAGGTGTATTTTTATTAACTAGCATAATAATAAATACTGTAATGAATATATTGCTCATTTTTAGTTAATGCATGACCTTATAATCTGCTTGCTTAAAATGTATTAATAACCATCATGATAATACAGGCAGTAAAATATAAAACTATAGATAGTGCTTCTGTATATAAAAAGGTTCATACAAAGACAAAACATCATCAGGGCAATACACAACACTAAAATAAACCAACATTAACTAAATAACAGAAATTTAATTGTAACTCAAAACACCCAAATGCACATTACTGCTAACAAAAATAAGAAAAAACTAAATTATTTAAATAAAATATATGCATAAATTATGTCACACTGTCACTGTTTCATTATTATGGACTTCTTTTTTTTTTCTCAAGTGTGGATTATTAAAGCTGTTTTACCTGCTCATCTTCTTGTACCTTCCTGCTACTGAGTGTGACACATACAAGGGCTTCTGTCCTTTTACTGGTTTCACTGTAAATTACTTATAAACCAATTTATATATTTTCACTGTAGCATTTTGTATTTTATGTAAAAATTACAAACACACAGCTCTCTGAAATTCGTTCTGGTAGATCAATAGAGAAATAAGTCCAATGGTTTATGAATATCACTTCATGTTGACTTTAATGCCGCATTTCTTTTTTTTCACTACATTATAGAATTGTCATAAGCTCTAGGGTACCTGCATTTTGTTTTGTTGTTTGTTTGTTTTTTTACCTGGAGAAGACTCTCTGAATTGAACCCTGCCAAAAATAGTATATACAGAGTGAATCATGAATTGGCCACCAGTTGAAACATTCATCATCGTCATAAAAGGGTGGGCACAACACTGGTGACAACCACTGGTGTAGTCACAATATATTGGTATATCCATCACATGGCTCGGCAAGCCCCAGCTCTCCTTGACTTGCAGTACAAGTGCATCAGTCATGGAGCGGCAACTCTCTTGGTCTGCTATGGAAAAGAATTCCTGACAGAGTTCCATTCTACAAGCCCAGAACATTTTTCCACATCTTTCTTCTCCTGATGGCAAGGCTGTGTTCCTGGGCTTGAAAATAAATCTACAGCACAATAAGGATTTCCCACAACAAAGATTTCAACTGCAGTACCTCCAAGTATTAGACAAGCTGAGCAATACTCAAGGATACTCAAAATGTGTAGCCAGGGAGCCACTGTAATGTGGTGATACTTAAAGGCCAAGCCTATAGTGCTTTTTTTTTTTTGTGGAAATCTTATTTGGAGACAAGCACTGAATGTTCTGTAACTCATGTTGGAATTGTTAGTTAGGGGCTAAGCACCGAATGTAAGTAGCTCCTATTGTAATCGTTGGTTTTCTTTTTTCTTCCTATATTGGAATCTATGGGCCCTATTTTAATGATCTGAGCCAATGGTCTGAAGCACATGGCCCAGGTACACTAAGGGCTAGGGTTGGGTATTGTTTGGGTCGTTTTAACTTCCTTTAAATTGAGCAATTTATTAAAAGTTTAAAAATATACTTAAATATATAAATTTAAATAGATTCTAGATAGATTTAGCCAACTAAAACTAAGCCCAATTTATTTATTTATTTACTAAACTAGGCCCAATTTATTTATTTATTTTTATTTATTTTTTTGCTAGTACTTACCAAAAAAATGTACCTTACATTTAAATGTCTGGAACCTAAAATAAACATTATGTGGTTCAAAACACTGAACAGTTGTAATGCTGACAAGTGCTGAGGGCACCAGCCAAAGAACGATAGCACGTTTGACTTTAAGTGACACCAAAATGAGGAACCAAAATCTGCATTCTTATTCGGTCTGGTTACATACCGGTTATATACAGTGGTGGTCAGAATTATTGGCACCCCTGGTAAATATGATTAAATATGATCAAAGATGGCTGTAAAAATAAATCTGCATTGTTTATCCTTGTGATATATCATAAAAAATAAAAAACCGCAAAAAAACCTAATCTTTCATGTAAGTAAAATAATTTAAAATTCAAATAAAACAATTTCTCCATAATTATTGGCACCCTTTTAAGAAATACTTTTTGCAACCTTCTTTTGCCAGGGTAGCAGCTCTGAGTCTTATTCTAAAATGCCTGATGAATTTGGAGAACACCTGACCTGACGTTTTTCATTTTTTATCTATTGGTATTTGCTAGAATCCATGATACCATGTATCTGAACAAGATGTCCAGGACCTCCAGGGAAAAAAACAGGCCCACAACATTAAAGATCCAGCAGTATTTATAACCGTGGACATGGGGTACTTTTTATCCCTGTTTGCACCAAACCCATCTGTATATACTGACTAAACTACTAAAAGAGATGCTTCCAGAGGTCATAGATCCTCTTCTCAATACCATTAATTCATCCTTGTCATTAGGCATGTAGAGATATATTTTTTAGAAGGAAATGGTATCTCTGATTTCCAATCAGGATTTAGACCATATCATAGTACTGAGACTGCTCTCATTAGCGTTACAAATTATTTGCTTTTATCATCCGATCGTGTTTGTTTCGCTATTAGTGTTACTCGATCTTAGCACTGCATTCGATACTATCGACCACAACATTCTTTTGAATAGACTTGAAAATTATGTTGGCATTAGGTGAATTGCATTGGCATGGTTTAAATCATACTTATCTGATCGCTATCAATGTTTCACAAGTAAATGAAGAGATATCATACCGATCACAAGTTCAGTATGGAGTACGGCATGGCTCAGTGCTAGGACCGTTGCTTTTCACCCTGTAAATGCTACCCTTGGAAGATATCATTAGGAATCATGGTGTTAGTTTTCATTGTTATGCTGACGATACTCAGCTCTTTATCTCTTTGGGCCCTGACAAAACTTACCAATTCACAAGATTAATGGAATGCATAGCTGATATAAAAAACTGGATGACTAGTAATTTCCTACAACTTAATTCTGACACAACACTTAACACTTGATGGCTGCTCTGTCAAGTCCTCATCGTCAGTTAGGAACATGGATGTGTTCTTTGTTACCAATTTTTAATTTGAAAGCCACGTTTCTAGCATCTGTAAAATCGCATTCTTCCATCTTAAAAATATATCTAAATTACGGCACATGCTTTCAATGCAAAATGCTGAACAGTTAGATCATGCATTCATGACCTCAAGGCTAGATTATTGTAATGCTCTACTGGGTGGTTGCCCTGCTCACTTAATAAATAAACTGCAGCTGGTCCAAAATGCAGCAACTCAAGTACTTACTAGAACCAGGAAGTTTGACCATATTAGCCCGGTTCTGTCAACACTGCACTGGCTTCCTATTAAACATTGTATACATTTTTAAATCTTGCTACTTACTTACAAAGCACAAAATGGTTTAGCTCCCCAGTACTTGAGCAAGCTCTTAACGCATTATACTTCATCACGTCTAGTGCGGTCACACAATTCTGGCCAGTTGATAATACCTAAAATATCAAAATTATCTTTTTGAGTATGATGCTACAAGTTTGGCACACCTATTTTTGGCCAGTTTCTCCCCTTCTTCTTTGCAGGACCTCTCAAGCTCCATCAGGTTGGATGGGGAGTGTTGGTGCACAGCCATTTTCAGATTTCTCCAGTGATGTTCAATCGGGTTCAAGTCTGGGCTCTGGCTGGGCCTCTGTCCATAGCCACCTTTGTTATCTTGGCTGTGTGCTTAGGGTCATTGTCCTGTTGGAAGATTAACCTTTTTCATCAAGGATGTCTATGTATATTGCTGCTTTCATCTTTCCTTCGTCCTGACCAGTCTCCCAGTTCCTGGCACTGAAAAACATCACCACAGCATGATTCTGCCACCACCATGCTTCACTGTAGGGATGGTATTGGCCAGGTGATGACCGGTGCCTTGTTTCCTCCAGACATGACACTCTCCATTCAGGCCAAAGAGTCCAATCTTTGCTTCATCACACCAGATAATTTTGTTTATCATGGTCTGAGAGTCGTTCAGGTGCCTTTTGGCAAACTCCAGGCAAGCTGTCATGAGCCGTCTGGCCACTCTACCATACAGGCCTGATTGGTGGAGTGCTGTAGAGATGGTTGTTCTTCTGGAAGGTTCTCCTCTCTCCACAGAAAAATGCTGGAGCTTTGTCAGAGTGACCATCGGGTTCTTGGTCACCTCCCTGACTAAGTGAACTGTGCTCAGTGGGACCTTGATTGCTGCAGAAATATTTCTGTACCCTTCCCCAGATCTGTGCCTCAATACAATCCTGTCTTGGAGGTCTACAGACAATACCTTGGACTTCATTGCTTGGTTTGTGCTCTGACATGCATTTTTAACTGTGGGAACTTATATAGACAGGTGTGTGCCTTCAAAATCATGTCCAATCAATTGAATTTACCACAGGCTGTAACAAAATGTGGAAAAAGTGAAATGCTGTGAATACTTTCCGGATGCGCTGCATAAATATATGGAGTTTGTTGTTACTATCCTAACAAGTTTTTATATATTACAAGACTGTAAGCCTACATAGGCAATAACCAATACATTAAATGATCTGCAGCACAAACGTACGTTTAAATAAAATAAATATAATGAATAATATAATTAAATAATTAAAATAAATAAACACCACACCCAAAATCGCCAGAAATATTGATCACACCAAAGAAATGCCCCTAATAATGAGTAATAAACTGGTTGCCCTATTTGAAGGTAGCCTAGGGATAATGTTTATGTGGCTCAAAGAAACTTTTTTTTTTAAGTCTGCATTCATGCAAGCTATCCTTTGTCCTTCACTAAGCACTGACTAAGCTCTATTTAAATAGATTTCTATCTTGTAAATTCCTTTAACATTGTGTAAATAAAGTTGAAATCAATAAAGTAGTAGTATCTGAGCTTGACAAGAGTGCATTTCTGAATGTCTGCTATAACCTTTTACAGAAATACTTCTCAAATTAAATGCTGATGGTTGGGAAGACTGGGAGTGCCACATTGGTTTCAGCAAGGAGAGTTGAGGCAGGAAGTAACCCAGCAGTCTTTTTATTTAACAATATAAACAAAATCACAAATGCACTTGATAAAGGCAAGAGAACTTGATACTCACAACCAACTTAACATTCAAATGAGAACGGAAAGAAAAGGACAGAAAATGATGGCTATATACAGTGGGTACGGAAAGTATTCAGACCCCCTTAAATTTTTCACTCTGTTATATTGCAGCCATTTGCTAAAATCATTTAAGTTAAAATAAATTCTCATTAATGTACACACAGCACCCCAGATTGACAGAAAAACACAAAACTGTTGAAATTTTTGCAGATTTATTAACACCTGTCTATATAAGACCTTAAAGCTCACAGTGCATGTCAGAGAAAATGAGAATCATGAGGTCAAAGGAACTGCCTGAAGAGCTCAGAGACAGAATTGTGGCAAGGCACAGATCTGGCCATGGTTACAAAAAAATTCTGCTGCACTTAAGGTTCCTAAGAGCACAGTGGCCTCCATAATCCTTAAATGTAAGACGTTTGGGACGACCAGAAAACCAGGCACTGCTCATCACCTGTCCAATACAGTACAGTCCCAACAGTGAAGCATGGTGGTGGCAGCATCATGCTGTGGGGGTGTTTTCAGCTGCAAGGACAGGACGACTGGTTGCAATCGAGGGAAAAATGAATGCGGTCAAGTACAGGGATATCCTGGACGAAAACCTTATCCTAAGTGCTCAAGACCTCAGACTGGGCCGAAGGTTCACCTCCCAACAAGACAATGACCCTAAGCACACAGCTAAAATAACCAAGGAGTGGCTTCACAACAACTTTGTGACTGTTCTTGAATGGACCAGCCAGAGCCCTGACTTAAACCCAATTGAGCATCTGTGGAGAGACCTGAAAATGGCTGTCCACCAACGTATACCATCCAACCTGACAGAACTGGAGAGGATTTGCAAGGAGAAAGGGCAGAGGATCCCCAAATCCAAGTGTGAAAAACTTGTTGCATCTTTCCCAAAAAGACTCATGGCTGTATTATATCAAAAGGGTGCTTCTACTAAATACTGAGCAAAGGGTCTGAATACTTAGGACCATGTGATATTTCAGTTTTTCTTTTTTAATAAATAAATCTGCAAAAATGTCAACAATTCTGTGTTTTTCTGTCAATTTGGGGTGCTGTGTGTACATTAATGAGAGAAAAAATGAACTTAAAGGATTTTAGCAAATGGCTGTAATATTTATTTCATTATTATTATTATTTTGTTACATTTATATAGCACTTTTCAAGGCATTCAAAGCACTTTACGTATAGAAGAGGGGAATCACCTCAGCCACCGCCAATGTGCAGCATCCACCTAACTCGGTTAGTCCATTTTCAACCCAAATTGGGTTGTTTTTCACCCAGCATTCAGTGTATATATCATATAAACTCGATATATCGGCCAGCCCTACTTTGGGTATCACTAATATATAATTAATATAAATAACCAAATATATATATATATCCCTCCACCTATTAGATCCACAGAGGTGGAGCTGGACATCATTTTGCTTTGCACCACTTTGCACCACTTGAAGGCAAACCTGCAACCTTAGCCGAGAAAAAAAAAAATTAATAAAATAAAATAAAATAAAAAAGCCTGCTAATGCACAAGATAACTTTTTTTATGGATGTCAATGGAGGAGAAGATTCACTATGCTGAATAGACTGCTTTTGTGAGGAAAGAGCTTATCATGTATTAATCATCAGCACATTGGCTAATCTTCAACATGTCTGCTCTTAAACATTCGTTTTGGATTTATCTATTATCTAGAGGGAGAAGGAAAAAAAAAAGAGAAATCACGGACAATTGTGTAACAGGTATGTTTCAGTTTACAGCACTATGTATCGGCAAAAAGTTAAAATTTGGTTTGGTTTCTGAGAGACGCGCAGAGATAACAATGGATGAGCAATCATGCTGTGCTTATTTAATTACTTTGTGTATCATATCGTTCAAGATTTAAATCATTTAAATATACATATCCAACAGTAGTGGTATGATGTGGCTAGTAGGCTAGTACGCCTATTACTTTTGCCAAGCTCTGATTTCTGAGAGATGCATGGAGACGGCAACACACAGCTATTTGATTTGTGCTTATTTTTTTGTCAAACGAAAAATATAAAAACATTTTTTTTTTTTTTTCAGCAGAATTATTCGTTATTCGAGCATATGTCTAGATTCAACAGTTCAGTCCTACTTGATGTGAGTTTGGAATCACTGCCATGCTGGAAGATACATTCAGAACAGAACAGAAATTTTTTATATATATATATATATATATATATATATATATATATATATATATATATATATATATATATATTACGTTTGCAATGTAAACACTAGCATAGGATCGCCAGACGATTTTATTCTTTACAGGGCAGATGTGCCCTGCTATTTCTTATGACCTCAAAAGACTTTTATCACAGTGCTTGATTTGTAAACTAATACATTTTAACATTTGCATCACATAATCAGCTCCACAGGTTTTTCTGATGTAACCAAATTCCCCAGTGGCTCAACCGGTACAGCATAGCACTTGTGATGCAGTGCACTCAGAGATAAGGCTGTGGTCAGTAAACAGGTGAGCCTTAGATTAAGACACACTGTCCTTCAGGCTTGTTTTTGTTATACACTTTCTATATTAGACCTTTTTCTAGTTGTATTTTCAGAATATTTGTTGTGTCATGCCACTGAATATTTCATAGTACAATACCATTAAAGTATTCTAGCCAAGATTTTTTTTGACCGGCAAGATACAATGTTGACAACAAACCAAACGAAACACTGTCATGAATACTAACAGTTTTATCTTAAAGATGGTTTCATGGACACATCTAGTCTCACCTATCCTATTTTTATCTATTTACAAGAAGTTACTTATTCTGGACTTATTTCCTGCATATGCTGGTCAAGCTGCAGAACTTTTCCAGTAACAATGTACTTTTTCCAACACTACTTTGTCACATGACATTTTACATGCAGCATTACTGCAAAGCAAGTTGAAGGAATAATCATTCCTAAAAGAAATATACAATCGAACTGTCCCTTTAAGGGTGTGTTCACACTTGGCAGGTTTGATTCGATTAAAAGGAACTCTGGAGCAAACCAGGACTAAATGAAATATATTTTTATTTTTTATTTTTTCTCTGGACCAAAAGAACCAAGAGAACCGAACTAAAAGTGAACACACCCTGAAAACCAGCCATCCATTCTTTCCCATGAGCACTCATAATATTAATAATAGTACTTTATAAAAAAAAAATATTTCCAAGTGGACTGATAACAACCTTTTTGCCTTAAATCTTGGTTGTTTTGGTCAATCTTATGTTGGTCAATCTAATTGAATCTTTTGATTTTCACCAATGCTTTTCAGTTGTGTGTGCAATATACACCAGACAGTCAGTGGACGTGACGATTAAACATCAGACTTTGGACAATTTTAAAGGTACTGTCAGTTATGTATTACCTACAGTGTAATGATACTCTGAGGATAAAGTAGGCCCCTGTCCATCAAGCACATAAAGAAAAAGGTGTCTAGTTGAAAAGGTTCTGCCAACAAATGTCAATGAAGCATAGTGGACTAAAAATGAGGGCATATATTATTCCACCTCCTCAAATCTAACCTGAGACCTCCACTGCATCAAACCAAATAGATTATGTGGGGGAGTGAAGCAACAACCTCAAGGCAAAAACTGGAAAGGCACTTTGCAGAGAAGAGAAAGCCGCTGCATACAAGCACACGCACACGCACACTTTGTGTAACAATTTAAACGCAGATGACAATCTTACCAGGCATGCTTTGTATTGACTGTACTGAGAGTGCAACAGGTAAAGCCAGTGCAAACTGTATGTGATTTTTGCTACACTTTTGTCGGATGTGACAAAATTCAGAGATCTAAGAAAACGTGTTTCCTTGTAGGCTAAAATTGTCAGTATCGCATAACTTAAAGAACACTAATGTTAACTTTAATTTGTTAAAAAATAAAATTTAAACAATGAGTGAGTACATCATACATCCATCATCCAAATTTTTACCTTATCCTAAATCACTACGATAAAAACCAAGAGATGTTCAATTAAAGTTACAAGTCCAATCTCCTTATTTCCTTTTCAGCAGAGGATCTGTTAGACCAGATGGATCTCCATGTCCGAAATATCAGATAACCCTAACCTAACCCGAACCTCGGATGAAAAATCCCTCCCAGAAGATATCCTGTTCCCTTTCGAAGTGGAACTCAACACTGTGTCGATAAGTTGACACTATGGAAAAGCTCCTTGTGAACCGGTGTCTGAAGCAATCTTAATTGGGTACTACAGCCAGTAGATGTCATAGGCATGCTTGCTGATTATATAAGTGGCATCTAGAGAGCACGTCATTAGCTTCATTGTATTCAGGAAGCCATTTGTGTGTGTGTGAATCTGTGTGAAAGAATGGTGCAAGGGTACCAGAGGACTGAGATGGAGCTGGTGTCCTCCAAAGCCGAAGGTAGAGCTAGATGAAGCTCAGCTAAAGGCCTGGCAGAGTGATGACTGACCAAGGCGTAATCGGAGGGACGAGGAAGCCTGGTGGAGCCGACTGGTAGACAGGCCGAGGTGGAGTGTCTGGTCAGAGCTATAGAGTCGAGACTCCAGCTGAGCTGGCAAACTATCAGCCCATGGTGGATCCACAATGTACTGGACTGAGAGTGAAGAATGAGACTAAGGGCTGATGTGAAGTGAAGGCAGGGTTTAAAAAACTGCTGTATTGGCCAACAGACATTTCAGGAATGGCCTCCTTGGCCGACACGGAACAGGCAGACATTTCAGGGACAGCCTTTTTGGACAATGCAGAACAAACAGAAGAGGGGGTAATGCGAGGCAGGGTGGGAACAGTGCTGGCCGACAAAACAGGCTTGGTGCAGGGTGACGAAACAGGCATTGTTCTCTCTTCATCCTCAAAATTAATCAGGGTACTTGAGTTCAACACACTTCCAAGAAGCCAGCACACGCACCTGGTCAGACGATTTGTTTGACTCTGGGATGATATTTGGGTCAGGCTCAACCTCTGGTGCTTGTATCGTGGCAGGCTCAGGCTTTGCGTCTGCATTGGACTCTGCCTTTGTGTCCACTGATGATTTGCATGCAGTTGATGAGAGACACCAGTCACAGGTTTCTTTCAAACTTCTTCTCAGACTGGGCTACAGTGAAATTGGAAATAAGCCCTCTGTGCTTCTGTATGTGTGCAGGCCATTTAGGATGGACATATTTCTCACCTCTGAGTGCAAAAAGAGTATGATTATCTCTCCAAAGATGGGTCATTTTAGGGTTATTTTGTCCCCAAAATAAAGTGAAGTCTCTTAGCTCCTCAACGCTATTTCAGAGTTGTTGAAGTTCTATGTAGCACCTACACACTGTTTTTTGCCCTAAAACCAATCAATGTGATGTCAGAGTAGTCCAGCAAGCAGTTTCAGAATCATTGTGTGCCCAAATCTCTTTACAAACCCTGATTGACACAACTGATGCAAATTAAACAAATTCAGTATTAACCAAGAGCCTAATTAGATGAATAAATCAAAGATGACAGGAGTACTTCTGATTTGCCCGTCTCCTTCATTAACTGACTCACTAAGACTTTCTGAATTTAGCAACATCAAAAGCAGTCACAATTTTTACAAGGCAGGATATTTGTGTTAATTATTATTATTATTATTTTTAATTATTATTGTTTCTTTTTACACAGGAACAATACAAATAAAAATTAATATAGAAATAGAAACAAAATTCTCTGTGCCTTCTAAAAAAAACATTTATTTCATTGTAATTTCCAAAAATAACTCCAAAATGAATGGCCTCATGTGTTTTGAAGCCTTTCTTCCACTGACATCCATTTAAAAAAAAAATAGCTGCCTTGGTTCCTAGGATCCAGTCACACACCATATGAGACACGCCGCATTGTCACAAAACAATCTATATTATAATTCATAAAAAGCACAGACTTTATTCAAGTCACAATATTCAAAAATACTCACTCTTCTGAAGTTAGTGAAGGGTGAAGTTAGTACGGACACATTTTTTGTTGTTGTTAATGTAATTTGATATAAACTATGTGAGGATTTTACCAGCCTTTGAAGGCGTGCTGGGGCTACTGAACCCAGAAATTTTACTCTCAATGTTGCTTTCATAAAAAATAAACAAATCATTAAAACAAGGTTTGCTAAATGTTTTATTGTGTCTATATGTATAAAAAATTGCCTTGATAGGGGGAGGAGTAAATTAGGCCATGTTCAGGTACGTCATGCATTAGAGAATAAAGCTCCTAATCAAGAGCGATTATAATACAGCTCTATTAAATATGAAGCAAAAGATAGCAGACTTCAGACACATCTCAGAATAGCTCAGAAGATAACAACAGACATATTGTCCCATCGTAATCTGCTATTGATGAGTACTTTGGTAGCTTAAGCCCTTGAATATTGTCAGCTAAAGCCCCTGATATTTGTGAAGATTCTCTCAAGTTATAAACATCAAATAACATAGATTTTAATATAATTCTTGCACCTAATATAAATTATTTGCTGTAGCCTAGTGGTGATGAAAAAGAGGTTGATTTTGATCTAAATAATGCATTTCAATAGACGTCTTGACTTTGTGCCACTATTGGGGGTGGGGGTTTGGGGTTGAAGCCCTCATTATCTGTTCTGGCCAGTAGGTTGGACTGTCCATATACATAATAAATACATAGACACCTATATATCTATGGAACTGTCAGTATGCAAGTTTCAATAAACCGTTATTGATTCAAAGCACTGATACGGTAATAATAAAGATTTTCAGAGTAACTGATAGCATGTGCTTGCTTAAAAACTGTACAATGTGATTTTTTAAAAGTATAGTTTTATGGTAAAATGGAAAATAAATAAAATGCAATAAATTAGTTATTGATGCTCAACATTTTTTGTAGCACCCCCTCTGAACAGTTAAGCCACCTTTTAGTACCCCCAAGAAAAAAATCCTTGAGGCCTCACTGGCTGTCGTGTTACCCGAAAGGTTTTATTTTCATGCACTTTTGACAGGTGTTCATTTCAACAAAAAACTGTGCATAATGCAGAATGAGTTGATACTGCCATAAAAACACAGTGCAGTATGATACAGGGAATGACAAGCATGTGTGGGAGATGGAGGGGAAAATTAAGATGAAGGTGTAAAGATTAGCAGTGTGCCCTCTGGATTGAACTCACCTCGTTCTTTTCAAACCTGTGCACCTTATTTTTCATAAATGATTATGCCAACCTCAACAAAATGTGAAAATAATGAAGGTGACAAGTTGATAAATTAACGAATTAGACAAAAAGACACTGGGCAATTGTAGCTGTATGATGCTTCATTGGTCACAGGGATTGTTCATATGCAGCAGTGCTGTAGACTCAAAATCTTACAAACACAGCTGAGCTAGTGAAAGAACCTATGGCTACGCGCTATTCAATCAATATGAAATAGCAGCAAACCCATCTTACCAAAGAGTGAATAGCGTGTGATCCAGCATAATATTGATTCAGTCTATTAAAGTGGTACACCCTGATGGGCTTCAATCTGCGGCTTAGAAGTGCAATGCCACTTTGGCTGAATAGACGCTTTGTAATAGTGTGGAAAATTATATCATAATATTGAATAATGCAAAAGTGCTAACTGGTTAATAGACCCACATGAGAAAATCAGCATGCTATGTGTAAATATATATGCACAACAAACATCTGCTGCATGTTGGACGGTCCTGTTTGAGAACATATCTGCTTGCACGTTTATATATGTTTACATCATAGACTGTAAAAAAGGTGGACGACAGCCCTTTACTATCTTCTATTGTAGAAAAGAAAAGCCGCCAAAGTCTGAATATGGTGCTCACATCTTGCGCTGATTTGGGACCCGAGTCTGAGCAGCAGTATTGTAAAATGATTTGAAATGTAATTTGTTTACCTTGCTGTCATCAGTGCCATGTCATCGTGTTCCAAATTACAGTGGGTAACACTGTAAAAGTGACTTGAGTACCCAGAAAAGCGTTAAATAAATGCAACTAATGAATGAATGAATGAATTAAACGAAAAAAAAAAGAAAAAAACAGTGAAAGAGTGTGAGGTAAGATGAAAATAATTAAACATTTAGGGGCAGATTTCCTAAAAGCTTTCATCAATGCAATTTTTACAGGATTCACTAAAGACAGAAAAATTTGCGCTGAAAAGGCAGACAAGGTCATTTTAGTGGCTGACCTTATTGCATATGCATTTTGCATACATTTTTTTGATGCAAAATTTATGGGAGGACAGAAATTAATCACACAAGGTTATTTACTAAGGTTTGCAGTAGTCAATTTACTGGTATTTGCGGCATTATTTACCAACCAAAAAAAAGCATGTCTTACACCAGACACTAATTTGTGCTGCTCCTGGTAATTGGCATTGGTCATTATGCAAATAATTATCAGTAGAACACGTGCAGAACTTTCCACTCCAATCTGTGCTATTTTGGGATTGCGCTCTCACTGTAATACAAATTACGAGCATGAGTTACCATATTTGGCCTTTACTTGTAACGTTCACATTTACGTTTTTTACTGATTTGGATTGGAATGTGGCATCATAGCTCTGTTCAAGGGTTATGTTCAAAGACAATCACTTTTTTTTTTTTTTTTGGTTACCAGCACAGATGTTTAATAAAAGGAGATGCTGCCTAGTGGTTTGTAAACAAATTATCCATATGTTTGCAGCCAAAAACCCTGTGAAAGATATTTTAAGAGTGACCAAGACCCAAATACTCCAGTGTGTTAAAGTTAAAACGCGTTGCCAACGTATGTGAATGTCAATAGTGAGAATAGACACTGTAATTTGGAACAAGATGACATAGCACTGATTACAGCAAGGTAATATCTTACTTTCCCACGCAACACTTGCAGCTCTTTTATCATGCAATCACAATTACTGAAAACAAAATACTGTATAAAATGAAGGTAGATAGAAGAAAAATACTATTTCTATATTTGCTGACCTTTTTTATACAGTCTGTGACTGAGATGATACTATGAGAATATTTCAAATTGACAAAGCAGGATTATTGTCCGAGAGGAGTTTACTCTTGCTTCAATAAAATTGAATCTTCTTTTCATTAGAGGAGATAAGTGCTTTCACTGGCATACTATTTCATTAGTATGATTATCCATGGTATATCTCCTACCTCTATCATAATCTTCAGGAAATTAAATTCTTAGTAAATATAACTTATTTGTAGACATGGAGGCTATGTAAGTCATCATTGCTTCAATGTGTAATTAAGGGAAATTAGTTTAAAAATTATAACTATATTTGTACTAAGGACATTTGCAGTTGAGTCATCGACAGTTTAAGATCACATAAAATCAAGTAAAATCCATGCAATCCCTTTAGTTTAATTCCTGTTCTAGAGAGCTTTTTTAGACAAATATCGAGATAAATTGAGATGCCATTGTATTTCCATAAAAAAATATATATATAAAAATAAAAACATGGATAACCTGAAAATAAAGCCCGATCTCACGAAAATGCGTATCAATAGTACGAGTGTGCAATCCCGTAGAATGTATACGCCAAAACTCATTTTGGCGTGCGTATGGTACGCCCGTTTTTGGCGTGCATGATAATCGCACTTTATGGCGTATTATATGTACGAACCCCCACACCCCCACCCTCACCCTACCCAAAAGCGTGTCATACACACGCCATAAAGTGCGTATCATATGCACGCCAAAAACGGCGTACCATACGCACGCCAAAATGAGTTTTGGCATATACATTCTACGAGATTGCACACTCGTACTATTGATACGCATTGTCATGAGATCGTGTTGGAAAATAAGCAGTCTAACCTATAATTATAAAAATAATTATTTAATGATAATTGTAGTTTAGAATACAGTTATTAAATTGCATTACTCCAGGGTGTTGAAATTCATTTTGGGAAACTTTGCCCATAGAAAAGTGTGTGCTTTAAGCAGTTAGAGGGGAGGCTACCGTGGGAGGGGAGTTGAAGTCTTTACCTCCTGTAAGTTTAACCCATTGGTTTCACACTGCCCTTTATGTAGCCCTATTGACTGTGTTGCTCACCATTTTGTTTAAATTAGAATGACTATTATTAACACAAGCAGTATCTTAAAGGTCAGACACTTCATGTAAAGGAATCCCAGGGGTTAGTTTGAAAGCCTCTGCAACAAAGTTAAAGGATTCTCTAAAAGAAAGTACAGAGCTAAAAGCAGCCAAATAGTACATTTTTCAATCAAAACCACATTTTGTTCAATAAATACCAATTCTACATTTCAAAATAACAAAATCAATCAAAACAAACTTCAATATCCTTCTATCAATTTATTATTATTTGTATTTAATTTTTTGTCCAACAGGAACATATAGCTGGGTTTTCTATCCAAATGTACAGTAAAGTGAATATTTTCAAAGTTCCCAAAAAAAACAAACAAATGCAAATTAGGAGTGTTTCATCAAGTTGTTTGAGGGGATGGCGGTGGTATTGGTAAACAGCAAACTAATAAAGCATATGTAAATAAAGTAAAATGGTTTTAGAACTGCAATTTTATTTTATTTTATTTTTTATTTTATTTTTTTTATTTTTTGATGATGATGATGATGATGATGATGTACAATCAAAGCATATAAGCAAACACTTTTTAAGCAAACAAAATACTATGAAATTCTTGGGTTCAATTTGACTCAAATTGTTGTATGATAATATACGTAGTAATAAATAAACATTTTATTATAGTACAAATATTAGAATAATGGGCATCAATAGAGCTGTCCTACTTTCCGCTCACAGAGGAATTTTTGTGTGATATTCTGAGCTAAGCTGAATCTATGTCATAAAGAACATTGGCCAAATTAAATATATCATAAGCGCCACCTTACCTTGATGCTACCTTGAATGTCATGCATAAGCAATTCTGTATTGTGCAATCCATAAAATCTCATTTTCATTTATTGATTTTTTTAAAACATCTTGAAAGCGATCTGCCGGGAGCTAAAGCTAAACATCTGCAGGTACGCAATAAAGCCAGCTTTCAAAACCTCTTTATTGTTCGTTTTCAAGAATTTACATCCTGTTTTAGTAGATTATGTCCAATACCTCTCATGTCTATGGGCATGGAAAGGTTTAGATTGGATAAAAACTTGATTTGACATATTAATCATGTTTTTCTCCCTCAGACACAACACTTGAGATCCTTTCCATTTCCTCAATATACTTAGGCATTGACTGGCATGTAATTTCAAGATGGAGACTTGAAAAATGTAAATTCTGATAGAACAGGTGTTGAAAGAATAGCATCATCTTGACAAGCTACCGCTTGAATGATTGCAGGTCGGTACGATTGTGATGTGGTCTCAGATAACGGTAATTTGAGTGCCACCTGAACTGAGAAATGAATGACACATGATGGCCTAACGCATAACTGCTTAGCTGAGTCCAAATCCCTAATGTGAAGCATAATCACATCCTCTGTGCTATTTGGTCAGACTTATGACTTCAACTTTCGCTTGACAGAATTGACACTGCTTCAATGCTTTGCCTCAAATTATGACACATAACATACAGCCCAATAGTTAAATTAGCATGCCTTGAAACTCTCTATCAATATCATATCTATAAATGTCTTTGAAGAACAGTGAGTTCAAAGAAACATGCAATGACAGGGAATAAACATGTCACAATTTTTAATTGAGCTTCACTGAATCATGCTTGAAGAAAAAGCACCTTTGGAATCGTGTCCCCCTCTTACATCATTAACAGACAGCAGTTATGGAAATTCTGCATCTGTTGATCTGTCATGGCTGTGGCCTAATTGGTTTTGCTCCTGGACCTAGATTTTTCTCTGGACATGGCAATCCAACAGTACCAAATGTGTTTGTATCATACAGCAGACCGTAAATACAACAAATTATTTGTTTTACCTTGTGTAATTTTGTTTATGGTTTTCAAGGATGAGGGCATGTCACACGTTACATGTTCATTCACATCTGCCTGATTTTTTGAGCTTCTACTAAGTACTAAGTGCTACTAAATACTGTTCCCTTTCGAGGAAACTCGCACTGCGTCGTCGTGACAACAGTGGGGAACGGCAATAGCGTAGTGCGTCTGAAGCATAAATGAAATCAGTCCAATCCTGATTGGTGCTGCGTCATGACATAGTATGTGACGGCATCACCGGAAGCTACAAATGGACGCCGTCACAAAGCACAGATAGCTTTTCGCTCTTCAGTGAGGTGCTCTGTGTATGAATTGTTTGTCTATTTGGTGTTGTTTGTCCAAAAAGAGTATTTTGTTAAGCCGGCAGGCTCGTGAGCCCTGTGTCCTGCGTCTTTCGAGGCAGCGCGACGGCATAGATCAGTGGGCTCGCAGATGGACTTGTCAGCGGGTCTTGGGACTGCTGAGGCACTTTCTCAATCCTCGTCTAACAGTTCAGATGTTCTCCTTCCCCGCTTCTTCCCCCTGGGTGGAGAACTCGATGCTCGGGCAGTCTGATTCTGAGGAATCAGATGTGCTCAGCATCGAGGCAGGTGACGTTTAAGCACACACCGCTTCATTCATAAAATAAGGACGCTCAATCATCTCTCGAGGGGACTGCCTGTAGCGAGCCGGTGTTCTACATTTAATTCTGAGGCCCCTGCTGGCCAGCACCTCTCCCAGGAAGGAGCGATTGAGGTCGTCTCCTCCGTGGAGCTTTTTGGAAGTCGATGTTGTGTTCCCGCCGTCCATGATGCTTGGGTCACATCGATTTCCTGCGAATGCACGCTGCTCCTCCACCTCTAGAGAGACTTGCAGTTGGCAGCGAACACATCCGCACACACTGAAAATCGTCCTCGACTGCTCCCTGCCGGTCAGCCGCTTCAGGGGGTCTAGAACAAGTCTGTTGACACCCAATGCCAGTCTCGAGAGGCTGGTTACCTTAGCAGATTACATAGTTCCCAGGAAGGATGGGGGGGTTGTGTCCAATTTTAGATCTGAGTTACTTGAATCAGTCTCAGAGGAGATTCAGGTTCAGGATGCTCACAGTTCCAACCATCGTGAGCTGATCCAGTCCGAGGGCTGGTTTGTCACGATAGATCTAAAAGACGCATACTTCCACGTATCTATCCTTCTATGTCAAAATAAGTTCCTGAGGTAAGCTTTCGTACCAATATCGGGTTCTTCCGTTCAGGCAAGCTCTTGTGTATGTGTATGGATGCAGCTCTGGCTCCTCTCTGACTCCAAGGCATCCGTATACTAAATTACATTGACAACTGGAGCACACTGGCCCAGTCGTGAGAAATGGCAGTTCGGCACTGAGATGTCGTTCTGGCCCATATTTGGTGCTTGGGGTGGAGATGCATTGATGAGAGCGTTGATGCCTTCCCAGAGAACCCTGTTCCTGGCAGTCGTATGGGACTCGGTTACGATGCGTGCACAACTGTCTCCCGCACGCAATGAGTCCATACGGGCGGAGGTCTCCAGAGCAAATTAGGATACAGCCTCACTGTAGAGCAGTTCCAGAGACTGCTATGGCTCATGGCAGCAGCGTCCAACGTAATACCTTTTGGCCTGCTCATAGACAACTCATAGACAATTGGAAAAGCTTTTGGGGCAGACCTGGCCTGTTAAAGAACGACAATTTCATCCTTCTTGGAGTGGTGCCCATCTTCTCTATAGTAATTTGGCATAGTCTTAGAGCTAAACCTTGACTCACTAGGGCCCAGGTCAGGAAGCAGACAGACTGGCTTACCAGACTGCCTGCTAGCTGCCTCCCGTTACAGAAGTCAGGTAAATCCCAACACATAGCACTCTTTTACCTAGATATCACATAGAGACTGTAATACGGATGATCAAATGATAAAACTCTGGTTGCTGAATATTCAATCTCTTTCCCCAAAAGCACTTATTTCTAATGATATCATTACAGATAATAATCTAGATGTGCTGTGTTTGACAGAAATCTGTCTAAAATCTGTCTAAAATCGAGCCGCGTCTGAAAGGTAAAGGGGGAGGGGTTGCTATAATTTATAATAATATCTTCAGTATTACTAAGAAGTCTAGTTTCAAATATAATTTATTCAAAGTTTTGGTGCTTTATGTAACAATATGTAGTGTTAATGATAAATACCATGTAACATTTATGTTACCTACAGTATACAGGCCACCAGGGCGAATACAGACTTTATCAAAGAATTTGCTGATTTTCTATCAGAGTTAGTTCTGGCCGTAGATAAAGTACTAATCGTTGGTGATTTTAATATCCATGTAGACAACGAAAAAGACGCATTGGGACTAGCATTTAGAAACCTTATAAACTCTATTGGAGTTAGTCAACACATGTTAGGACCCACTCATCGTCATAATCATACTTTAGACCTAATATTGTCACATGGAATAAATGTTGATACCATTGAAATTCTGCAGCAGAGCAATGACATCTCAGATCATTACCTAGTATCATGTATACTTAATTTAGCTAAGGCTACAAAGCCATCCGCCCATTTAAAAAATGGCAGGTCAATCACTGCCACCACTAATGCTTGCTTTTTAAATAATCTCCTCAGCATTCCAGATAGCTTAGAAGAACTCGATGTTGCAACATAAACTAGTGAGTCTCTCTTTTCCAGTACTTTAGACACAGTTGCTCTCCTGCACTTAAAGAAGATCAAAGAAAATAGTCCAACGCCGTGGTACAAAGAGCAAACCTGGGCCTTAAAACAGCAGCCAGAAAAAATGGAGCGCAGCTGAAAGAAAACAAAACTAGAGGACTTTTGTAATTTGTGGAAGGAGTGTATGATCGCATACAGAAAGGCAGTGAAAAACTGCTAGATCTGCTTATTTCTCAACTCTCTTAGAAGAAAACAAACACAACCCTAGGTATTTATTCGATACAGTGGCTAAATTAACCAAAAATAAAGCTTCAACTTCTGAAGTTTGTAAACAGTACAGCAGTAATGACTTTAATGACTGTAACTTCTTAACATGTAAGATTGACAATATTAGGAAGAAAATTATAACCATGCAGCCGTCTACTACAGTATCACATCAGACAGAGCATTGTAGTGTCACTGAGGAAAAATTACACTCATTCACTGCTATGGGAGAGGAAGAATTGTCTAAACTCGTTAAATCATCTAAAACAACATGTATGCTCGACCCTGTACCGACTAGGCTATTAAAAGAGATGCTACCAGATGTCATGGATCCTCTTCTTAATATCATTAATTCATCTTTGTCATTAGGACACTTTTAAGTTGGCTATTATAAAACCACTTGATCCTACAGAAACCCAACTTGATCCTACAGAATTAGTCAATTACAGGCCAATCACAAATCTACCCTTTCTGTCAAAAATACTTGAAAAGGCAGTGTCTTCACAAGTATGTTCCTTTTTAAAAAGAAATGTTATCTGTGAGGATTGCCTGTCAGGATTTAGACCGTTTCATAGTACTGAGAATGCTCTCATCAGTGTTACAAATGATTTACTCTTATCATCCGATCGTGGTTGTATCTCTCTATTAGTGTTACTCGATCTTAGTGCTGCATTCGACATTATCGACCACAACATTCTTTTGAATAGACTCGAAAATTATGTAGGCATTAGTGGAATTGCATTGGCATGGTTTCAATCATACCTATCTGACCGTTATCAGCTTGTAGTAGTAAATTATGAGATGTCACACCGATCACAAGTTCAGTATGGAGTACTGCAGGGCTCAGTGCTAGGACCATTGCTTTTCACCCTGTACATGCTACCATTGGGAGATATCATTAGGAAGCATGGCGTTAGTTTTCATTGTTATGCTGATGATACTCAGCTCTATATTTCTTCACGCCCTGAAGGAACTTACCAATTCACAAGATTAACGGAATGTATAGCTGATATTAAAAATTGGATGACCAGTAATTTCCTGCAATTTAATTTAGAAAAAAAATAATTTTTAATCATTGGACAAAAAAGCTCCACAAATAGTAACCTAGAATACTGTCTAACACTTAACGGCTGCTCTGTCAAGTCCTCGTCGTCAGTGAGGAACCTGGGTGTACTTTTTGATACCAATATTTCGTTTGAAAGCCATGTTTCTAGCATCTGTAAAACTGCATTCTACCATCTTAAAAATATATCTAAATTATTGCACATGCTCTCATTGCAAAATGCTGAACAGTTAGTACATGCCTCAAGGCTAGATTATTGTAATGCTCTACTGGGTGGTTGCCCTGCTCGCTTAATAAACAAACTCCAGCTGGTCCAAAACGCAGCAACTTGAGTTCTTACTAGAACCAGAAAGTGTGAGGAACGCCTGCACGTTGACCAACACTTGAAGTGACTGCAGAGACCGGGTCAATTAGACTCCCCCTCAAACTGAGTCTAATCGTCTCTAGCGTGATGACTCTGATTGTTTGAATATTCCTAGTTAATAATTCTTTAAATCGATATGTTATCCTCAAAACAACCCATCTCCAGCGTGTTACATCCGATCATTTACACTTACCGAATATTACACTTTAGTAATTGTTTAATCAATACGGCATTCTCAATAAAACGTGTCTCTGGCGTGATGACTCTGATCTTTCGTATATTGTAATTTAATAATTGTTTAATCAATACAGTATCCTCAAGAAACCAGTCTCCGGCGTGATGACTCCGATATTTTGATTATTTATATTTAATAATTATTTAATCGACACATCATCCTCAATAAACCCGTCTCCGGCAAGTTGCCTCCGATCTTTCGATTATTCAGATCTATTATGACCTCTGACCTGTAAAATTGCCAGAATAATAATAATACGTTGTTTGTTAATTGGCCAGAGGAGAACTGGCACCCTGACTGAGACTGGTTTCTCCCAAGGTTTATTTTTCTCCATTAGGTCACCTGATGGGGTTTTGGTTTCCTTGCCACTGTCGCCTCTGGCTTGGCTTGCACATAAATTGCCTGGAAATGCTAGCAGTCTACAAGGCTCTGAGGAGCTTTTTCCCAGACCTCCATGTCCTGATACGAGCGGACAGTATGTCAGTGGTCTTGTATCAAAATCATCAGGGGGGTCTGAGGACACGCTCTCTATGCAGACTGGCTCAGATCCTCCTGTGGTCCCAGGGGAAACTGTTGTCTCTCAGAGCGATGTATGTCCCCGGGGACCAGAATCAGGGAGCAGACATCCTGTCGAGGCAGGGGCTGAGGACTGGGGAGTGGCAGCTTCATCCCGAGGTGGTGAAGGCCATATGTGAGAGGTTCGGCCCAGTAGAAGTGGATCTGTTCGCGACTCGAGAGACGTCTCACTGTCCACTGTGGTTTTCTTTCAGGCATCCAGCTCCGCTGGGTCTGGACGCCATGGTGCAGGACGCCATCTGTATGCATTTCCCCTGATCGCTCTGCTGAATTCTGAAGGTCAGTGAAATCTGTATTAAATCATTATTGTTTAATTCTCAGAAGACCATAGACACCAAGGGCCCTATCTTGCACCCAGTGCAATTGACTTTGTGCACCGACCCATGTGTCATTCCTATTTTGCACCCGCGCAAATTGCGCTTTTCCCTCCACAGAAGCACGTCGCTAAACTAGTGAATGAACTTGCGCTCCCTGGGCGGTTCAGCGCAAAAAAGGAGGCGTGTTCCGGCGCAAACAATCCCTGGTGCTATTTTGCTGTTCCATTAAACAATTGCCCCCTGACCAGAAAAAACCTAGTCTAAAGTCAGTGGCGCATTGTGCGTTGTTCATTATGCTATTTTAAGGGCGCATGCTTGACCATAATGTATAGCGTGCACGACGCACATACACTTTGCTCATGTAATCTACACAGATGCAACAGTTATTTTTGCAAATCATAAATTGTTACACAAAAAAAATATTAACACATGAGATGACGGAAATCATTGTGGTGTGCCACGAAGATGTGAAAAAATAGGCATAAATCTAGCTTACAAATTATTCAGGCTTACAAGAACATTAGTCTCCTAAATACACCATAATAATAGCAATCCAAAATGGAACTTGCGCACCTGATTTTAAAGGGAATGTTGGAGGACGCTCTGATTGGTTTATTTACGTTACGCCCAAACCACACCTATGAATAATGAAGCTACTTCAGACCAACACATTTTAGATTTGCGCCAGACGCAAGAGCCATTTATCCCGCCGGGAAAATAGCAACAGCGCCGAGACCCGCCCACAAAGTTACTTGCGCTTTGCACTTTGACACTTGCGTTTCAGATCGTTAAAATAGGGCCCCAAGGGTGTATGTTTGCTTTTGACATTGGCATAAATTATATACTTTTGATAACAGTTCCATGTCATCTAAAGCCTTTAAGCCAACCCACTCACACCTACAACATAATTTTTATGATGTAAAACAATAACATAATTGATCTTTCTGTACTTTAAGATAAGATATCTGAACAAGCATATATTCATAACTGAAGAAAAAAACATGATTGGGGGATTGACACAGGTTTTTAGTCTAAATTGTCTGCACTTTCTAAATTCTGTTATGTCATGAGATAATGGTAAGTAATGATGATATAGACATTATGCATGTAGACCACTTACAGGCAGGGTACGAATTGCAGTGTTTCTGGGGTGTCAGAGTGCTGACTCTGTACATCACTTTTTAGGGGTATTAAGTAACTAATTATAAATACTCACATTACAGTAATTAAGTAGTTTTTTAAACCCTTTCTGGTGTGTGATGCTGAACTCTCATATAACTTTCTAAAGGTTTTTTTTGTATTCTTTGCACTGTTCTGAACAGACTTTTATGTGTAACAATAGCTCGCTCAGTGTTTATTAAGTGCAATTTAGAGCTTACGCATCTTTTTTTATGGTATTGAGTGTACTGAAAATAACTGTTTTTATCTTTTTATTTGTGTTATCGTCACTTTCATTTTAAATTTGGAAGAAGATACATGTAGATTTGATCACTTATAAATGATGCATCTTAAAACGTTGGAAGTCAAAACTGTTGAAGGCTGAATATTCTTGTGAGGCCAGTGTATGAATCCATAAATTGTGCTCTTCTCTGGCAAGGAGGCCATTTTTCATATTTGATCCTGGCCCTTTCTTTGCCTGTTTTTGCGTGTGTGTGTGTGTGTGTGTGTGTGTGTGTGTGTCAAGCAACTGCCAAGCAACACTTTAGCAATAGTTTAGCAACCACTTAGAACACCTTATTACACGGCTCTCTGAAATGCTTGATTCTGATTGGTCAGCTCCACATTCCAAGGTCAGCTATTCCCCGATAATGATCATTAATAAACTGTTATTAATAGCAAAGCTTATCACGTGTTTAGTATCACACCAGAGACATGCTCTCTCTCTCGGTTCATTCTAACCCACCAACTTGCACCTCTGTTACCAACTGTATTTACTTTAAACTGAAACCAGAGGACTTCAGTATTAATAATATGTCTAAGGTAATAGTGTTCATCTTGTTGCTAGAATGATTGATTTGTAGAGTGTAATGGAAAATAAGATAATAAACAGGTAGGTTGGTTTGTTCGGTCCAGACCCCAAAAAAAGTCCTGATTTTACGATGCATTACTTATTTTAAGATGGAACTTACTGAAAATCCAAAACAATGCTTGTTGAATGTGCATAGCCTGCATATGATGGTATTTTGACCAGCCGAGAACTCACAAAGAGCTTATAAAATGTTTAAAGGAGTTAAAATAGCGACATGAATCCCTCCGTCACACACACAAATAAATTGCACAAACAAAAAAATGTGGTTCTGATCCCTGCACCAAACTGTGATAGCCATATCATAGCTATATGTGAGCGTTCTGTCCTTTTTAGGGTCTCATCTTGTTTTTGGTTCGTTTACATGTCTTTGGTCCGTGTTGCGTTCATATATCATTCAAACCGCACCAGAGAAAGTGGGTCGAGACCCATCTTTTCAGCGGTCTTGGTCTTGGATATTGAAATTAATGCAGGCTACCACTTTTCTTTAACAGAATAATGAGAACTTTTCTCATAATTATGACGTGTCATAATTACGAGAAGGATTCTCATTCTTATTACACAATAATGAGAAACAATCTTTTTATTTTTAGTTAATATTTTATAATATTCAAGGGAAGAAATCTCATAATAATGAAAAACTCTCTCGTAATAATGACTTATTTTCTTGTAATAATGAGAAACTTTCTCTTAAAATGTATTTTCTTGTACTTCCACACATTGGAGCATAAGGGAGTGGCATGCTAGCGACATTCGCTGGGCAAAGCTGTGTACGTATACGAGTACACAGCTATAGCACATTCTGCAAAAGAGTTGTTAAAGTCAATGTAATCTATTATATCATTAAATAGCATTAATGATAAATTATCAGTATGAAACAGGCTTCCATAATCTTTTATTCATTTGTAAAAATTATTGAAAAATTTGTATGAACAAGAAGCAACACAGAATGGTGATCCATGGATTTCAAACAAATAGAGGAAGGACAAGACAGCACACCTATCCAAGTCTGTTAAAGGACGCTTCATCTGGAAAGCTCTGTACAAACATCTGCAAACATCATATTTTCAAGCAGTTTTGCATAAGGGATTCTTCACACAGAGCATGCTTTTCCATTTTACTTTGCTACTTTTACATTGTTTTTCTATGCAAACACGCACTAGAGTGACATGCTGACCGTCGCGCTTGCATCTTCACAGCATCCTAAAATAGCGCCGTTAAATTGAAAATAAGTTGTTTTTAAAACACACGTCTCAAGACCTTGCGTTTTTCCCCCGTTCCACTGCCCAATTTTGTGTAAATGTCCCCTAAGTCATAAACATCTTAAAGGTGTTTGTCTAGGCTATCTTCCAGATGAACCTGCACATCAAATAGCTTAGACCAGTGGTTCCCAACCTGTGGGCCGCGGCCCACTATAGGGGGCTGCAGTGATCCTCCGGGTGGGACTCGAGATAACTTAAAATTAATCTGGATATATTAATATTATTCATTAATTTTATTATTGATACGTTAAATAATACAAGATAAATGATCTAAATAAAAATATATAAATTACAACGAAGAACCACCTCTCTTGTACGTATTCTGTGATTGTTTTGGATTCGAAGCAGCCCAAGGCGTTTCTAATCGTGCTGTGTGAAAAACACCCAACCGTTTCATGAACACAGGATACGCAAACTACACATTTCAGTTGGATAAAGCAAACCAGTGTCGCTAAAAGGTTTTGATGGATGACGGATGGCTGTAATGAAGGTAAAGACGATTGCAGTGACTTGCGCGTGTCTGTTATTCTTGATGCGCAAACCGTGCACATGCTCTCGGCTCACTGAATACAATTTTGTTTGGATGACGATTGTAATAAAGCAAAGACGATTACAGGAGTCATACATTTAGGGACGCGCGAGTACGTTATTGATGCCCAAACAAACCGTGTGTGTGCACTCTCGGCTCACTGATCGCTATAAAATCTGCAAAATTTCTGCACGAACGAATGAATGTACTGAATGTTTTAAAGCGGATACTCGCCAAAGAAGCATGTTTGGAGAAGTTTGTGAGTATCAGTGGTGTTTATACACATGGGCATCAGCGCCATAGACATGATTGCTGTTCACTGATGACATTGAATGACTTCAGAGGGCTAAGTTTCCATACATTCAGAATTATTTTATTTTGAATTTATATTTGAGTGTGTTTATTAATTATGAATGGGTCTGTATAGTAGTTATATGCGGTCATTTGGCATCTCCCTGTGGTCTTAATTGGTATGGCAGGTTGACTTGTTCTTATTTGTACTTATTGTACTGTAGTATAACTGAGCAGAGTAAGTACTTCTAAGTTGTAAAGAATGTCTGCAATGTACGTTTGCAAAAAAAAAACACTGAAGGTTTATATATCTTATAATATATCTATATAAAATAATGGGGGGGGGGGTCATGTTGGTGGGCCTTGCAGTATTGATTCAAAGAGGAGGTGGGCCTTTCAGTAAAAAAAGTTGGGAACCACTGACCTAGACGCATCCGCGAAATATGTGTTAATATTAACACATACTGAATACCCATACATTTACATTTAATGAATACATGTCATATTCCTTCATTAATCTGAAAGATCCGTAAACCATCATGTTCATGCAACAGTTTCCCCTGCTGAGCAAAAGTAGGCATCACAACAAAAACGTTTCTCATTATGAGATTTTACTCTTCTGAACCCGAACAAAACGAATTTGCTCGTTTTTTTCCACATGACAGCAGAAACCACTTTAAAATACTTATGTTTCATTTTTGACCATACATATGAGTGCAAGACATTGTTATAAACTATATAAAACTATATATAATCTACTTGTATGTATGAACACTCACAATAACAACAAAACATTGTTTCTGTAAAATAAAGAAAATAAACAGGGTGTGCTTTCAGCTGTCTCTCTCTCCGCGAGAAACTTTCTGAAAGACGTCTGAATAATAACTGAAACTCAGCGAAAACTTCTCACAAACATGAAACATATGTCTAAAGAAAGCTTAAAATGTCTACTTTTAAATAAAACAATTATCATTTAAAACAAATATTCTCCTGCAATGTACATATGAAACTAAAAAGATGTAGTTTCTTACGGCTTAGCTCATTAATGTTAATGTGACCACACTCACGGGCATTCATAAAATAATGTACTGAGGCGATTATATGCAAAATGGTAAACACCCCCAACAATGGCTTAAAAAGCATCAAGTTTCATCATCAGAATTATTCACTTTCCAGCGCGTTTGGTAGATGGGACGTCACACAGGTGAGGAAGCTCTTGAGATGGTCCTGGACAGTGATGAAGAGTTCACATTTTACTCAGAAGAAAAGTAGGACTCCTACGATGAACGCTTGTATTTTGAAGAGCGACCTGATCCAGCTGTGGATACAATTTTGGGTAAGTGAGTCATTTAGCTTGTGCTTGCAAATATCTGTTTGGGTGTAAATGTGTAAAATGTGCTGTATGCGATCGAGGCCCAAGACTAACTAGTTTCCGTTCATCTTGCACTTTCTCTGTTTGCACTTTTGCCCTGAATGTCTCTTTTGCACTGTATTTTATTTTTATTTTTTTAAACCACTGTGTTGTTTTCATGTGTAAATCCAAGTACACACTACCGTTCAAAAATTTTAGATTTTCTAATATTAAAAAAATAAAAATAAAAGTTCTTCTGCTTAACAAGACTGCATTTATTTGATCCAAAATACAGCAAAAAAAAAAAAAAAACAGTCATATTGCCAAGTATTTTTTTAATAATTTAAAATAATTCTATTTGAATTTATTCCGGTCTTCAGTTTCACATGATCCTCCAGAAATCATTGTAATATGCAGATTTGCTGCTCAAGAAACATTTCTTATTATGAATGTTGAAAAAAGTTGTGTAGAATTTATTTCAGGATTCTTTGATAAGTAAAAAGTTCAAAACAACAGCATTTATCTGAAATAGAAATCTATTGTAACATTAAACACTATCGTTCAAATGTTTGGGCTCACTACGTGTTTTTTGTTTTGTTTTTGTTTTTTTTAAAGAAATTAATACTTTTTTCGAAAATATGCCTTATATTGATCAAAAAACACAGTAAAGACGTTTATAATTTTACAAAATCTTTTGATTTCAGATAAATGTAATTTAACCCTATGGGTTAAATCTTTGATTAATCAAAGAATCCTGAAAAAAATTACACAACTGTTTTCAACATTGATAATTATCATAAATGTGTGTTGAGCATATATATCAAATTATCATATTATAATGATTTCTGAAGGATCATCTGACACTGAAAACTGGAGTAGTGCTGCTTTGACATCACAGGAATAAATTACACATTACCATGTATCCACATAGAAAACGTTTATTGTAAATTGTAAAAATATTTCACAATATTACTGTTTTTACCATTTTGGATCAGATAAATTCAGTCTAGGTGAGCAGACGAGACTTAGAGATTTAGAGGAATATAGAGATTTATATATAAAAAAATAATAATATAAATATACATATATATATATATATATATATATATATATATATATATATATATATATATATATATATATATATATATATATATATATATATATATTACACACACACACAGTGGGTACGGAAAGCATTCACACCCCCTTACATTTTTCTTTCTTATTAATGTACACACAGCACCCCAGATTGACAGAAAAACACAGAATTGTTGACATTTTTGCAGATTTATTAAAAAAGAAAAACTGAAATCATATGGTCCTAAGTATTCAGACCCTTAACTGTGACACTCATATATTTAACTCAGGTGCTGTCCATTTCTTCTGATCATCCTTGAGATGGTTCTACACCTTCATTTGAGCAGTGTTTGATTATACTGATTGGACTTGATTAGGAAAGCCACACACCTGTCTATATAAGACCTTACAGCTCACAGTGCATGTCAGAGCAAGTGAGAATCATGAGGTCAAAGGAACTGCCTGAAGAGCTTAGAGACAGAATTGTGGCAAGGCACAGATCTGGCCACGTTAACAAAAAAATTCTACTGCACTTAAGGTTCCTAAGAGCACAGTGGCCTCCATAATCCTTAAATGGAAGACGTTTGGGACAACCAGAAACCTTCCTAGAGCTGGACGTCACCTGTCCAATACAGCCCCAACAGTGAAGAATGGTAGTGGCAGCATCATGCTTTGGGGGTGTTTTTCAGCTGCAGGGACAGGACGACTGGTTGCAATCGAGGGAAAGATGAATGCGGCCAAGTACAAAGTACAGGGATATCCTAGACGAAAACCTTATCCAGAGTGCTCAAGACCTCAGACTGGGCCGGAGGTTCACCTCCCAACAAGACAATGACCCTAAGCACACAGCTAAAATAACGAAGGAGTGGTTTCACAACAACTCTGTTCGGGACTGTTCATGAATGACCCAGCCAGAGCCCTGACTTAAACCCAATTGAGCATCTCTGGAGAGACCTGAAAATGGCTGTCCACCAATGTTTACCATCCGATCTGACAGAACTGGAGAGGATCTGGAAGGGGGAATGGCAGAGGATCCCCAAATCCAGGTTTAAAAAACTTATGCATCTTTCCCATTCACGGCTGTATTAGATCAAAAGAGTTATTCTACTAAATACTGAGCAAAGGGTCTGAATACTTAGGACCATGTGATATTTCAGTTTTTCTTTTTTTAATAAATACGTTTTTTTCTGTCAATATGGTGCTGTGTGTACATTAATGAGAAAAAAATTAACTTAAATGATTTTAGCAAATGGCTGCAATATAACAAAGAGTGAAACATTTAAGGGGTCTGAATACTTTCTGTACCCACTGTATATATATATATATATATATATATATATATATATATATATATATATATATATATATATATATATATATATATATATATATATATATATACATATATATATACACACTTTTGTACTGTAGGTCTAAAGTCTTTTTGTAAAGAAAATTTATAGTCAGATTACTTATTTTAAATTAAACGTGATGTCACCTCACATTCATTCTCTAATATAGTTCCCGTCTCTCACATTCCTCATTGATATTCAAGGAAAGGAGTCGTTGACCCCTCATGTGTGAATCACAGCAGAGGGTTAATGTAAAGTGTGGTAGGTGGGAGTTGAGACAAGTTGATGACTCCATGTCTCATCTGTTACCTGGTTCAGTTTATTATGCAGGACATAGTACTGTGAGCTAAGTCTTTGTTAATAGTCTCCCCTGAATAGCTCTGCTCTTAGGTGCTCTAGGCTGTTGCCTTTCCTGCAGCCAGCAGCTAAACTTGGAAGCTTTGAGGCTTTCCCCCTAGGGCCTCTATGAACCTCGTATATGAACCTTTAAACCCATGAAGTTTTTCTAGGGAGCAAGGCTATGGTTTCACAGGATGCATTCTAATTGGGTGTTGACACTTATATCTAACTCTGGGTTGAGGACCAATCAAGTTCTTCTGTGCTTTGCCTGACAAGATTGATCTTGGTGACTTTCACAGCTTAAGGGGAAGGCATTGGTCAGCATGGCATAGTGGGTATTATGTTCCCATAGTGTCAGCTTCTGACACAGTGTCAAGTTTGCTCAAAAGGGAATGTCTTAGAGTTATCTATGTAACCCCTGTTCCCTGAGAAGGGAACCAGACGCTGTGTTGACCGTGTCTTCCTTCAGACAATCCAAAATTTATGACGTATAATGCAGGTACCCTTTTATATGCACGGGTGCTCCATGTGATGCCATAAGACTCCCGTCAGCCAAAAAGTTTGGTGTGATTTCACACAAGCTTCAGAACTGATTCCATGAATGCGTCCCCATAGTGTCAGCATCTGACGCAGCGTCTTGTTTCTTTTTCAGGGAACTGGGGTTACATACGCAACGCTAAGACGTTACAACTTTTTTTTACAACTTTTTTGCTGAAGGAAAGCTGATCGTTTAGTCACTGGCTTGAATTGTTGACACATAAAAAGCAATAAATGATTTTGTGGAAAATAAAACTCATGTCTAACTATACATATCAGTAAACAAATAATGCTCTCCTGAGAAGTTTACATAGTTGATACAACTACTTTCATCACATTAGGACCCATTTGAAGGTGAATAATAATTGTGTAGCCCAGTGATCCTTTTTTTGTTTTTGTCTGTTTCTACTCACCACACTAACATGTGCCAGTGGGTGAACCAAATATGATGATAAATGATAAATAAGGCATTGATCTGTGTGTTTCCAGGCAGTGCTGATGTATTCATTTCTATTTCAAAATAAAAAGGAGGGGAAATACAAAACATTTTGGCAGCTTGGTTAAAAAAAAAAAAAAAAGTTTTGAGTTCTGGAACTTACAATTTGTTTTTATAGTACGACTCTTATACTGTATGACAAAAAAAAAGAAGGTAAAATTGGATTTCTCAATTCGTGACCCCTTAAAGTTATTACAGATGTTGTGTACAAATCCATGCAAAAATTTGTATAAATATTGCGATTTTTGTTCCTCTTCTGTGTGTATGCTCTCTTTTTGTTCAGTTATCTTTCTTAAGCATGAAGGCAGATGAGCCAAAAAAATATTTACTTTCTTTAAAAGTAATAAGTGATTTGTAATGCAAATCTCTGATTTAGAAATGGCACAATCCATCTCTCTCCCCTGTACATTCAAACATCAGCATCACCTCCTTTAAAAAAAAAAAAATCATATTCACAATGCAATCGTTGTGCCTTCATAACATTCCTCAAGGCCTTCTCTATGACATCCTTCATCACATACAGAAACAGGTTCCTTCTTTTCTTTTCACTTTATCGCAGCCCCCAGAGCAATTATTCTCCCACAGGATGCCGGAGTGAGCCTGTGCAGGCATTCTTAGTCTTATATTACAATAATTCTGCAAAACATTACAGCAACCTCACATGTCACTGAACACCTCCTGATGGCGGTTCTCTCAAGCTTTAGAGTGAATGCCGGTGTAGCTATTGCACCGATAAAAGTTGTGATCACTTCCAGGCCTGGATTGTTACCTGCACAATAGTGAGGCTCTATTATCATGGGCCAAACAGTAAGGTGTGGGGGTAGAGGAGGTTGTGTTAGAAGCCTAATAAAAAGGGAAACTCAAATGTGATAAATAACAGACAGCAAAGTGCAGTAGCATGGGGTGAACTTGAGACCCAAAGAGCACAAATAGATTATGTTTTTTTTAGGAAAAGCCTCCCTAGCATAACTGCATTTTATTAAGTCGTTTGTTTGTTAATTTTTACCTGCAGTTGCAAAGAAATCTGTGTAAGCATGTTCAGAACAAACTAAATAAATAAAAATAATTATATTATTTTAGTTTGTCTTTTATCTTTAAAGTAATGAATTCATTTTCCTTTGATAGATTGAAATATAAACACATTTTAATAAAATTTCTAGCAAAAATAACTATATTTTGTAATATATCAGTATCATAGTTGTTTTTAATGCAATTTAAATATTCAGTCATAGCGTATTAATGTCTAGTTTGACTTCAAATCAAAAATCATTCTGGTGATAATTACATCAATTAGTGGTCCAAAAGATATTTTTATTTAATGCTGACAACATAAACAAATTTATTATTTTGTCTTCAACGCAACAATAACTGTTTACTTTCTATACTGCAAGTACTTCAAACTTTATGCTTTTATGCTACAATTACTGTGCATACAATCGTATGCAATACAGCCTTTGGGAGTTTTAATGGTTGTCAATACAACTGAAATTAGATTAAATACTAGCAAACAGAATATAAGCAAATTATAAATTTTTAAAGCTACACTGTCACAAATCACATCATTATTTAACCATTTTACCTCATTACTAGCCCTAAATTGCTCCTGTACCAACTTTTTTTGAAATGTGTTGCAGGTCTGAATGACAGGAAAGGATGCATATTTACAAATGACATGAAGTTGACCAGACATTGAAATATTTTGTGTTCATATTGTCTGCAATGAAATGCAAGTCAAAGTAAATTCAGAAATCACTACTTTCTTTTTTCTTTTTTTTTTGCGTTTTCCATACTGTCCCAACTTTTTCTGATTTGGGGTTGTAGAAAGACTTTCTCAATGAATGTCTCCAGTCATAGCCTATGCGCATCTGATTATGTAGCCTTATGCTGCTCACTTTTCATAATAAACATATTAAATAAAAAATATTAATATTTAAACATAGCCTAACTATGAAACTAAATAGGCTACATTTTCTTTAAAGGGGTAATGAATTGAGAAACCAACTTTCCATTGAGCCTTTGATATATCAAAGTTCATCATGATATAAGAATATTCTGTAAGTTTCAGAGCTGAAAACGTCCTTGTTAGTCAAAGAAAAGCTTTTATAGGCACCAGGCCCAGAAAACGAGAGCTGAAATCCAATGATGTCATGGGAAGAAGAAACGCAACTCAACTGATGAATATGTATGCATGCTTCTGAAGCCCCGCCCACAGGTTTGAGGAGCTACAGGTTTACAGAGCTGTGATCATGGCGAGCAAAGAGATATATATTGCTCTGTGCCAGGTTGTGGAAGAACACAGTCGCTGCATAAGCTTCCTTCGGATGGTACTATTAGGAATGAGTGGTTGAACTTTATTTTTAATGAATTTAAACTCACGTCGGCAAGACATGTACGTGTTCTTCATTTCACTGCGGAATTGTTTGTAAACAAGTCTCAGGTGCTGGATTTGCAAACACAGTGTTGTGCCTTCTGTATTGGATTCGACAGGTAAGTTGCAACAAACTTATGTGAGTAAAACGTCTTTTTTATATGTAATGGTCGGCAGGCCTATGAATCTCAAATAGTGAAATAATATTCCTTTCTTGATCTGAGCGCGCGCACGTGTGTGTCTGTGTGTGTGTGTGTGCGGTTCGTGCTTATCGACCGATCGGGCGGGCCATGTAATACAGAAATAATATTCCAATCAATCTCAGGTAGATGAGAAATAAATATTTGTGTTTGTTTGATAAAGACGTTTACGAGCCCTGTGATCGAAAGAATCATTCCGGTTGCCGCTTTCAAAACGATCCCTCCCTAATGTGAACTGAACTGACAGGGGAGCTGAAGCTCATTAAATATGCAAATCTTATCAGATCCTAGCCGTGGGCGTTTACTTCCAAGTCTCCAGTGCAGCATGCCCATCAAAACCCAGCGTTCAGGAGAAAGCCTCAAAACCAGCTAGAAAATAGCCTATTACTTATTCATTATGATGTTTTTGAATGTAAAAACCACACGAACGTCATTAGTTGACCTCAGACAACAGTATAACATTTTTAAAAAAGCCAGTTCATGACCCCTTTAACGTCGGAGGCATCGGAGCCTTCTGATTGATTTTTTCCTCTATGACAGCGCACCAACTCACAATACTCCATATAGTTTATAAATAAGTGCAAGATATAATTATAAAATGTAAACTGTCTACTTTTATTGGTGTATACTCACAATAACAACAAAGGCCATAGACTCAGGGAATGGATTTTGCATGCACTTCACTCCAAACGCTGTCTTCATTTCAAAAATGTATTTTGTTTATTATAAATGCTAACCTTTTTATTTTAAAAGCATTTATACATTCAGTTTATATTTACAACAAACGAAATTCCAAGCCAAAAAAAACTGAGTTACCATCATGCAAATTTAAACATTTCGCTCTTCTCTGTATAGTGGAAGCAATGTGTCACATGACCTGGCATAGCCTACGTAAAAAATTATGATCATTTGTTACAAATGGTGCGGTGTGTTTGGACAGAAGACGAGACAGAGTTCTTTATTAAACTCATAAAAGACAATAGAATTACAGGAATATTGGATTCTAAACAAAGAAATCCCACAATTTATCAAGACCTTGAAGCGGATATGAGGGAGAAACACCCAGAAACACCTTGTGCTTTCCTTGCCATTAATGCTTGGATAACACATAAGTGTCCTTCCATTAAAAATAATGACGTGCGGTGGCTGGGATATACATAAACCTAACAACCTACGTGGCATAATATTTTTTAGTCGCATAACAACGGTTAATGGAATCGCCGTCATTTTGCAACCTTTTTTTATCGACTTTCAAAAAATATTGCAAAAGTTTTGCGCAAATCTGTAAAGGAAACGCGGCTACTGATAACTGGGAAATTATATTTTAATTTAATTGGTGTTATCCTAACAAGCTCACGGTGCTCTTTATCTGACAGGTGTTTTGGGCAGAAAGCACGTTGATCTATTAAGGCCTCTGGGTATTTATTGGGGCCCCCTGTTACCCTGGGGCATGAAGAAGCCATTTACCTGGCTTATTGGTAAAGTCTGCTCCTGGATAACAAATTATGACTCTCCTCTGAACCATAAAGCATGGGGCGTTTCTCAATACTGAAACTGATGCCTCATTGTTTCCTCAATCCTGCCTGTGACCCAGAAACTGATCTCTAGTTGCACAGTGAGGAGGTGAGGAACGAGGAGCGAGGAGGCTTCTAGAACATGGGTCTTCAAGCAGGAGTTATGAAAAGCAGAGCACCATCTGTTGATACTGTAATAGCATAATAGTATTGGCGAAACAGATTTGGAAAACTTTGCGTTTGAGTTTGCACTCTGGAGAATGTGAAATGTTCCTATTTACAGCGTGTTATGCAGCGTTGAGAAATGTAGCCAATCATAGACATGTTTGTTGATCTCTGGAAAGCAATGGCCAATAATTTTAAGTTAGACCTCTCAATTTTTATTCAGTGCTGAGTTCTGCTCGCTCTCCTGAATTCTGTCATTAACAAGGTAAATGTTTAATTGTCCATCTGATTAGTAAAATAAATGACTTCAAATTAATGAAAATAATTTACAACAACTGCAAACAACAAATTAATTTGTATCACATCATGGTGTTTATTATGAGGCATAAATCTCACTTTAAATCTAATTTTAACAATAAAAAAGTAATATACAGTCATGCATGCAACAACAATGTTCATAGTTCTGATCTACTGTCTTAATATAACTTATTCTTAATCATGATATAGTTTGTTTACATTAATATTGAAGGCTATATGCTTAATATGTAGCTCTGTTTGACACATTTTGTATTGGGGGTCCCTGCTCCATGTCACAATATTTTTTTATTTATGATTTACCTTTAGAGTTTAAATAAAACATACATGTCACATATTTCAACAGGGCATTTTGCTTTATTATTTATTATTATGCATTTATTAACCAAACTTCAGCTACATATGGGCAGATCCCTTGAATACAGTTGAGGACACCTTAAAGTGACAATTGAATGATCAAGAATATTCCAATGGTCTTAACGAGTAAGATTTCCTTCTATTCTTCCATCCTCATTTTCTTTCCTTGCAGCCTTTTCTCACATCCCAAAGGAGGTGGAGCTGATACGCGAGGTACCACAGCTACTTCTCTTGGCAAGTGGGTTGATGTAAATGGACTAAACGATCCAATTGCTCTATTAGAGGTAACACTTTTAGATATATTCTGGAGATTTTGAAGTGCTATCTGTCTTCTGAATAATTATTCCACACCATCCAGAGAAGGATATGGATGTTCCTTGCCAACTGACAATGTTTACTAAATCTGGACATACAGTATATAAACTGGATATATAAACATGAATATCATGATGATTTTAAATGTTTTTATTTGACCATTAATTTTAATAGAGAACATTTTAGGGGTAAAATGACAATCCTTCCTCTTGCCAGTATTACTGTTGTCATTAAATTAACTAATACACAACTCCATTAGGTATTTTACAATTATTAATTTTTTTATTAAAATGTAAGTGGGTAAACATTGCTGTTTATTTCTACACATTGCTATATTGATTATACATCATAATATTATATTAAAAATACATTTTGGGTTGATATTTACATTTTAACAAAAACAAATTGTGCTCATTTAGTGAAAACACTTGAAAATGTTAATTGAATGATGTCATTTAAAATATAAATTAGAATATATAAAATGTAATACATAATATTTAAAAATATTCACCAGTTGTGCAAAGTTCCTTAAATACAGTACATTGCTTAATCTGTATAAGCACTGCATGAAGAAAATACAATTAATTCTCAATACACTAGAAAAAAATGGTATCCTGATTCCTGACATGAGAAAAACAAGTAAATAGGGGATAAAGCAAGAAGAACAGCAATAATTAAGATTTCCAGAAAACTGCCCAGAACATATGGAGATGAGCTGCAGAGTAAAATGGGTGGTGCCATAGGAAAATGCTCCAGTAGGTAACAAGTTTATTTGCTCATGTGTAGTTTTTCCCTTGACTCTAAATGTCTGTATGCATAGCGTAGCACAGGCAATTAAAACAGTGGCAATAGCTTACAAGGGTTTTATCCAGTGCTGGAAAAATCATTTATTCATGCACCCGCAAAGTCAGCTTTGCAATTTGGCTTCCCTCCAGCCCGCCTCTGAATTCACCACTTTTGTAAAGTGCTTCAAAGCGTCGAAAGGAAAGACTATGTGGTGACATCACAATGGCTGTGACAAATTATTGGGTCAACTGTCTGTGTACACAACTACCTAAAATCTAATGTACACAGGGGTATGTTCTTCTCCCAAAGCTCCAGACTGCACAAGCATGAACCTCATTAAATCACCCTGGCAAGGACACAGTATTTCCTTGGCTATCTCTCTGTTGATACGCTGTGTGTGCCGTTATTTGTGGAGCAGAAATGTTATGTAAAAAGCTTATCCTCTTTGGAGAAATGACACAGTGCCCCCAGTGGTGAATATCTGCCATTGCAACTCTATCCAGTGTCTCCAGGCTAATAAATCACTTCACTCCATAGAAAAATCCTTTCTGTGCCTCCATTGTATTAGGGATGGCAAAAAAATTAAGCAACTCTGGGCTTAGCTTCAGTTTTAACTAAAGCCTGAATTAATCCTCTGAGCAGCTTTGCCACACTTTTGACTGCACTTGCACTTTTCTTGATTGTAGAGTTATAAATATCCTACTCTTTCATTTATATTACATAAAAGATCCAGTCTCAAATGAATGATTCAGTACTGACATATTATGAAATGCCTGCTTGACCCTGAAATCCAAAACATTTAGTCACGATTATTTCTGAGTCTGTATCTACTGTGATCACAAGCTGCATCTTCCTTATCAAAATGAAAGGTTGTGTGTGTTTTTCCTCCTATCCCTTGTCAGCAAAAAGTAAACTATGATTCCCCCTAAAAGTGCAACACTGTGATGCTCTGTTATTTTTCCAAATTCAACTTGGTGTGGCTAGTGGCAGAAATTACACACTTTACCTTTAAAGTAGTTTATGCAACGATTAGTTCTAGGTCTTCTATTTTGATTGGGTAAGAAACATTCTTAAAGTTATGAACATGTAGGAGTGTTAGTCTGTGCATTAGTCCAGGTTACATTGTTACGCAAAGGTAACAAAAAAACAAAACCCAAAAAAGTGTCAGTAATTTTGTCCAAAATAATTGGCTTTGTTCTACCCACTTAAGAGTGTAGTATCGAGACAGAGCGCCATTAGGCCACGCCCACACCGGGGGGACAATCCAACGCTCTCCATTGACTTTTGTATTGCGTGAGGCTGCCTCCTTGTCATTTCGGACAATGTCTAAAAGCTGATACGTGACCAGGATTACAGCAAACAATCGAAAAAACACTTAACTACATTTTTATAAGCTGTTGACCCAAAAAAACGAGTGTTTAAGGAGACGAAAGTGGATACAGGCAATAAAATTTGAAGCTTCAGCAGGAAGAATGGGTGAGTTTTAGGATCCTGACACTCAGAATGCGTGTACAGTAAACATTTAGTCAAATATCCAAATGTCAGTTTTATAAATTATATTTCCTGTCGCTGATTACTTTCCCCTCGAGTGAGCGTAGTTCTCAGTGTAATATCACTTGTCGCGGTCTGTCTCAATTGCCTGTGTCCACTTTTATGTCTTTAAAAGTTCGTTTTTTGGGTCAACAGCTTATAAAAACTTCTGGGTTTTTGGGTTTGGGTTCTTTAGCTTGTTTTCTGTACACCTTGTCACATATCAGCTTTTATACATTGTTCGTTTTTTTAAATAATCACACAATAGAAAGTCAATTGAGGCGGTTGGTTTGTTTTTCCCCCCCGGTGGGCGTGGTCTTCAGATTATGACGCGTGGCGCTCTGTCTCTATATTCTATAGAGACTGTTTCTTCCCCGATTAGTGAGGTCAAACAATGAATCTAGAAAAAAATCTGAATGTGATTAAACCATTAAACCAAGCAAAAATAATTCTTAAATGGATTCACCCCAAAATTACTTGATTACTTGAAAAATGAATACCATGATTTATTCAGCCTCTAGACTACAGTCCCTGACAAAAGTCGTATTGTTTATCTATTTTGTAGAAACACGTGCTATTAACCTGATTTTTAATTCATCAATTGGTGTTAGAAATAGCTCATATGAAAAGCTAAAACCCTCCCAAATGATGTTTAATACAAATTAAAAAGTAACTTCTCCCCTTCTAGCTCTCTCGGTTGGGAGGTCAGCCTGTCAGACGGTTTCTTGCTATCACTCCTGTGCACTGCCTTATCTCTCTTCAAGGACAAGCCATTGAACTGAACTCTGAAAACATCTGAAGTTTTGGCTGACATTCTCACACTCACACCACACATCACTGACTCTTCACACCATACATAACCCTCCCCATCCCAGCCCCCCTCCATCCGTCTGCCTCTCACAATCTCTCTCTCTTCTCTCCCCTTGCCTTCATACTCCCACACAAAAAAATCCCAGCACGTGACCACGTGTACTGTTTCATGCTATGTTATGTTTTGTTGCATATGTATGCTTGTGAATCTGCTTTCTATATTCTGGTTCAAAGATGGCGCAGCAATTGAAGGCTGCCTTGGTGTGAACTCCTTAGCTGATTATGTTGTCTTGGTCATCGTATGTCCCATGTCTTGTCACTTTGCTGTTGGAACGGAGTAAGAATACCTACTGTTGCACTTGTGTATACAGTTGTGTTTTTGTTGTCATATGTCTTGTGTCATGTTACTATGTTGCTTGGAATAGCACCTAAGAAAGCATTGCACCTACTGTTGCACTTGTGTATCTGGTTGTGTGCCAAATAAAGTAAATCTGAATCTGATCTGAATCTGATCTTAATGCTCTGAAATAAATTAATTTCACAGAAAAAAGATTTAGCATTTAATCAAGACAGAAAGGTCAAATTTTGGCAAGACAAAAGTTTTGTCGCCTATAAAGAAATTGAACAAATTTACTGCAAATACAAAAATGTGTCAGCAAATTAAGTAGTGGTGCTGTGAGATACAAATTTAATATCTTGTATGACTTCCATGAGCTTGAAGGACTGCATCCATGCGGTTTGGCAAGGACTCATACAACTGATTGATGAAGTCATCAGGAATAGCAAAGAAAGCAGTCTTGCATGCCTCCCAGAGTTCATCAATATTCTTTGGTTTCGTCTTCCTTGCTTCCTCTTTCATCCTACCCCACATATGCTCAATGATGTTCATGTCTGGTGACTGGGCTGGCTAATCCTGGAGCATCTTGATCTTCTTCGCCTTGAGGAACTTTAATGTGGAGATGGAAGAATGCAATGGAACACCATCCTGCTGCAGAATTTGGCCTCTTTTATGGTTGGGAATATAAGAGGTAGCTAAGATTTCTTGGTATTTTAGACTATTGAAGTTGCCTTCCACCCTGCAGATCTCTCGACACCCCATACTGGATGTAACCCCAGACCATGATTTTCCCCCACCAAACTTCACTGTTTTCTGGGTGAATCTCAGATCCACGCGGGCTCCAGTAGTTCTCCTGCAATATTTATGTGACTGTGGTGTAATTCAACAGAAGATTCATCTGAAAAATCCACCTTCTGCCACTTTTCCAGCGTCCATCCTTTTAGCAGGCTGTGGGCTTTGGCAAATGCCACACGGTTTTTCAATTGTCTTTTGTTTAGTGCTAGCTTCTGGGCACTGATTCGACCATGGAGGCCATTTCGAGACAGAATCCGACAAACTGTTCTGGTTGACACAGGGACTTCAGGTGACCAGGTCTCGTGGAGCTCTGCTGAAGTGGAAAATGGGCTGGCCTTGGATTTTCGAGCCAACAAACGGTCCTCTCGAGCAGTTGTCTTGCAGGGTCTGCCTGACCTGGGTTTGTCATAAACGTCTCCAGTCTCTTCAAACCTTTTTTTTATCCTCTGTACTTGACGCTGAGACACTTTGAAGGTGTCTGCCACATCAGCAGTGGATCTGGTCTTCAGCCTCTTGATAATCAAAACTTTAGTCTCAGGGTGAATCTTAGGCATGTTTGCAGAGGTCTAGTTGCAGTTGATGTGAAGGTCTAGTGCACTGGGGTTCTTTTTATACACACCTGAGATCTAATTGATCCATTATTAGTTACAGGTGAAGCTCATATGACAAGGTGACAACACTTATGTCTTTGCAAAAATTCACTCAATGGGCTTTACCAAGCTGTGAATATTAGAATATTTGTTGACAGTTTCATTTTGCACTGAAACATTATTACAAAAGCTGTTGGGATGAAAATGAGCCATTTCTTGTGAAAAAAATCTTGATAAGAAATATATTTCAGCGGCACTTCAGTTTAATTTGTACACAAGCGACAAGACTTTTGTACTGCACTACTAGCTCGTTGTCCTGCATTCTCACTAAACAAGCTACATTTAGTCCAAAATGCAGCTGCTAGAGTTCTTAAAATATGAAGAAAATATGATCATATAACACAAATTTTATCATCTCTGCACTTGTTACCTATTACGTTCAGTATCAGTTACGAAGTATTGCTACTGACCTATAAGGCCCTAAAAAATCTTCCATCGCCTTACAATCACTCTTTTTAAAATCACAAAACTCTGGGCTTCTGGTTATCATAGTTCACTTAACGAGGGAGAGCGTTTTCACATTTGGCTTCTAAACTCTGGAAAAGCCTTCCTGATAAAGTTTGGGGCTCAGACTCACTCTCCCAGTTTAAATCTAGATTAAAGACGGATCTCTTTAGTCAAGCATTCACATAATGCATCTCATAACCTTGTACTCCAGTTATATCAGATCGAATATGATTAGCTTTGTTTAAAGTTATGAACAGCAGCTAATCCAGCTATGCTAATTATTTTCGATTTGCTTTTCTGTTTTATCTTGGGATAACCATCCCGAGGTAACTAGAAAGTACATCAGCTCCAGTTTGGATCCATCCTCTTATGAAGACTTCAGATGCCCTGTGAAACACCTGTGAAGAGATTACTCCTGCGAGGACTTCAGATTACGCAAACTCTGAATCATCTTGCACTAATGCTACATTTTCTATATATCCTAATAATTTGTTAACAACATGCATTCACTGCTTCAATGAGCTTGTTTCTGCCTTGAATTAATGCATTGTTAGCAATCACCTCTGATACCAGATGTGATACAATATGTATTGTAAAAAGCGCTATACCTATAATGAATGTGAATTGAATTAATGCACCAAATTGATGTTGCTTGCAATCATAAGCATAGTTAAACTAATAATATAATACTTTTATTTGTTTATTCCTTTTATTTACTATTTTTAGCTATGCATATTTTATAATGTTGCTGTTTCACTTTTTTATATAAACATATGAAAAATCAAATTTAGATTTTTTAAGCATTTTTAAATAAAATAACACATTCTATCCCCAATTTCATATTTTCATAACTAATCCAGACAGTTTACTTTTGAATTAATTAATATGTATGTATTTATTTCACAATTCTATAGTGGTAATTTTTAGTAGGATTTCATTACTGGAATAAGTACAATACAGTGTTTTTAATCAGTAGAACAAGTATTAGCCTAATGTACAAATATTTTTACATTTAAATAAATGGTGATAATAAAGATGATTTATATTATTATTATTGTTATTGTTATTATTATTATTATTATTATTATTATTATTATTATTATTATTATTATTATTATTATTATTATTATTATTATTATTATTATTATTATTATTATTACAGTAATTAAAACTGAGGGAGGGGATATACTCTTGAAATAATAAAATAATAATGTTGGAATGCAAAATAAAATAATAAATCTTAGCTAAGAAATAAGATAAACTAGGCTTATTTTCTTTGAGCAAAACACCAGACATGGTGGTCTTGACAGGTTTCGTGAGATGTACCCAAAAGCACTGCTAAGAAAACTCTTTCCTGGTCTGCAGTACATATCATGTGACATGTCATCTTAGCAGAGAAAAGTCTGCCATGACAGGTGCAATATATCAAAGTGTGTCATAGCAATGTGTTTTTAAAAGTCCAACCTGAGCACCAGTCTGGCCTGACACTATGTTTCGAAGTCTTGGAATGATTGTTTTATCACATTAGGAAGCCATAATATGTGGCAGGATTGTTTTCATGAAAATCCTACTGTGACCATCCAGGAATATTTGCACATGAAATCCTAACTGACAGCAGGTATTTGATGAAGATTCCACATTTGTGAAGTCCTTCTGGTGAATTTCAGAAACATGAGTGTGCTCTTTAGACAACAACAAATACAGACCCACCGTATGTCTGGTGCCCTCTAACAATACACTTGTCAAAGCAATACAGCATCGTACAAAGATAAGGTTAGTCAGCTGTCATAATTAATCAACCTGAATGACGATGAAATCCTTTTCAACATTAATATGCTCAGAATACAGTGTAGCACAAATCTTGCTCATCAGTAACTTAGGACAGACACCACAGAATGACTTCTTGTTTTGTAATCGTTCACCAGACCACTCAACTAGATTAATGAATTTTGCTTTTGGCTTCAACACAACATCCACTGTCATGTGTTGAATGCAATGTGGTATGTGGCTGAGCCACTGACAAACATGCTAATACTCAGTTTGATTCACAGAAGCATCAAAAACACACTGAACTGGCGGTGAGAGGAGAAAGCATAATGTGAAGTAGGCTTGCACTCAGCTTTAAATATTAAAATACTCTGGAAAAAGTTCTGCAGCAATAATCACAGCAATTAAAACAAGTTCCTGGACCATAGATCAAGCATTTTGCTTTTTAACAAATACAGCTATTCACAGAAATGCGTTCACATTTAGTGTTACAAATAAATAAGTGTGTTTTTCACAACTGACAAGCTTCTGATTATAGTTTACTATGTTCCAAATGCATGTGGCCTGCTTTTCATTAAAATGAAAAGAGCTGAATTTAAGTGTATGCTATTAAAACAGGTTAAATCAATTCAAGCATCCACTACCATCTGTTTAAAAGTGAAGTGAATAATTTCTGACACTAACACAGAAACTGCAAAAACAATGAATAAAAAAAAACAGTTTCCAAACACTTACCTTCTTCCATCGGTTGGAAAAAGACCACAAAGACCATGTTTATATGCACACAAAACTCTGATGCAAAATTTAATGTAAACAAATTAATCAGAATATCCATAACTTAATTGACGTCAATATTCTCTTTTTCAGAAATACAATAAGACCCTCAACCCTCATTCTGACCCTCTGTCTGAAATTATCAGTTTTCCAGCTGTTAGTAAATGGCCACTGTTATGACGTCACTGCATAGGAAACCAAATCAATGCCCACATGCATGTAAGTGTTTTGAAAACATTATCCACATAAAACCATAATTTACAGACAAAACATTATGAAATCATTTACTTACAATCTGTGACGCCGCTGCTGTCAGATCCAATACAGCTTACTTCATCTGTCAACAAAAGTTTCTTTGCGAAATCTCCATTACACTCTGCCTCGTTTATAAAACAATCTGCAGTCAAAAGCTCCAGACAAACATATAATCCTCTGACACAATCCATGACACCATTAAAAATAAACCATTCACTTGTTCCTGACGCTGGTATCTTTGCTGGTATGGTTGCACCAGCTAGACGGAAAAAAGTTGGGTGTAAGCTCTACACTGGAAATGAGCTACGTCCAGCTTTCCAATAAATATTTATACCTGTTGCACCAACTAAAACTATACGCAATTACACCCAATGTAGATGGCACGCTGGCACATTCTGCAGTTACTATATTAAGATGACATTCAAACTTTGCTATTAATAAAGAACTGAATTTTGCATGACATCATAAGTGAAGCCACAGCATCATCTGATTTCAATGCGTAAACGTTGCCTAGTCAACATTTTATACCTGAACTCCCTGTACAACGCAAAAATCCTACATATAAGCCTTCTGCAAATGTCAAAGCACTCATTCTGAAATCTAAATACAGACCAGGGGCGTTTCCTCTGAGGAGGCAAGGGTGGCAGTGTCACCTCAAAAGAACTGGATGAGAAAATAATGGATATTACAAAAAATAAAACAGCGCTAATAAAAGTCATGACTTTTCACTTTATACCTACACTCATAGAAAAAAAGGGTTCATTGGGGTTCTATATAACCATAGGGTTCTTTACTCAATTCAAAAGAACCTTTTATGCTAAAAAGGTTCTATAATGACAAGAAAGAACCGTTTAGCAACAAAGGTTCTTTGGGCTATTATTCATTCATACATTACATTTAGGGCTGAAACGATTCCTCGAGTAACTCGAGTTACTCGAATTGAAAAAATCCTCGAGGCAAAATCATCTGCCTCGATGCTTCGTTTAGTTCATTTAACTACACACGGATGTTGCAGAAATATTTTTTGTGTGTATATGGACTCGGAGTATGCGCGGATTGCGGTTAAATCCGCGATTCAGGTGGGTAAACATCCCAAAAATTGCGGGTGGATGAGAGAAATCATTAATGTGTTCATTTTAATTAAGACGCGGAACTCATTTCACGGTAAAACGCAATGAATGTGTCGCTCTTTAACTTTCGTTTTTAGCTCATGTCGAGATCAAAGACCGCAATGCGAGAGAGCTGGGCATCAGCACTGCTAATATCATTTAGTCTCGCTATTTTTAAATGAAGACAACTGTGTGTTTCAGGATACGACACTGAACATTTAGGCTTCATTTGCGGCAGTTCGCACGGCAGCTGAGGAGATACGAGCAATATTTATAGCTACTAACTTAATTAAACAAGCTGTGTTACAATAATGAATATGAATAGCTCAAAATATAGATCTGTAGGCTATGTGCGATGTAGGCTACTTTATCTGAATTAAACACAAACTCATCTCTCGCGTTTACGAGGTGATGTAGAGGTTGTCAACCCGTTTGGGTTATTTAAAACGTGTAATTTCGCCAAAGATTTGTTTTAAAGCAACCTACTTCAGTGTAGCTAAAATGTGACGGTAGCATCGCGCAGATTCGCGCTTACAATGAGGATTTGAGTTTATGACGATCGGGTGCGTATGAATGGTTTGTTTTTCGATAGCTACAGCCCTAATTACATTATTCTGCAACATTTTGTAGTTGTAATTAAATTATTGTTTATTAAATTGTTGTAGTAACTTAATATCACATTTTCATTTTTGAAGGAGAAAAACTGAAATGGCACTCTTCGTGTGATATTGATTAACTACATAAAATTTGATAAATATTTACATTTCTATGCACTTTGGGTGTGCTTTTTTCAGAATGCATGGTGAATTTTTTAATGTGAATTACATTTTTACATCTTGATGTTTGATAATAATAATAAATATTTAATCCGGAAAAGACAAAACAAATGATAATGAATAAACCATATAGAACCTTTTTCCTGGTTACAAAGAACCCTAAAGGGTTCTTTTGATTGAACCCTTAAAAAGGGTTCTATATAGAACCTTTTAGGGGTTCCAAATACGTAGCGCCTGATTGTACCTTTTAAGGTTCTATATAGAAGCTTTTCTTCTAAGAGTGATACCTTTGACTAGGCGTAAGATTTAGTCTCGGTGCCTGAATACAAGTGGGCATGATGATATGATCTAAAACAATTTGGCGATGTCGGAAGCAGTCATATGCAAATGTATTTGCCTGTGTGATGTCACAAATCCCTCAAATCAAAACAAGCTGTTTTCAAGTCAAGTCAAGTGCATTTTTATTGTCATTCCTCTATATAACATGTATACATTGGAACGAGATGGTGTTTCTTCAGGACCATGGTGCAACACGGAACATACACATGACAACATAAGCTATTCAAGCTATGAAAGGATTAAAGACCTCTTATATGTCAAAAGATCAAGGCAAATTTGATTTATCATGGCATGACCTAAATTAAGGTGTGCAATTCACAGTACTACTCGTCATTATCAAACTTCCATCCATTTTCCAAACTGCTGGTCCAATGTGGCAATAAAATAAAAAAATAAAAAATAAAAAATAAATAGTGTAACACCTTAAAAAGAGTGTGGACACACATAAAACAAATTGCATGTAACTGTACCTCAACAGGATCACAAATGAAATCCATTCATACCTTAAGTAAAACCTGTAGAGCTCCTTGAGCCTATAACCTATCAAATGGCAAATTGTTAGTAAACACAGCAAAATAACTCAAAAGTAATTATATAATATATATATATATATATAATATATATATATATATATATATATATATATATATATATATATATATATATATATATATATATATATATATATATATATATATATATATAATGCAGATATAGGCTATGTGTATATTTTAATAGCCTAATGTGAGTGAGCGTGTATAAAATTTTTCATTTTGTTGCTCTCCTTAAGGTTTTTTTTTTATTTATTTATTTTTTTTATTCCATTGTTTTTCTATGTAAACATGTGCTTGATGGACGTGTATTGACCGTTGGGCTTGTGTTTTGTTCTGCTGTGTTTATTTCGTAAAGCTGCTTAGCCAAGCGCGCACTTGCAGTGTTGCCATGTCCACTCATATGCATCTTTGGTCTTTTTTTTTCTTCTTCATATTAAGTGAAGTGACAACTTAGTCTAGCTGGAGTGTGTGCATGGACTTTATACCAGTGTCAGTTATTTGAATGGAGAAAAGTCAGCTTTTAACGCGGCAGGAGTGGCCGGAGGGGCAGCCAAACTTCAATCAGGGGTGGCACTGGCAATCATGTAGCTATACCCTGATTATTAAACAGTAAGCACAAACTATGCAAAAGCAGCAGCCCTTCTGGTGCACTAAGTCTGAATTTACTCACTCGTTTTTATTCACTCCTTCAAGTGGACTGGATGAATGTAGGGCAGGGGTCGGCAAGTCAATTTGGCATCGGGCCAAATTTACAAAAATGTGCCATATAAGGGATCATTTAAGAAATTAATTGATGAAAAATGCTACTAGAATTGCCTGACCTACTGTTACAGGGTCTTTTGTAACTGGTAGTGAGCTGTTACTCTGTCAAAAAGTTGGATAAATTAATAAAGCAGAAGTGACACGTAACCTAAGTATCTTTATTCACCAACTTGTAACATAGATCGCCTTGCTAAAACACATACATATGCAGAATGGATAAAAAATAATGCAAAAAATAAGAGGGAATGAATAAGCCCATTACTGGTATGTTTGAGTCATGTTCTTAACGAACTATGTTTTATTTCCTCTTTCCATTTTGTAAATAATAAATGTGTATTTTCATTTGCTTGTTACACAATGGAGCCTAACTTATTTGAAGCCTTACTTATTTTACTGATTTGACGTAGTCTACTTTTACACTTTATTCCTTGGCATCCTCAGGTACTAAACTGGATTTTTTTAATTGTTTGCATGCTGGAGGTACGCGAATACATTGTGTGCAGAGTGATAACATTTAAGATAGCCAATGAGAGAAAATGGCACTATCAAAGAGTCTAAAGAGGAAAATCAACAGTGAAAATAGGGTATACAAGGAAGAATGGAAAGACAACTGCGTTCATCCTACCTGGTTTTGTGAATGCAAAGCCGATGTGTCTCATCTGCAACAAAGTTGTCGCTGTTTGTAAAGAACATATCAGATGGCACCACAAGACGAAGCATGACACCTTTTTTTTTGCTGGTTGTCTTGTCAATATTTTTGATAAAAAGGAAGCTGAATGTGAGTGTTTATTGTTCACATGTTGGTGCTGAGGCCCAGCGTTATAAGCAAACGTTTCAATGGTTCGTTTTATCATACCACACATTTCATGACGGCTATTTTAGAGGCGTGTCTAGCGAACCATTCCACAGACTCTTTTGATTGTCTTTCAGAACTTTTTTAATTAAAAGCTCTAAATTCATCCCAAAATAAACACATTGCTGCAAAAATTCTCTCATACTTTTTTTGATGGCAAAATCACTAAAGAGAAATTAAATTGATTATGAGCAACTGCTGTTGTAATCTCTCCATTTCGCACAGCCCGTGGACCCAGGTCTTTCTGCATGGGAGTCGGACGCTCCAACAAGGAGGCAAAAGGCTGCAACCTCTATCGTCAGTCACTGTAACAGTGACAGCAGTGAGATTTACCTGCATAACTCTAACTAGCGGCATGGCTTCCGTTACACTATCATGACAGATCTATTTCAGGACCACCCGCTATCAAAATAATCTGGCTGCGGGCGCGGGCCAGATATTCAAATTCAAAGTGGCCAACTGGCAACCCGGGGTGTCAAAATACTATTCGGCAAATTGGCAGTGGGTGAAATCACAAAAACAGACATTCCAATACGGAATACACATTTCAAAGTAGAATAACTGGCTTGAGCATTGTTTTTTCAGAGAAAATAAGTAAACTTGAAATTATATCCAAACACATGGTATTTTTATGCTTTAGTACAGTCAAAAAAAATTATAGATTTAATTATAGATATAGATGATGCTCAAACATGTATAATATTTATATATTCTTCCTAAGGCAACCTTCATCAACCCTAATGTCTCTGCTTTGTCTCAGTTTAAAGAGAAGAAACTAAGTATATGAATATCAAACAAGTCATTTTCATGATTTATTTTGGTCTAAAATAATGCTGTTGGTAAAATTCCTCAAGTTATATATAGTTCGTATACAGGTGATACAGGCATATTTCTGAATTTCATTTCAGCATACTAACGCCTCGTTTTACCTGTCTAATCTCTCATCTCTGGTGCGTGTGTATGTATTTTGCAAAGAGCAAGTCTTTCCTCAGAGGAGAGCATATGCACCATGGCAGGTGTTTGATGTGCATAAAGCAGCACTAGTGATGTGTGCCATCAGTCAGAGAGAAAGTGATGCATTCTTCTGCTGTGGGCACATTTGCTCTCTCTGGACCGCTCCCAGCAACCTGAACGCGTCTCTGATGCCGAGGGCTGTGCATTTCTGATGCAGTATTCATGCACCACAGCTACGAAATTAACTATTAGTGCACTTGAGCGACACTTTCTCGAAGGGACAGATATTAGATAGCCAGATGTTAAACCAACGATTATATTAGTACTTTTGATGTAGCAACGTCCCTACAAAAAAAGTAAACACTACAGCAGCCTACTACAGTGTGCAGCACTACAACACACTATAGCAGCTAAAAAAAGTAAACACTACAGCAGCCTCTTAAATGTCTGAAAACGCTCAATTCTCAGATAAGCTCAAGTTCTCCATTAGTAAAACCAATATCCTTTGAAAAGGTCTCTTCAATATTAAACATCTGAAATAATGTTACGTAACTGATAAAACAATATTCCCCTTAAAAAGTTGCACAGGATCTGCTGGGCTGCATCCGAAAACCTAGGCAGCTGACTTGTTGCCTTGCTGCCTTGTCAAGCAATGACTTGTTAAGCAATGACTTGTTGTAACTAAACGTTAATTACTACAGTAGTGGAAAACAATGGTCAAAAACTTACATTTACACACAAACTGACCACCAACCACAACTTTCAGACACCATCTTTCTTTTTCTAGCTCAACTGTCACAGAATGGAATGCATAGGATTGTGGGATCTCAAAGGCAGCGAAGGATACATCTATGCTGCTTTCAAAAATCGATCAGATGAAGGTCTCTCAGGAGACAGGAAGTGAAGCTAACATTGGATGCGGGCATGCCTTGACACCTTCCTACCTTGAAATGTGTTTTCCGAAGGCAGCATTTTCGAGTTTTCAGACACAGCCCTGGTTTCGTTCTCACCATAAGCTGTAGACATGACTTAATCTCATATATGACACACCTGTGATTCAGCAACTACCTGCTAATGCACTCGTATTCGCGTAAAGTAGCCTTGTTGACAAGTTTGGGCAAGTAAAGGCAAAAATATAAAGTCTCTTCAGTGCCCTGTAGATGGAGATAATGCTTATTTTGTAACAGACACACACTGTTACAAAAAAAGTTTACATTCCCTGTAGTGTAATGAGTATCCTTACTGCATTACTCATCACAAATGTAGTCAAGTAGAGAGTAAAACTTGCTAATCTTTGACACTCAGTCAAAGTACAAAGTAGCCAAGAGATACTAATTGTATTTAGTCAACTCAAATACTTTACATGGTTACACCACTGCTTTTTTGTTCCACACAAGCAATACATTAATGGCAGCAGCTATTTGCACTAAGAGAAAAAAAGCGATAAGAAGCTGTAACATAAAGTGAAAGTAGAGATATATTATTTACACTAAGGGACAATAGCCGCATTTTCTTAGTGATATGCTATTTACATTATGTAAAAATAGTGATATATTTACACTATAAAAGTAGCAGTTCTTTGCAATAAGTCCAAACTGTTTAGAAGGCATTTATACTTATAAATGGTGCCAGATACTATTTGCACCTCAGTATCGTTGCACATTTGTAAACATTTGAAACAGGCTATTATTACGCCAGTAATTAATTTTTATTTCCCCGCCAGGGTTTTTAAAAAAAGTTGCCAGCCACCGCCAGGGTTTTTGATCACTAAAATTGAATGGCCCATAGAATATTTTTTGTATGAATATCTGAACATGCAATATATCAAAAGAAAGAATAGACCCCCTGCTTTTAAAACACTGGACTACATCCAGATCAGATTCAGATGGAGTAGATCGAGTCCATCAACACCCCTAATGCTTGCACATGCTTATAACTCACCCTGGGTCGACATTTCATTCAGTAACATTAGGTAGTTTTGATTTATATGCTGTTTAATGTTGATCATGTTATTTTACATATGTATCTGCTTGAATACGATCGCTTGTTTTTTAGCTTCTTCATCTGTTTTGATCTGGAGATTCTGTACTCATTTAGAAGATGCGTAATAGGGCCCCCTAATGTCTAAGAGTGAAAAAACAACATTTTGTGATTGTCAGGGAAGCGTTTTCTCACAAATAACGGAAAATTCTGTGTTCGGCAGGGAAGCGTTTTCTCACAAATAACAGAAAATTCTGTGTTTGGTGGGGAGTTAAAAGTTAAAAAGCAGCATTATGTTTACTTCATGTAAATAAGAGGCTGTATTAACTTATTTCCACCCCCTTCCACATTTTTTTAATGACATCCTATCTTCCAATTTTTTAAACAGGAGATTTAAATAATTTATATTTTCCTATTATTAAATTAAAGTGCTCTTTTCTTTATTCACTTACGGGAAGAATCTCAAGACTAACAATATATTTGATGCAAATTAATGCAAATATATTGATTATTTCCCCAACTAGAATTAGATCTAGAATTTCGTTCACTCTTCTGTTTCCTTTATGCTTTATAAATAAATAAATAAAAATGTGTCCCCCTAAATGTTTAAGGCATGGTTACGGCCTTGATTAGGATTCAATTGATGGTCAATGAATAATAACAGAATTGTAATTTTTGGGTGAACTATTTATTTTTTATGGTACCAAATGTAATTAAAATCCTCGTGGGCAAACTGACATATCACGTGACAGGTTTAACCCAAGTTCAATATTTGGCTTGAAGTCCTATCCCATTCTCCTCTCAACCTGTTTCTCCTCAAATTGTAAAAAACAACAATAATAATAAAAACGGTTCTCAATTCTTAACTTTTTCTGTTATCAAGCTTTATTTTTACCCCATGTTATTTTCTCTTTATCTGTTTCTCGCATACTTTTCGCCTTTCCCTTTTTTATATAGGAACTTTGAGATGTGAGAAATTGGTCATAAAAAACTTTTGATATCTTTTCTTTGCATGCATAAAGAAGCTTAGAGAGTTATAAAAGTGTAACAATAGGACAAGCAGCGTAAAGCAACCTTCCCACTTCTTGGTTTTACAAAATGCTTTCTTAGTTCAGCTAGCTTGATTCTCTATCCGGTGTGCTGGATTTGTTCGAGTGACTGGTTATCTCTGCATGCCCTATTTTTTTTTTTCTTCCACTCTGAATGTAGGGTACCCCTTATGCATATAAGATTCTGGCATTTCATTAGCATGAAAAGGGTTGCATTAAGGTTTCACTGACACCTTGTGGTGGGGGGACACAGCTCGCATCCAAGCTGGTGATTGACATTCTCCCGCATAGGTTTCAAATCCACAAGCAGAGACTGTGAAGCTAACAGACGGCATTTATGTGTCACACTCTGAGTTTGACACTGCGGTCACAGCATGTTTGGTGTCAGCCTGCAAAGCCCCGTAAGACACAACTCCATCATGACCCATGAGATACATAGCAGAGAGTGCTGGGGTTCAACTCTTCCGAGTGACACGCATACCCTACGGTAAAGGCTCCTGCTTAATTAGCGTAAGCAGAGTGTCAGCGCCATCAGATCAGATGTGTAAAACTACACAGCTAGAGGAAACGTTGTTCAACTGTATTCATTAAAGGTAAATGACTCCATTGAGAAGTGCCTCTATGTGATTGTTGTCGTAATGCACTATTAAAGAGCCACCTTCAGATAATACATTATCATGGCATCATCAAACCAAAAATCTGTTTAGCAATCCATCACAGCACGCATCCTCTTCAAGCACGCATGTTCATCTTAATATTCATATTTTGTACTAGTCTTCTAATGATACTTGTCAAACAATTTTTGCGTTAGCTCAAAGTCAATTGAGCCTTAATGCCTTTCACATTCCATCACATCTGCCACTGACTCATAAAATGCCATCTAGCATCATTAATTTTCCACGACGTACGATGTAAGCTCAGTAAACGTGTTTACGGATCTCACCTCAAAACTAAATGTACCATAAGGTGGTATTATCAGAAAATCTCCTAAAGTTCAGGTCATATTTCACCACAAAATAAAATAAAATAAATTGGATTTAGCAATTTGAGCATTATAATCCAAAAGTAATTTATGAGCAAACATCATCTATATAGATCAAATGTTTAACCATTTTACAAAGAGGTAAGAAAGAGGGTGATATATAGTAATTTTTATATTAATTATAGATGATAAAGACAGTGAGAGGATGACTTGATTTATGTAAAAACTGCTTATTTCTTTCTCTTATTTATTATTATTTATTACTAATAGCTAATTCTCAAAAGTTTACATAGCTGCACAGCTACTTGTGAGCAGGAATGCACGAGAGCAACAAAGAAACATGGAGTAATGCTAAAATGTCAAACATGGGTAACACGCAACACACATTCAAACTGATGCACAGTCACAGGTGTTTATATCAGCCATTTCACATTATGCCACATTCAATCAGATTTAGAATGTGAGCTCTTCATTTTAATAAATGTTAAATTTAGTGTTTTAAATCAAATTAAAAATCAACTAAAGTTTTTTTGTTGCCAGAATACACAGAATGCAGTTAAAGGGGCTATGTAAGTTTTTGACTCTAATAAAGCATAAACATACCAAAATATGTTTGCAGATATTTAAGAAACATGCTAAGATTAACATACTGTACTTTGTTTATCTGAAAAACAATGCTATAGTCTATTATTCTCCTGTGAAAATGTGCATTCCGTGTCGGAACTTCTGTCTTTGTTTTGGTCTGTGTAACACGCCCGCTGTCAGTTTATCCAATTGTATTTCGGCAACCCGGGTTGCCAGTTGGTGGCAAACGAGCCGTATTTCATTTCAGTTCAGTCCAGTCATGGAAGCGGCCGAACGAAAGGGCTGCGAGTCAGAGAGCGAACATTCCTGTCCTAAAAAACCTTGGCATCCATCCAAAAAACTGTATGATAAACGTTATAATAAAAGCCGTATAAATATACGAGATGCGTTTGAGAGATGGAGACAACCTAAAGCAGACAAAGGCTTCAAAACAAATGCTGAAATGGATAATTTTTTCCTTGATAGGTAAGTAATTAAGTTAGTTAATGTATCCGGCTATTAGTAGAATATTTGAGTACATTCAACATTCATACAGTACTTGCATTTACACTGTTTTTACACTGACAGAAAAATACGGAAACTACGAATTATAGTATTTTAAACCTCACAATGAATAACAGTCTAAACATTACGTTTACGAGTGCGGCTCAATGTATGCAGCCTCCGAAATGAAACTCAAATTCAGAGTTGCATAAGAGGTGGTTTATCATTTTGAAAGAATATATTGCAAATGTATACATTAGCTGATCAATATACAGTGTAAGGCTCGCTGCCTTCCATCGTCAGGTGCGCTCATTCCTGCTGGTGTCAATCTGGCAACCTGCGTGTGCTTCAAGTCTGAGGAGGAGGGGGCCAATATTTTGGATTGCAATACCTAGTTCAACCACTGGGTGTCTTTGACCATCTTTCATTTTAAAGTATTGCATTTACTGGAGCATAAAAATAGACTTTAATTGTTATGTAATATAATTAAACTTAAAACATTTAAAATGAAAAAAAATAACAGACTATACCTAATTTTGCGTATAAATCACTCAAGCCTCTTTTGTATGATAACTTGAGCATTGTTTAGAATGTGCAGCAGATTTTCTAGTCTGACACCAGCAACTGCTAAGTTAGAAGATCCAACTCCGAAACCAGCTTGAAATGTTAAATGTATCTAGAGGTGACCCGAATAGTCGAAGATTCGATGCTTCGTTAGCCGTGGAGCCTTTTTCAACTACCAATCTCACAGTCGAATATTCACAGAGGTGTTATGAAACGAGGATCATGCCATTTTGGCTATATGGGGGTGCTCAAGCTCCTTTTACACATACAGTCTTTACTGGTAAATTATCTAAATGATCATCTTTGACCGTCACGTCTCGCAGCTTTTTCAATGTGTTGCACCCGAGACCCTGCCATCCATTCATCAGTGCTGCGGCTCTGCGGTTTGATATTATTATGTGCTTCTTGAGAGCAAAAACACGTTCTGTTTGATCACCCCCTTATGCCTTTCACTAAGACGTCAAAATATTTTTTGACGGCTGATGTGTGGACGGTCTCTTGCCGGTAAAAAGCCAGAACACCATTGCTTGTGTGAACAGCATATTTGTGTATTTACCGGTAAAGTCATTCTAGTAATTTTCCGACAATTTCCCCAGGATTGCTGTGTGAATTCAAATAAAACTACCGGTTTTACACAATTTGAAGAGACTCAAACAGACACAGGCAGAGTGTAGGACTGGATTTTTTCTCGATCAGGTAGGGTACAGGTGATTTCAAAACATCTCAGCCAGTTCTAATTGGATTTTTTGGATGTGCATGTTTAGCAAAAAAGACTGCCACTCCAGTTTAGCATTTTTGTCTCTGCAGTTAAAAAGACAAAGTTGACAATTCTGGTTATACTTTATTTTATTTTAATTTCATTTGTTCTGTACCTTGTGACTTGATTCTAATTTATTTCGTTTTTTTAATTATATTTATTAGAAAGGTATATTCTAATCTAATTTAATTCTGTAAATACATTTAGATTTTTCGGTGCATAGATGTTCGCACACGCAATTTAGAGATTTAATTAGTAAGGGTGTCACGATTTAGACTGAAATCAAGTCACAATCTCGAACATTGAATTAAAAAATGGAATCGTCGATGCTGCCACGCCCCCATGTCACATCCGGTTGCTTGCCAAGCACACGTGTTGAAGTGCTGCGAATCAACCTCCTCTAACCTACTGTATAGCTACAGCCACTCAAAAGATAGCATGGCAACTGCAGATGCAGGAGACCCATCAACATAACTTGAACCCCCTCCTGTTCATTTTGTTTTGACGAATCATTTTCATCAAAACCTTTTTTCACAGACGAAAACGAGATGATAACTAAATAAAAACTAGTGTTGGATGACAAAAAGCTATGATGGAAATCTACTGTCATTTTCATCATCGAGTAAAAACGAGACGAAAATGTTAGGGAGGGATGATTAGGGAAGAGATCCAGTCAGAACTGATATCATGTGTAAAAGATGTGCACATTTTAACTGTAACGTGCGGAACTAACGGTGGGGAAACCATAGGGGAAAACGTTAACTATGAATGAACAGCTCATATTCATGCCAGGCAATTGTTTATGAACTAATGCTGATGAATAATGACATTGTTTACTTTACGAAGTTTATATTATACGTTTTAGACGGTTGTAACTGCATATTTTATCTCCCTCATTTGAACTTGAATGAGCATCCTGCAACTGCAATAGTAAGCCACATGCATTTCAAAATAAGAGTCAATGTGTATTCAGGCATTTAATTAGCGTGCTAGAACTACGCTAAGAGCGCTTAGAACGCCAAGTAGAACACATCTCAAACGTCAGATATTATATTACATAAAAGTCTAGTCTAAAAATGGCATAGCAAACAGTGCCTTAAAAAAATGAATGTAAAAAAATCGAGAATCGAATCGAACCGTGACCTTAGAATTGAAAATGTAATCAAATTGAGGATTTGGAGAATCGTGACATTAGATTTTAGACCCTATTAATTAGATTTGCCAACATGTGAAATGCTAATTCCTGTCTGCCTTCCTGCAGTTATTTTTGTTATTTTTTATGTTTATTTATCCAAAATGTGTTTTATACATTTTCTTCTATATCTTTGTGTGATGTTCTGTACATAGTGGCTTTCAAATGTTATGAGGGATCGTTTTCCGAATATTTATCCCCCACCACACACACACAATTTGATTATCAGTTGACTATAAACAAGACTTGACTATTCTGATTCGACTGTAAATTTTTAGTCGGGGACACCCCTGTATGTATATGACACATGCAGCCTCTGAGGACATAAAAATAACATGGGTGATATGTAAAAAATAACAGAGATTGACTATGGATGTATTTGTGCTTGAATAATTATGTGTAATACAGTATACAAAACAAATAGATATGTTATAACATTTGAATGAAGTGAATGAATTAAGTTTAATGTAGTGCATTTCCTTTGTACTGTACACATTAAGCGTCTACAATTATGTCAAGGGGTCTCTCCTCAACCACCACCAGTATGCAGAATCCACTTGGATGATGTGACAGCAGTCGCAATTTAACGGCCCCAGTGCTTCCACCACACACCAGCATTTGTAAAAGCAGTGTTTCCAAATGAAACTTTGCATTAGACAGCTGTCTCTGAACTCACTTGTTTCTTCCCAAGGAAATGTCCTTTATTTACTTATTTTTCTTTAGTAACGCTCTTCATGGACTGACAGCAATGCGTGTTCATTTTTTCCCCTCAGGATGTTGATATATTTGCATACAGAGCCTCAGAGGAGTGTTAAGAGTGCAGCAGAAATAAAGTCTCTTTTTTATCGTAAAAACAGTTATTGCATACTTTTGCAACTCTAGGCTATCTTTATACATCTACTTATTATTGGACAAGGAAAAGGAAAGTAAATAAATAAATAAATAAATAAATAAATAAATAAATAAATAAATAAATAAATAAATAAATAAATAAATAAATAAATAAATAAAAACAACACTCCTAACAATATTAGAAATGCCAGGTCACAATTTTTACATACGTTTAAAGGGGTCATGAATTGAGAAATCAACTTTCCCTTGAGCTTTTGATACATAAAAAGTCATAGTAATATAAGAATATCCTGTAAGTTTCAGAGCTGAAAACTTCCTTGTTAGTCAAAGGAAAGCTTTTATTGACACCCGGCCCAACAAACCAGAGATCTCAGAATGTGCCAGGCTGTGACGTCAGAGTGAAAACATTGTGAAGCACCGCCTTAACCGAAGAAGACGAATGCCTGATTCCCCCCGATTTGTGCATGGCATGATAAATAACATAGGCCTACCTGGAGCTAAACTGGATCGAACTTCCATGCAATAAACATGCCACATTAGCTTCATCCAGATTCCAATATTATGAATGCATTGATGAACTTTATTTTTAATGAATATCCAGCTCACGTGGGGAAGACATTGCATGTTTGTTCCTTCATTTCACCATGGATTTGTTTGTAAACAAGAGACTGGATTTGCAGACAGGATGAGATTACATGAATGAATGAAGCAACACACTTACGTAAGTAAAACAAAACCAAAAACTCTATATGTGATAGTATTGCATTGTTACAGATTGTTTGATATCTATTGATTATGTGTATGTGTCTAACTGAACATAACTTAGCATGCTGTCAAAGGCTGAAGAATCCTTTATTTGAGGTGTTGTGCTATGATTCGTGATCACTGAACAGACTCGGACATGTAGCCTATGGGCCAGAGCTTGCAAAGCCCGATGTCCCGGGGCTATGTGATTTCCAGGCGGGCTACCAAGTGTGTTTTTCACTCTCTCTTGACTTGATATTTGAAGGATAAATGGTAGCATGGAAGTTTTGATCATGCTTTGATTTGTCTAACTCTGCAGTGAGGCTTGTGTGAGCATGCGTGCGTATGTGTGTGATGCACTGTTTGTGCTTATATCCACTGATCGGGGCGGGCCAAGAAATAAAATAAAAAAACCATTCCAATTAATTGCAGGTGATTCAATTCGATTATTTATGTCAACGAATCTATATCATGATGCATCATTATGCGTTGCATCCTCAATTTTCAAAATTACTGAACATGGCTGCATTCTTGTCAATTAATACAAGCAGTCAGATATATGAACGAGATATCTACTCCAAGAAAGTACACTTCCTTAGATGTAGCAAACATCAAACACAACTTAAATATAAACACAGCAGATGACAGGACCATTCAGAACTAACAAACACTAGCAAATTCTAAAAGCGCATGAAACTGTCAAGTAGTGTTAAGTTATAATAATGCTCAGGCGCACACACATATTTGTCTTGTTTGCTGACTTTGAGAGGGGACTCTCAATAGACGTAATGGTTTTTAAACTGTACAAACTGTATATTATATCCCCTTACACTAAACCTACCCTAAACCTGCCCATCACAGAAAACTACAGGCATTTTTTACATTTTCCAAAAAATCACTCTGTATGATTTATAAGCTTGTTTCCTCATGAGTCCCCATTAATCAGTGTGCATTCAGGTTGAGTCAAGTCCCCATCGGGGTAAAAAAAACATGAACATGCTCTACAACACAAGGAAATGCTGAAGTCTTTAATAAGAAAACGAAAATGCAGGATACCGCAGGAGAATCCAAACTAGCATGAATACACTTATAAAAAAAACAAGACTGAACAGAGAATGACATGAACTGAGGGTATGTATAAGGAGCAAAACAAAGGGAGTAACTAACTAGACACACCTGAACAGAATACTAAATCAATATGTAACCAATAAGTTGGAAACATAAGGAAAAAGGACCAATTAACAAACTAGAAGCATATGAAAAAATAGAACAGACCAGGAAAACTAGGGTCCGAACTTCGTACGGTGCTAACTCAATTCCGGAAGCTTAAACCTGCAGGCTTATTTCATGTAAACAGGATTAGCATCTTTTTTAAGCGGCATTGATGCTTAAAATCTGTCCCAGCCACTGGTACTTTATTACAAGAGTTCCTTCCTGAACCAACCTCATTCCTTACTGGGGCAATAATAATTTTAAATAAAAACAATAATAATATAAAAATGTATTTGAAAATAGTATTAGACATTAGTTGTGTATAGTACTATAGACACAGCCACAGATTGAGAGAATAATTACTTTATAATTTTATTGGAGGTATACACACGTTGTACAGTTAATCTGAGCTGTGCATTAATTTGAGTGATAATGGATATTATGAGATGGCTTGATTCAGCGCAGGAGATGCAGATAACTTGATTTTGATCCTTTATAAACTTTAATTAATTCTGTCACGTTACAAATCTGCTTAAAATTGAATTAAAAGTTAAATTAATTGCTAATAACAACACTGAAATAAAAATGTAAAGGGTGTACAAATACTATAAAATCGTGAATATAGATAACTGGGATTCATGTTAAAAAAAAAACAGAACATTTAATTTATCTATTATAACTATTATAACTAATAATACATAAATGAAATCTATTGTTCTATAGATTTCTAAAATCTATTGTTTTTTTTATTTGTTACGTTTTTTTTTGACAGGTGGCTTTTTTAATTATATACTGGCAGCACGGCATGATTTTGCCAAGTAAGACATGGTCCTGGGTCAACATATGTTATTGATCCTGGAGCAACATTCCTGTCTGAAAATGTAGTCCTAACTATATCCCTACCCCTAAACCTAATCCTACCCATAAATTATCCCTAAAAAATCTGAGGAAAATAATAGGTGAATAACACTGATGTAGAAGCACCTAACCCTGGTAAGAAGAAACGTGACATAAACTGTAAACTTGTCCATCAAATCTGATTGGTTGGTTGGAATGTTGATCCAGGGTCAACAAAGATGTTGATCCAGGAACACGTTGTTGAAATCACTTGGTGAAATCAGGTTCACCATGAAGGCATGCATTGCTTTCTTGCCACCAGCCAATCGCTGTATTGCTGATTGTGGTTTTGAGTACCGATGCATCTGGCCTCTTCAGGGAACACAGGAACATGCAGTAGGCTAATCTTAGATAACTTAATCCAGATATTTTAATCCAATCCACAATTTCGTTTGAAGAACCAAATTAGCCAGAGATCAGTTATCACGATTAAAAAATCTGGTATCTGTCAAATCATCTCAGATGTATTGAGCAAGGTACGAAGAACGGACCCCAGGATACCCATCCCATACTCCGAATCAACATACACAACTTCCAAATTATCTATATTGTAATCATTATGATCACAATTTATAATTATAAGTTTTAATCTGCTTACTCTGAACTGTAATATAGAAACATGCATTTTCTGTAAAGCTGCTTTGAAATTTTATGTATTGTGAAAAGTGATATTAAAATAAATATTAATTGAGTTGAGTTGAGTTGAGTTGAGTTGAATATAATGAATTATTTTCCTCTGCCTTTTAAGTCACAGGAGGATGAGAGACTGCACAGGCTTTGTCCTGTTAAGATTTACATCTACTGCACGAGCCAGTGGTATAAATCTGATCAGTTGTTACTTTGTTTTTGGTAGCTGCCGCAAAGGGCTTGTGGATACAAAGCAAAGGATGAAGTTAGATTTGGTATAGGGTTCTGATATCGTCAACTACGTATACAGCATTAAGTGAACCTAAAGGCAACGTCTTAGCTATGGGATGTGTTTCTGAGGAGACCGTATTGTTTCAACAACAAAACAAATCTGTTTTATAAGGCTGTTCTGGAGAGTCTAATCAGGTAAGGGATCCAAGATTGGTATGGTAACCTCTCTGTACAATTAAAAAACAGACTTTCTTACATTGTCCAGACTGCCATGAAAATTATGAAGTTGAAAGATCATCCACTATATGAGCAGTATGTGTACAGAGGGACACACATGATACTGGCTGATACTTTTCATGTCCTACATCCTGAGTATGTGCTTCTGCCTTCAGGAAGAAGTTACAGTGTGCCCAAATCAACTCAGCCAGTTTAAAAAAAAAGGTTTTGTGTCTGCCTCCATTAGAATCTTGGCCTGTCATGATAATTAAATAACGGTTCTAACCGCGGTTGTATTACACTATTTTAGGGTCGAGTCATAGACCAAAAGAAATAGATAAGCAACAATTTCATGCACTATGTTCTATATTCAAAGTCATCTGAAGCCATTATAGCTTTAAAATCTCTGGCATTTTAATATTATTATACTTCTGTCTGACTGTTTGTTTGGTGTAGTTTTCACTTTCTATTCACTTTCTCACAGTTTCTATTGTATCTTATTCTTGTTTTTATAGTTTTTGGTTTTATTTTTCTTTACCCTGTTCAGCACTTTGGATAGTTCTGCTATGTTTAAATGTGCTATATAAATTAAATAAAAAATACCTTTACTTTACTTTAGCTTATGTGAGTGACAGAAGAATTCACGAAAACTAGGGGTGGGATGATTGTCACGTGACAACACCGGTATACTGATATCACCGGCAGGGGCTTTTAAATCGTTGGTTCTAAACCGAAAGTAAGATGCGCATGGCCACTCTGGCATTCATAACGGTGCGGAGAAGTCTAGAGGAATAAACTGAAAACGTGCCAGTGGACACGCATCATGAACAAAGGATAGTGCGGCACCCGGACACCGGTAACACCGTCAACACTGATTATCACAGCAAGCCTAACGGAAACTCATCTTCCCTCTGCTGTGGCTGTCAAACATGCTCAGTTCAGCATTCAAGTTCTCTTGCGACCATCAGCAGCAAGGTAAAGCTCACTCAAAAACGCACTGTGACTCCATGTTGCTTTAAGCACATAATTCTGCACCCGTGATGCGCATAAGACGTTTGTGCCACTCTGTTTTGAAGCATTTCATATTATCATGCTTTTGTGCACTTAAAGATTATTAAAAGCCTATCTTGTTCTGTCGTATCTATCATATATTGATGCCCCATTAAAAAGTTGCACAATACATTTAAAATAAGCATATTTTAATTTGATATGATTTGTGTGTATATAGAATTCTTCACATCCATATATAAATAATAATAAAAGAAATTGTTGAATCATACATGGATGTATTTTATAATGCAAATAGTAATTTATCATTTGTTTTTATTATCATGTATAGATTTTATAAAATTACTCTGCACCAAATATTTTTGAAATATTTATTTATTTATTTGTCATAGCTTATGATTATATAGTTTTATTAATTTGTTGTTTTTCTCAGTGGATTTCAGTTAACAAATAAAAAAGTGACCATTAGTTCATACTGTATATGAATGATAAATGTTATGGCCTTTTTTGTGATTGGCCAGTCTGTTGTGATTATTTCAGTTATTTACTGAGTTGAATAAATAACTTTAAAATTTAAAGGTGTTAACTGTAATCTTACGCCAAAACGTGTAATTTACAAAGGATTAAATCACAAATAATAAATGAAGCACACAAAAAATGTATGACAAAGCCCTAAAACAGACAATTAATCATAATCATTAAAGCCCTTAAAACAGATAATTACTCATCATAATCATCAAAGCCCTTAAAACTGGCAATTAATCGGCATAACCGCCATTATTTATTAGACAATTAATCGTCAGCCAAATTTTATATTCGTGACAGTCCTTATGGCAAGGACAAAGGATTTTTTTTGTTTAGCACTGATTATTTAACATTATCTATTGTTTTTATTATTTATTCTTATTTTTGGTTATTGTTATTTATTGCTGTTTTTATGGTTTATGCAGCAGTTATTTGTAATTGTTATTTGTCCTTTTAGCTGTGCAATGACGCCTGATATACCTGTCTACATGTTCTGCTGATATATTTATTGTGTGATTTGAAAATACAGCATACACTAAGCCCAATAAATAATTCCCTAAGGGGACAATACAGTACATTGTATCATATCGGATCGTATCGTATCATATCGGATCGTATGTAACCCTGGTTTCCGGGAACAAAACTCTGCATAGTCTACCATATTCCTTAATTTCTGCTTACTTCATTAAAATATGAGGAGTGATGGCATGGGTGCTTTCTTGTGAAGTGCAGGTGATGCAATGCCCCGAGGAGTGCAGTGGCATGGGGATGTTCCCATAGTATCAGCTACTGACACAGCATCTTGATCCCTACTCAGGGTATCAGAGTTACACATAACCTAGACGTTTTCTCTGTATTAGTGCTGTGTTGAACATTTGAACTGGTGTAAAATTTGATGAAAAATGTAAATCAGTCCATCTGCAAAAAATAACTTACACAAATGTAATGTTTGCTCTCTGCTTAATGTCACTCCTTCTTATACTGTTGGGTTGCATAGGATGGTCACATTTCCTAGTCCATGAGCCCATTTGTCTCATCAAAGAGCCCTGATTTGTAAATCATTGAATCAACCACTGACACTCAAAAGCATTCTTCATCTACAGTATACATTTTCACTAGGCTTGGGTTTTTGTCTCTCTTAATCATTAATTAATTGGCACTTGAAGCTCCAAATTCTGCCCAATATATCATTCTCACAGCTTTCTCCAGGAAACATAAATTGACCCTTGACTGCTTTAAGAACTTAATTTGTGCTCCTAATATACATTTTTAACAGGTATTTCACAGGAGTCTCTTTAGCTGCATCTGACAGGTACTAGACCAACCGTCCATTGTACAGGATGGTGTTTTTTTTTTTTTTTTTTACTTTATTTTTTATTGCAGTCAGAAGGTAATAAAGCATGATAATAAAGAATGATAATAAAGCACTTCCTGACTCATTTGTTGGGGTATTAATTGGGTTTAAGTATCTGACATAGCACTTCCACTCATGGAAAAACAGAGAGAAACATCTTCAACAATTGCCATCCAAATCTTTACAAACAAAACAAAAAGCCTTCAAAATGCATGTGACCATGTATATATGGCCAAAACAAAGGCATCACAAAACTATTGTGACAGGATGCATGGAGAAAAGGCCTCACCTCATCTTCAGGTTGCCTGGCTGTGGTTGTCCATCATAGATGGAGACAATATCAAAGTCCTCCTCCAGAGCGAAAGTGTGGAATGACAACTGTATCCTATTCCGCTCTCCAGTGACTATGATCCATGTACAGTTGGCATAGTTTGGGTAACCGTGGGGAAAGCCAGGACTCTCTATAGTTCCATTGAGACCTTGTATCAGGCCACCACAAGTCTGACCTAAAAACACAAAAAACAGGAATTTGTCATTGCCTATTTTCTTCAGCAAACTCTTAAGCTGTATGTGTCTTTAAATCAAATGGAATAAAGTTAGAAAGTGAGAAAAGTTCATGTCATTGCTGTACCAAATGTGTGTGTGTGTGTGTGTGTGTGTGTGTGTGTGTGTGTGTGTGTGTGTGTGTGTGTGTGTGTGTGTGTGTGTGTGTGTGTGTGTGTGTGTGTGTGTGTGTGTGTGTGTGTGTGTGTGTGTGTGTGTGTGTGTGTGTGTGTGTGTGTGTGTGTGTGTGTGTGTGCGTGTGTGCGTGCGTGCGTGTGTGTGTGTGCAGAAAACGCGGATGGAATAGCGGAATCGAGTCATAAAAACGGAATTGACTATAAAGCGAATTTCACTGGATTTGTAAAATTGTTGATGAATAAATAGAAAACAGGTCGGTACACTAAAATCAAATCGTGATGTGGACTAGTGTCTGTGAATATTAAACTATAAAAAGACTATTTGAATCATTTGAATACGTAGCATGCATGTTCTGCGTGTCTCTGTGTCAATGACTGGCAGCAGTTTAATATATCTCACACACACACACACTGAAGCGCTCGTGGCGGTGGCATGTTTCCATCTCTGCCATCTGATATGAGGACATGATTGCATGATCTTCATCTCCAGAGCCGCTATCAGAGTCACTTCATAAGCATTTTACATATTATATCTTCATATCATAAAAGCTCTTCACGGCAACCCGTCAAAATAAAAGTTCGGTGTAACTTGACAGAAATATTTTACTGTTTTACAATTCAATTTAATAATAATACTAACAGTAATAATAATAAATTATTATCAAAAAATATTTTAAGGAATAATCACAATTATTCTTCCATGTTTTAATTAGTAAAGCTTATTGTGCAGCATGTTGTTTGAAAATAAAAGTTTGATTTCATATGATTAAAAGAAATGTTTAATGTCTTCATTTGATTACCGGAAAATACACAACTCAGAATTAGTGGGCGAAAAACCATTTCAAAGAAATGAAATAAAAAAATAAAAACCACTATTATATTATATATTATTATATTATATATATATATATATATATATATATATATATATATATATATATATATATATATATATATATATATATATATATATGGCACCCTGACTGGCACCCTGACTGAGCATGGTTTCTTCCAAGGTTTTTTCCTCCATTATGTCACCTGATGGAGTTTGGGTTCCTTGCCACCGTCGCCCCTGTTGCCTTTGGCTTTTGGCTTACTCAGTTGGGGACACTAAACAATTAACTATATTACTTTCTATTAAATTCTGTTGCATTATTTTCCTGTTACCATTGCAAAGCTGCATTGGAGCAATCTGCATTGTAAAAAGCACTATATAAATAAAGGTGACTTGACTTGAGATGATAAGTAACTTTAATTGGTACCACTAGTTGCAATTCAAACTATACCCAGCTGAGAGGAGGCCATGCCATCCAAGTATGTTCAGAGCACACTAAGCCGAACCAACAGCATAAAAAACCCTGATTGGCTTCATTAAAGGTGTAGGTGTATAAAGCTCAATAAACAGAGATTATATCATTGTCCTTTCAACCTCTCCTGTTTTTCTGCTGAAAGCAAAATAAGGCAAAATCATTCCACCCTCAGTCAGGCACCATTAGCAAATGTTAAATAATGCTTGTGAGTGTATCTGCATATAGATGTTGTCATTGATTTCAATTTACTCTTGTTTTGATTCCTCAGCAGGGCTTTGTGTCAATCTCAAGTCATGCATAGCTGATTATTGCTGGTAAAGTGCACACTTTTGTAGACCTCAGTAAAGCAAGATTACTCTGACGAGCTGGGAATGAAGCTGGACTCTTAAGGAAGTGACATAGGCCTGTGCTGAAATGGTATTAAAGGCACAATATGTTTTATTTGAATTTAAATATCCAAAAACCACTACAACAATGTTGTATATGTTGTTGATTTGTGTACTTATAGCAGAGATGGGACCAAATCACACATGTGCAAGTCTCAAGTAAGTCTTAAGTCAGAACCTTCAAGTCTCAAGTAAGTCCCAAGTATTTTTTTCTTGGGCAAGTCAAATCAGAGGCTATGTCAAGTCAAGTCAAATCCTGTAGTAGGTCAAGTCAAGTCCAAGTCAAGTCACCTTAATATTGTAATTTCACCTGCAGAATTCACTAGATGGCTATAGTACTCAATGGCTGCATATAGGCTGAACTATATGAACCACTGTATAAAACGAATTTGACTTCCTACATTTTTGACAATCACAAGTTAAAATTTTAACATATATCTGTTAGGTGAGACTAGAAAACGATGCCAAAATATGCTTAGATAAATATGACCATGCTATAAGGAAAGTGCAAAGAAAGTAGTAGATAATTTATCGTTTATTTTAAACAAAAAAAAACCCCATCAAATTTCAATAACTAATTGTTACCAAATGGATAAGAATGTTGCATGCCTTGCAACGTGCTGTTCGTCTTTTGCCATCTTGCGAATAATTGTTGAAGCCGAAAGTGATGACCCTCTGTACCCCTCCGGCTGACATGTTGATATGATATCTGATCTAAGTGGGTGTGGTGTGCGTAAGGTACGAGAGGGCATGACTGATGATAGTGTCGTGATCCAGTCATGACAACGCTATTCTCAGCCTGCGCTCCAGCTTGGTCAACTTTATTTTTTAAAATAATTTATATATTTTATATTCAAACTGAAAACATGATGTGATTAACACTCAAGTCATTCAAGTCATCATGTCTCAAGTCAAGTCAAGTCCCGAGTCTTTAACTTCCAAGTCAGAGTCAAGTTTCATAAAAATAGCGTCATAAAAATAGCGACTCGAGTCTAAGTCACCAAGTCTCAAGTCCCCATGTCTGACTTATAGTATCCCAAATGTTTCCAACATTGTTTAATTCCAGAGAAATCAGCTATTTAACCATTGTAACGGCCTGTGTCATTGCATTGCCAGTCAATGACATCATATCTGTTTTACCCTCGATTTGTTTTGTTTCCGTAGAAACCATGGAAAAATTAAGTATAAGACAGTGAGCAACTGTTTGGATACCTTTATCAACAGAAAACGAATCATTGTTATATAGCTCAACAAGCTTAGTCTTAAGGCCCCATTTTAAGGATCTTAGTGCGTGGTCTGAAGCGCAGGTGAGTCATGGGTGTGTTCTTTAAATCGAGGGAACAAATTAGTAAATTGTACACACAACTTAGCCTACAATTTTTACCTGCATGTCATGTGCGGGGCTCTGTACTGAACGCTTTTCCGCATTGTGCATGCACAAACCGTACATGGGTAAAATTTCGGTAGTGAGAACGATGCTGAGCCAAATGAAGACAAAGATGTGTTCTGGCATCTGGGGTGTTTCTTAAACTAATCAGATAAGAGTAAATCGAGAGTCAGCAAGCAGCTCATTTGATTGGCTCCAGAAGAAGGTGGACCTGCCTTCCTCCTTGCACTTGCAAATCTCAGTCAGTGACAGAATCGTTCCAAAACTGTAAGTGCAGCTAAAAGACGGAACTGTACAAATCAGTTTATTTCGGGAGCTTTTTTTTGCCATACTCGGTATCGGCTTCGATCCGCCATTATTTGCCGGATTGGGTATCGATCAGACAGGACCGATCCAAATCCGATACTGTGCGTATAATATTCAGTGCCCCACAAAATGCACACAAAACATTATAAAGCATCATCAACGCTTCGTGCACTATGTCAAGTGTTCTGACGCCATTCCATATTTTAATGTGAAGTACAGATGAATATTTAAGTCATTAAATTCAAGTTCACGTGAATGCTTCCCTCCGCTGCGTCTTCCCTCCATTCTTCATTCAGCTTTAAACTGTGTGTCGCACAGGCTCCAGAAAGGAGCAGAATCTCATTGAGCCCCATGTTAAAATGCCCCATGTTAAAAAAAACATGTTTACAGCCTGGTACAAATTCTAGTTTTGGTCTAAACGGCTAATTTTGCCCTTCATGATAACTGTGAGGGGGGTGATTTTTTTTTTAAACTAATTTGTTTACATTATATAAAGCCTTAAAGTTCTGCATAATTAAGGGTGTGGCCACTTTTTGATTGGCAGGTGGTAGCCATTTATCTGCTGTCTGTTAGTCATTGTGTCACCTCAGCTCCGCTTTGCCCACAAGCATAACTTGACTTTATCTTGCTGGAGTTTTTTGCTGTAAACATGTTAACATTACTTTATAACGAGTGTCTGTTAGATCACAACACTGGACTAGAGATTGTATTGTTCTTCACGCACGATAACTAAAATTTTAAACTGTTAAAAGAAACGGCTTAGTAAAATATAGCAAAGTTAGATTCACTACGCATCAATGTATTCTTCCATTTGTGCTGAACTTTTCAATGCGGACGGAGCGGCGCGCTGTGACTCTGAGTTGCTTCAAGCCCTGCGCACGGTATTCGCATATGGCTTAGTCACGCTCAGTATTATAATACTTTTCCGCTATGAAAGATTATTAATAAGGTAAGGTTTAAACTGTTTGTCAATGTTATGTTATTTATTTGGAAGGTTATATATATATAATATGTCTTTCAGTGCCTTTTTGTTATTACTGCTGTGATTTGCACATTGCTGCACTGCATGTGAGGGATTTGTATTTATTTGTTTACAATGCTGAATGTTGCTGTTTAAATTGTTTTTAACTTTTAACCTGTTGGTAGCATTAAGTACTGAAGTACTTAAAGGGTGGCAATCTTTTATAATCAACTGTTATTGTGGACTATATACTGGAGAAGTATTTGTTCTCCATTTGAATTAGATGTTTTTAGGTGGCTAATTGAGCAAAGTGCTTCCATTTATTTTTATTATTATTATTATTATTGTTTCACAAAAATATCGGATTGACATCGGAATCGGCAAATAGCCAAAGCTGCGGCATCGGTATCGGAAGTGCAAAAGTAGTATCGGGACATCCCTAGTTTTACATGCACGGTCAATCTATTTTGCAGATCCTGACTCTGTTGTTTTCACTTGCAAATCGATGTTCACAGGCATGCAAAGATTTTGGCCGTATTTTGACGAAAGAAACGTCAAAAGTATAAGCGCAGAAAAATGTAAGTCAGAAGAATACAGATCATATTTATTTTGCGTTAACATGAAGCTGCAGTTTCACAATACATGAATTACACTTACGAATAACATTAAAATACTGGAAATAATAAAACAAATCTTTATACGAGTAAAGATAAAAAAAAAATGTATTATATCATCAAGATATCTGTATAGATTGCCTTTTACCATTTTATTGATTAATGTAAGGCCCATTTACACCCCCAAACCTAAACATACCAATTTAATACAGAATATAAAGAGAATAAAATGTAAAACGTTCGAAAATGACGATTTTGGTAACAATATAGCATTAAAAAGATATTTTGAACTGCTAATCCTACACCTACCCCTAGACCTACCCAAAGCATTTATTAAAACAATGTACTGTTATAAATAAAAGCATAACAGACAGGCCAGTGTAATCAAAATAATTGATTTATTGCACAAATGTCAAAAGCGGTACCAAAAGTAGTTCAAATGAAGATATGTTGCAGTCGCAGTCCTCTCTGGTGGTATATAATAGTTTTGTATGAGGTACAGAGCAGAATGTAAGTTATAAATCAATGAAAATATTAATCTGGCTTCTCTCCGTGAAGTTGCGCGTTTCCCATTTCAAATGCAAATCGACTGAAACATGGCATGTCACAATCTGTGACGAAGCAGGCGAGAGCCAATGAGCGTTCGATGCCACTGCCGTAAATCATGTCGTAACGCTTCATGAGGGCACATTTTTGAATTTATATTTTGAATGAATTACAACGAGCGCGGGATTTGATGTTTACGGTCGCTACTGAGAATAGAGATGAAGATCACTGGATAATTAGCTCAATTTGGATTTGTTCCTCGCAAACATATGGATTCTAAAGATTTGGATTACAGCGAATAAAATGTATGTGTTTTGTGAATTTATGTTGTGTTTTGGTGTATCTTGTGATCGCCAGTTCCTGAATAGGAGAAAAAAACTTTTTACGTCTTATGGCAAACAACAAGCTAAATACTACAAAATAGTTAAATGATTGCAGGAATGTTATTCATCTTAAAGTTCTTTAACATTATAATCATCCAAAATGAGTTTGAAGCAGAAGTCACGAACAGAGCAAAATTTTATTTTATATTAAGTAGATAATATTTTATATTAAGTAAAACACATGACTATTAACTAATCGATTAAGTAATATGTAATTGTGGTTATGAGTTTTGAATTAATTTTTAATTAGTTAATAGTCATGTGCCCCAACAAGTAAAGTCATAACATAATGACACATTTGTAAATCATTAGCTAATGATTAATTAAAGCAGACAACTGGAAGTTGAAATGCATGGCTTTGACCCGTTGTGGTAATTAACACATTAATTTACATTATTAGTTCATAAAATATGTTTTTAAGGAATTAATACATTATGACACATTTAACTAATAACAATGTAATGATTACTTAATCTATTAATCATGTCGAATCTTTATTAGTTGCTGATGCAGTAATCATTAATACATGGGTTAGTTAACCATTAGTAATAAATTAACTCATCATTATCTGTGCATTAGTAAAGCATGAATTAATGCATATTAGTGCACCCTTATTGTAAGGTGTTACCAATTAATTTAATAAATGTGACTGAAAACATGTATTGATGTGACTATTGAATACAAAAGAAACAAAACATTAATGCCACGATGTTAATATTAATGCATGGGAGTTCACACTTGGATACGTAATTAATTTATGTTTTAGTGCTGTCAATACGTCAATATTGTACGTTTTATTGCTGTCAATACGTCCGTATTGTATGTTTTATTGTGTATAAAACGTAAATAAAATTTGTAGAATCAAACTTTACGTAAAAATACACATGTATTTTCATGAGATCACGTTGCAAGTTCAGATCATTTTACAGACTCGGATCTTTGAATCTCGTTTAGCAGAGTAATTTTGTTAATTTCAGCAGACTATAATTCAAATGTCACATGTTAAATCCCCCCAACACATCTAGTACTTATGCAAACGTTGATCACATTTGGAATAAAAAAAATATTATAAGCTAATGCAGCCAAGGCCAAACTTAAAAAAATTATTAATTAATTGTTTAGCTGGGTCGTCAGGCTATGCAGTCTGTTAGTTCACCTCACCTCCGAATCACAGTCATTCTTTCTTTTGTCCTCTCATAATTAATCACGTCTGTTCCCTGGAAAGATTAGTAACGTTACATCTCTCCTGTCTTTGGGTTTGAGCCGTTAGTTCCGTCATCAGTGTCTGATATGGGCCGTGACAGCCCAATAAGCAATGCATGCTGTCCTGAAAACAGAATTGATAAGTTCACCTCTCGAGTCTTCGGGTTTGTGTCATTCGTTCTCACAGCTCCATAGGCTGAATGCAGAAGATCCTGTACAGAACCGATGGCCTATATTGCATGCACGGTCAACACAAAATGAACAAATCGCTCTCTGAGACAATTGTTCCAGAGTCATATTTTGTCATTTTAGTACAAAAAGAACGAATCGTTCATGAATGACACATCACTAATGCAACTGTCAACAGATCTCAACTGCACGCTGGAAGAAGTAGGCTAGAAGAAGATCGTAAACGATCTTTACCGATGTTGTAAAAAATTACTTAAGGATACACCGAGTACTTGCTAACACAATCATACTTTTTCAGAGAAATAGTAAAGGTGAAGGCATATACGAACAATTCTCCATTTCGGATTAGAACGAATTCAACCCAAGCGCTCTTTGGTGACGTGAATGACTACATCGCGTTATCTGTCCATCATCGTATAAAGCCCGCCCTGACAATTTGATTGGTCCGAACAGTGTTCACAAACACAGATCGTACAGGGGCTTGAGAAGGCATCAACATGTAGAAGTAGATATATTAAAAGTTTAGCTGTGTTGCTATGTTTCAATCAGATTTTTGGATTTTTCTTTCAAATTAAGGGTTAATGCGAATTATTCCAGTAGGCTGGCCCACCCACACTATTAGAGGCCTACCCATCATCCACTTTCTGCCTACGCCACTGGGCTACAGACAATGATAACATAACCTTTTGAGTTAAAACTTGTTGAGTTTTCTATAAAATTGTGTCCACGACTATAGGAAAGGAATGTGTTTCCATCAGTATGACTGTGGTACTTAAATGTTTACATTGTGACTCAACTGGAAACATAGCTGCACCGGATCGATTGGTTCCCTAAAGTTTGTGGTTTGTCTCGTCAGATGCAGTGCTACTGTTTCTGGAAGAGGTTTTCAAATTGTCCCACGGGCATTCAAATGTAAGTGCAGTATCGGCCATGATAAAATGTTAGCTCCTGTATAAGATTAGTATACTCCCCTTCAGACTCTCTGTTCTTTTAAGACTAGGTGAACCCAAAACCTTCTTTTCTTTTAAAGAAAATTCAACGCTCGTCTTCACTGGATGATGAAGTGTCCATGTCAGCTGTTGCCACAAATGTTTTGGAATGCTGGAGCTCTGAAACATCACAGACATCGGAAATTCACATTGCAGCTGATGTGAATGGTTTTGAAGCAAACCATATTCGTTTTACTTTTTGGCTACGCATCTGATGTGAAAGGGCCTTTTAAGGCAACATCCTTTTTTTATGTCATCCTAGGGCTAGCTTACATTATAAGATCACACTTTCATTCATGCAATTGCTTTTAAACCATTCAAGAGCGACAAGACATGTCGTAAAACTGCTGTGTGTTTTTTTGCACTTCAAACAAATCCTAAAAACCTAGAACAAAGTATTTATCACCTGCCAACCAAAAAAAAAAAAAAAAATGAAGACTGCTTTGGTTGCAAGTAACTTGTCAAGAAAACATGACGATAGAGTACATCTGTGGAACCCCACAACTAAACAGCATGTGTGTCTCAAAATGTCAAAATAAAGATATAAATATGAATGCATTTAAAAAAAATAATGTTGAAATGAAGCAGAATTCAGAGATTTAAAATACTTGGATAATGAGCAAACAGTCATATAGACAGCACACCACTCACATCATGTCAAGTTTCTACAGATTCTCTGATTTTAACTTAAAATAATTCACTGTGGCAGCTGGAACTATAATGATGATATGTGTTTAACACATGCCGACTGCAGAAACAGAAGTTTTCTTTTTGCTTCCTTTTTTCTGGTCACCAGGTGAATATAACATTTAAAAGTTTTCCACCAATTGAGGGCGATGCAGAAGAAGTGAAATAGCAAATAGGTGATTTTCAATTGCCATTTCAAAATGGCAGGGTCATAAACGGACTTTGTGCAGACATGTTACATACATTGAAAAGAAAATCGAAATGCAACTGCAAAAATCTAAATCTAATTTGATTCCTATAGTGATCTTGTTGTAATGAGTGTTGCGTGTTAACACTGGTTGTTCTGATCCTGTTCATCGATACTTTGGAGTATTTAGTTTCTTTGAGTTTTCGTTGATAAATTCAACTGCTGCATTTAGATACAGCTCTCTTTTTTTGTTTTTTCTTTCAACCGTTGTGTGATCTAAAGTTGTAATTGCTCAATTCATGACCTTTAAGATTATGTAAGATGCATGTTGCTTTATTTTAATAGCAATAAATGTGTGTATGCTAGTGCAGTGGCCTCTGTGTTAATAAGCAATAGCTATCACCTATAGTGTCTGTCTACTCTGGACACAAAGCAAATCTTGCAAATACTTTTGGTGAGAAATAATGCAAACGCATGTCAAAAACAGAATGGGGTATCTGCCGCTGGCGTCTTTTGATAGGATGTTAATTCAAATGAAATTATTTCACATTACTTATTATTATTATTATTAGTAGTAGTAGTAGTAGTAGTAGTAGTAGTAGTAGTTGTAGAAGTAGTAGTAGTATTAAATCAATTACATCAACCTTAACTTGTTGGATTTTAAAGTGTTCTTGTTTTATTTGTCAAGATAATAAATGAAATAAATTCAGATCTACTTTAATTTCTTTACTTATGCATTCACTTAATTCATAAGGTATATTTAAATGATTTCCCAGCTTTAAAATGTACTCAACATTTTCAGTAGTTTAATAGTTTTTAGAGTACAATTGACATCCTACTCCATCAAAGACAATGCATCAGCAAGATCACCAGATGTTGAGTAGATGACAACATTAGCTAAATTAGCTATGATTAAGCAGTAAGAACAGCAGCAGAACAGTCGAAAATGGGCGCTCAGAACAAAAATTTGAAAACAGCAGGGTGAAATAAAGCAGGTGTTTCTATAACAGCAGATTTCAGACTGAAAAAGTTGACAGTACGCAGATGGGATGTGGCATCTCTGTGAAATGTTGACACTCATTGAGCATACAAAATATGGCTAAAGATGAGCACAATTTATCTCAGCCATCTGCAAGTTATGGTATTTTCATTCAGTTTAGCCTATATATATATATATATATATATATATATATATATATATATATATATATATATACTTGCTATCTCACTTACATAAATTAACTATAGTGTCCTGCACCCAATAGTAAAAATCATATCTGGTGTATGAATGACTGTGCATCTATGCTATGTATATATATATGTGGGTGCAGGACACTATAGTTAATTTATGTAAGTGAGGATAGCAAGTTAACTGTGACATATCCAAAATTTCTTCATAGAGTGGACTACCAGTAAAATGTATCAAATTTGTGACCAAAATTATTCAGACACTTTGACCTGACCATGTTTTGCTTAAGTGTTTTTCTTTAATTGCTAATACGACCTTTTACACCACAGACTGAACAAAATTAAGCATTCCTTGGTAATTGGTTGACTAAAATTGGTATTATCTAATTGTGTACTTTAACAGTTGACAGCTGATTGGTTGATTGTAATCCATTACATTCCTTTTTATCATTAGTTATTTGTTATTATATAGATGAATTTGAATTTACCATTTTCTAAACTATAGCGAATAAACTGTGATAATGTGAGAAAATGTTGAAGGTGTCTGAATACATTTTGGTTTGACTGTATATATATGAGCAATATCATAGCAGTTTGACGGCACAAGTGTGTAAATAAATATGAAACAACAACAGAGTGTCTTTAAAGACCCTCTTTGGCACAGAACTACTTCCTTCCGCCACAGATTCAAATCTCAATTTGACAGTTTAACTGTTGAGCCCAAGACTCTGTTACTAATTCTAAAATGTCACTTTATAACAACTAACGAAGGGACGATGAGAAATGTCATTGAAGCTTATTGTTTTACTGTATGTAGAGAAAGAGAGTGATCAAGAAAATCTGTGCTACCTGCATGTAGCTGATATTCTTCAGGTCAAATCTTATAGTCATAATCACAAAATCAGTTTGAATGTCCACTGAGGAAAATTATATATCTCTGTCCTTTTAACAGTTAAGGAGATTTCCCATACGCTAGTCAGTGTATTTGCATTTGTCAGTGATTTATTAAAATCTGACGCCAAGTGAAAATCTGGGTTAAAATCTTGCAGTGTGAACTCTTCATTAGGTACACTATGTTCCAAATGGTCAGCCTTGTCAGTCGCCATGTTTACACAGCAGCAGATCTCATTCCTTAACGTGGTTACGTTTAAGCACAGTTTGCTATTTACAAGATTGACAGCCATGGGCGGACCGGACCTAAAAAAATGGCCTTGTATTCCCTTTCATAGATTTACTCGACACTGCATCACTAGCTGACACTAACCCACTTTGTGTAAGCCTCACTTGTTCAGGGTGGAACACATGGTGGCGATTTTAAGTGTGTGCTGCTGTGTGCTTGCTTTGTTACAAGTGCAGACACATGATAAAATGTCAAGTACATGGGTCAGATGGACAATCTTTCCCCAAGCAGTAAGAAAGTGCGACCTTCTCTGGCTTCTACAAAACTTTTATATGTAGTTTATTGTGCCGCGGACAAATTAAAACTAGACTGGTCATGGAAGCAACCTTTTTCGACATGGATTTCTAATCCCGCTACCACCATTTCCAAGAACAAGGGCATTATAAAATGCTTACAGTTGAAGAGATGTTTACTGCTGTTCTCTTACCATCTTCTGTTTTGTCAAAAACGATAACAACATAGCCCTGAATGTCAGTGAAGACCAAGGAAACTAGACAACCTCTAGAGATAATAAGTGATTAAGGGTGTGTTCAAACTTGTAGTTCGATCGTTTGGATCGTTTGGACCAAAAAACTGAAACAAAACATATAGTCCTGGTCCGCTTAGCGTTCACACTGGCATTTTTAACAGCAAACCTAAAGTTACTGAACCAAAGGCATAGGGATACGGTCATAACCTGATTCACGAAGAGCTCATAAAATGTTCAAAACATTCAAAATAGCACCAGGATTTCCTCCATTGTATGCAGAAACCCAGATCTGCTGCAAAGAGACGGCAGTTCCATTGTCTGTCCGACTAATGGGCAACACAGGTTCTTTGATGAGAAGAACCAGGTACACCGATCTTTCCGCGTCGTCAAATCAGCTGACTTGTAGCATCGCATCTTGTGACATTACATCCTGTTTTTGGTTTGTTTACTTGTCTTTGGTCCGTGTTGCATTCATATATCAATCAAACTGCACCAGAGTTCGTTTGGAAGTGGACCGAGACCCATCTTTTTAGCATTCTCAGTCTGCTTGTTTGGTGCCAGGGTTCGGATGGCAGCGTTCACATATGTTCAAATGAACCGCACTAACTGAGCAATCGCACCAGGTTTCGTTTTAATCTAACCAAACATAACAAGTGTGAACATCTGAACATCTCCTGAACTTCACTTTGAGGAAGTGCAGTTTTTGAATGTTGATGCAGAAACATATTATGGCCCAAATTTGACAAGGAGTACAATAGGTCTGAAGGATTTGAGAGAAGATCTGGTTCTGTGCATGGACACTGCTCTGGCTCCACTGAAGCCGCCAGGGCATATGTCTTAACATGTTCCTTGATCACCTTCAAAGGCTATAAGTTTAAGATTAAACCTTCAACCTTCCACTGCAATGGCATTGGTTTCACATTGGTTGATATTACTGGGCCTACTTATATGATATTGTTTCAGTGATGGGATAACAGTAGTGGAATTTGTCTCTGCTTAATAAGGGTTATGTGGAGGTGCTGTCTGACCTGTTAGCATGTAAACAACCCTAGTTCCTGACCGGTTTTGAGGCTAGAATAGGTTGGGGCACAGTTTTTCACTGTCAGGACAGACAACATGGTGGTTGTCTCATTGTCAAATGTGGTCAAATAATACCTTGTCTAAGGGGAAATGCATTTGCAACCCATGGGGATTAATGCAGCACAATCTACTTTTTTTGCACATTATGTTTCTGTTGCTGAGGTTGGTGGGATATGGGAGCAGATCTTCTCTTGAGGCACAGGTTGAGCCCCGGAGAATGGAGGATCTGGATCTGATCTGACAGGTATTCGCCAGAGCAGATATGGACCTGTTTGTTTTGGGTGAAATGACCCAGTGTGCCTTTGGTTCCTTCTGTCTTGTCCATTGTTGAGGGAAAGATTGACAGCCCATCGGGAGCACCTGAACTTTTCCTGGTGGGCCGCTCGCCAAAACCTCACCATCACCCACATATTAAGCGCTGTTATTTACTGGAGTGCTGTGAGTGCATGGGAAACAAATACCAAAAGCCAAGTGATGAAACGGCACTACCTGATTGAGCTGTGCACGCATCCAGCAGAAGCAGCGAGAGAGCAGCTGGACCGCCTCACGTACAGTGCTGACAAACTTGTGTGACACTTCCGCCGCTCTATTTAAGTAATAACCAGAGGCAGTCGTTTGATCCATTTGAATTCGATACAAGCACAACATGATGTGAACATTAAAAGCTCTGTGGCGAAACTAGCTGAAACCAGACTGAATAGCTCCGACCATGTAAACTGAAGTGTTGAGGTATACTGTTTAGGCTACATAACGGTAATTACAAGCTTTTCAATCCCCACAGCACCACCCTAAACAAATTTAACACGCACTACTAACACTGTGGAAATGTTGCATTATGGTATATTATTAATCTTACTATTATTAGCTTTAAATCAAATATTAGGTAATATAAGGGCATTCTTAGTGATATTTTTATATGCGCTGTTGTTGTTATAGAAACCATGGTAATTGGGAGCATGTTTTTTGCCTGCGTCATGATCTTACTGTTAAACTCTGGATTTTATGCAAAAATATGTACAATTTTCATTGGAGCAACAAAGGAGAATTTAAAAGCTTTGTAGCCTGGATCCCATGAATAAAGGATGAAGCTATGACTTTTTCTTCAGTGTAGACATTACCAGTTCTAATAAACTTTAATTAAGGTAAAATATTAATTAAATAATCAACAGCCTGCATTATAATGTAATATGAATATTTAACACATTTGCAGTATATACAATATCTATTATTATTTGTTTCATGCCCTTTATTTAGATATTCATTGATTCATTTGTTTATTCCAATTTAAAGGCCATAACCCTAGCAAAAGAGTAATGGGGAAACGTGTGGGACAGATGACCTGAATTTCTTCCCCTCTTCTGGAACCAGAAAGAAGACCTTCTAATGATAAAGCTATTTAAAGTAAACTCCTTGAGGCAGTTGTATGCTTAAAAGGCCTTGCTGTTTCTGGAAATGTTTGTCTGAATGTTTTTGTGTGAAGGTCCACTTGTATGCTGTCAATAAGTCTGCAACCCTGTTTCCAAAGGTGTGAAAAGAGAGTCTTCTCTTAGTAGAAACTTTGAATCTGGTCTTTGAACTGGCTCTTTGACTGTTTCTGCTCTTTTAGCAAAGATTGCAGAGACCATTTTAAATACAAGAGCTCCCTTGACTAGGATGCTTTATGCTTTTAAGTGTGACTTTTTTGCGTCTTTGTGCAGATAACAGTTTGGATCCTGACTGCCCTGTTTGTTCAATGCTGTCAATCGAGAAACATTTCTCTGCAGGTGCATCCTGCCTACAATTAGTGGTGGCAATTGCTGCTGAACATATGGTGTTTCTTTGGGGTGACATTCCCTTGTTTCCTATTTTATGTATGGGATGAGACAGCTGAGGCCTTTTTGTCCTAGATTGCTCAAAGAATCAACTTACTGAAATCATGGTCCAGCAAATTGATTATTTAAAGGGATAGTTCACCCAAAAAATTAACATTTGATGTTTATCTGCTTACCCCCAGGGCATCCAATATGTAGATGTGTTTGTTTCTTCAGTAGAACAAAATAATATTTTTAACTCCAACTGTTGCTCGTATAATGCATTTCAATGGGGTGTTTTTCTATGAGAGCCACTATGAGAGTAAAAAACACTAATACATACAAACTCCATTTCAAACCCTGTGGCTCGTGAAGATACATTGATGTCTTAAGTATTTATGTAGTTTTTTTTACCTCATAGCAGACGAATCTCATCTAATATTCCTAATAGAATATTACTTCTGCCGAAGAAGGTCAAAATCCTCATGATTATATACACACACACATATATATATATATATATATATATATATATATATATATATATATATATATATATATATATATATATATATATATATATATATATATATATATATATATATATATATAGATAGATATAGATATATATATATATATAGATAGAGAGAGATAGATAGTACACACATGACATGAGTAATGGGTATGTAAAAATATTTTGCATAAAACAAAACTTTAGGACAAAGAAACCTCTGCCCTGTTGCTTCATCAATGGTTGGAACTAATGCAAAAGCAGATACATGACAAACAAGCAATGTGAGAAGTGAGCAAATAGATAAAAACTAAATAAAATAAAAATATAAAAGGTAGGCTAATCTTTGATTATTATAAATTTTTATTTTTTTATTTTGTAAGTGCACATGAAGTAAAGAGGTAAAGGGTAAAGAGTAAAATTTTAGGATTGGATCAGGGGTTGGCAACTTACTGGTGCATTCAACAAAAATATTTAAAAGAAATATTTTTTTAAAATATATTTTTGTATGATCTACAGAGCCATACATGTTTAATATAAATGTTTAACATGAAATGTTTCCAGTTCATTATATTATATTATATTATATTATATTATATTATATTATATTATATTATATTATATTATATTATGCTATATCATAGACCATTGTATTCCACACAATGAATAGATAGGTTGCCTCATGAATGTCACAGCATTCTAATGAAGTTCAAATAATTTGTTATAAATAGATTCAATATAAAATGTTATAAATATGAATTTTTAGGCTACAAAAAAACTTTAATTCATTTTATCCCTTTAATTCACTTTATTTTTTATAAGTTTTAAAAAGACATCAATAAAACAGCTTGTAAAATATGTCACATAACATTACATTTACCTCAGAAAACTCATTCAATGTCCATAAACTCGTACTATGTTATATATTCATTCATATCAAAAGTTTGTATTATAACGTCAATTCAGTTGTTCCTTTTAACCTTTAATAATAATGTGCCAGCTCGTTCCCTGTATATTTTATACTTTACAACATTTTATTTTTTTATTTTTTTTCTCAAGAAAAATAACGTACTTGATATTCATCTATCCAAATGAATCGACACAGATTCTGAGACTGGGGTCATGAATTGAGAAATCAACTTTTCCTTGATCTTTTGAAATATAAAAGGTTATCATAATATAAGAATATCCTTATAGTTTCAGAGCTGAAAACGTCCTTGTTAGTCAAAGAAAAGCCTTTATTGACAGCTGGGTCAGCAACCAATCGATCTGCGAATGTGCTTTCCTGTGGCATCAGAGTACAGTGAAACCGCCTCAACAGAAGAAGAAAAACGCCTAATTCTGTAGCCCCGCCCACAGACTCTCGGCTGACATGTTATAGATAAATAACATTGGCCTACATGCAGCTAAACCTGATTGAACTAACAATCAATAAACATGCATCATAAGCTTTCAGAATTTAATATTAGGAATACATAGTTTAACTTTATTTTTTAACTGAATTCTAAAGATTCAGCTCACGTGGGTAAGACACATGTTTGTTCGCTTAATTTCACTGTGTATTTGTTTGTAAATTTAAGACTGGATTTGCAGACAGGGAGAGATTAAAAAACAATGCTGTGCCTTCTAGATCAAACAGGAATGGTGCAACACACTTATGTGAGTAAAAACCGAGCATATATATCGTTTTTTAAATGTGATAGTATTGCATTTGAGATTGTTTGATATCTAGCCTACTGATTATGAGTACTTGTCTAACTAAACATAACTTAACACACTGTCACAGGCTGGAGTATCCTTTGTGTTTGAGGTGTTATTGGTTCATTGTCCTGCGATTCAGAATCAGACTAGAACATTTATGGAGGGGGGCTTGCAAATTCCGACGTCCCAGGGGTATGTGTTTTCCATTCGGGCTGCCAAAATGTATCACTGGCCTGCCTGACGGGCTATATAGTGAATAGTGAAATACAATTGCGGAAGTTTTGAACATGCTGATTTGTCTGCAGTGAAGTTTAGCTGATGCACGTACTTGGCTTGTAAGTTATGTGTGTGCGTGTGCATGTGTGCGTTTGTGTTAGTGATGCAAAGTTTGCAGTTATATCTGCCGATCGGGTTGGCCGAGTAATAAAAAATAACATTAAGACATTTTGCGAGCCCTGTGGGTGAATCATTCCGGTTGCCTTTTTTCAACACGTTTTCAAAACAATTCCCACATGTACTGACAGGGGAGCCGAAGCTCATTAAAATGCAAAACTGGTATCCAATCATAGCAGTGGCCATTTATTTCCAAGTCTTCAATGCGCCACACATAAAAATGGAGCATTCCAGGAGCTAGGCTCAAAACCAGGGTAGAACATAACCTATTACTTATTCATTATGATGTTTTTTAGTGTAAAAACCACACAAATGTCATAAGTTGACCTCAGACAACAGTATATAAAAAAAAAGCCAGTTCATGACAACTTTAAATCAAATTCAAATTGTGAAATTTGTGTCAAAGATACACCATACAACCCATGTATAGATGTGAAATCTCCAACACTTACACACCCATCTAACACAATTAGTGGGCCTAGGGAATGCCATGATATTGCAGCCCAAACTGATCACTGATCCTCCCCCGTGCTTCACTCTGACATGCAGAAAATTGAACCTGTGGAGCTCCCGACGAACTGTTTTGGTTGAAGTGCGTATTTAATTCTGAAATGTGTTGGACAGCTGTGGATTTAGTTTTATACAATCTGGGTTATTACCTAGAAATCCCTTTCAGACAGCTTCCTCTTGCTTCAACAGTTACTATTCGAAGTGGCCTGGATACCATGACTCTCGATACACCATAAAGACTTGCTGTCTTGGCCTCCATGCTGTGAATATATAGGCATGAAAGCTCCAACACTGTGGGCCCTATTTTAATGGGTCTAAAGCCCACGGCTCAAGTAAACTTAAGGCACTTTTGCTAGTTTAACAGGAAAAATCGTTGGCATGTTGTGCACCCGCCTATAGGCGCATAAAATAATTTTTATTTTTAAAAATAAAATGCTTGAGACTTGACTTGGACTTGGAAGTTAAAGACTTGGGACTTGGCTTGATTTACTTGAATTACTTGAGTGTTAATCACATCATGTTTTCAGTTTGAATATATAATATATAAATTATTTTTAAAAATAAAGTTGACCCAGCTGGAGCGCAGGCTGAGAATAGCGTTGTCATGACTGGATCACGACACTATCATCAGTCATGCCCTCTCGTACCTTACACACAACACCCCCACTTAGATCAGATATCACATAAACATGTCAGCCGGAGGGGTACAGAGGGTCATCACTTTCGGCTTCAACAATTATTCGCAAGATGGCAAAAGACGAACAGCGCGTTGCAAGGCATGCAACATTCTTATCCATTTGTTACCAATTAGATATTGAAATTTGATGTTTTTTTTTTGTTTGAAATAAACAATAAATTATCTACTACTTTCTTTGTATTTTCCTTATAGCATGGTCATATTTATCTAAGCATATTTTGGCATCTTTGTATAGTCTCACCTAACAGATTTTTACAATTTTTCTCAAGATTACAATTTTAACTTGTGATAGTCAAAAACTTATGAGGTCAAATTCGTTTCATACAGTGTTTAATAAAGTTCAGCTTATATGCAGCTATTGAGTACTATAGCCATCTAGTGGATTCTGCAGGTAAAATTACAATAATAAGGTGACTTGACTTGGACTTGACTTGACCTACTACAGGACTTGACTTGACTTGACACAGCCTGTGACTTGACTTGACTTGAGTTGCCCAAGAAAAAAATACTTGGGACTTACTTGAGACTTGAAGGTTCAGACTTGAGACTTACTTGAGACTTGCACATGTATGACTTGGTTCCATCTCTGCCCTGAACAAACCTCGTTTTCAGACCAGCACGCCCATGGGCGAACAGATAGGTGCATTTGCTATTTAAACAGCATGGTACTGGACGTGAAAATGATAACTGCGTCGGGCTGAAACGCTTGCATCACGCCTTGCACCGGGTGTATGATAGAGCCCCAAATTTGTCAGTGTTTTCAGTTTCATTGTCCAAGCCCTGTGTATGTATATCAGAGCATGTGAGCAGAGCAGAGGCCAAACGGAATGGTAATATTCCTTCCAGAGTCAAAAGTACATTTTTCTATAGATTCCGCTCTGCTTGTTCAGACCACTCAGGAACGCTCAACCCAGAATGCTCTTTGTGATTGCTAGTTCGAGAATATGTAAAATAAGCAATAGGTCTCTTCAAAAATGAAAATCGAATAAGTCAGGCAGCGCTCACTAGCTGAAAGAGTCATAATTAATACTCTAATGAGAGAGTTGACAAGTAGGTGCAACATTACTTATAGTCAACAGAATGTCTAAAGGAAGGTAAAGTGTTACCAAAAGTTTAAAATTAATGAATTGCTGGCATACATTTATCTACTCTTCCCAGGTGTACATGATAAGTAGACTTTTGAACGTTTCTAATTTAACATTATTAAAAAAAGAAATTAAAAAAAATGATTGAATTGTATTGGCCATTTTATACTGGGTATTACAAACACCATAAAAGTGCCAGAAAAATATTTATAATAAACATATGATAACGTTAAAATATATCACACGCAGCTTGACTTTCATCCAGTTATCAATTCAATCTTTATGGCAAAATCTTTTATTATTGCTTTGACTGACACTTGTTTTGCTGACAGTGCTAAAAGCCAGCTATGTGGAACTTAATTACCTTTGTTTTAAGCAACTCAACAAAACGTCCATTCAAAATAAATCCAAAATAATGCTGACCATGGATGGATCACAGAAGAATGATGTAGTGATTTAAAATCACTACACCGCATTATTGTTTTCTTGGCCTCAAAGCATTACAGAGATTAATATAAAAGCCTGCATTGACAAGCAAAGCTGGTCTGTCCTTGCAGTGGACCACCTTGTAGAAAAGCTGCCCAAATTGTCTTACCAATAGTACTCTGTATTGATTTGTAGGTGTTATCACCATAATAGACAACTTGAGGTCAGCAGTCAATAAATTCCCACACATTTCTGTTGTAGCCATTATGCAGAGGTCATATTTTGAAACGCTTGTGACTGAATACATATCACATCATTTCAGGCTCACTAGTCATGATAAAAATGGATATATAAGACACTGTTTAATAACTTTCACTGCTCAAAGCAATACAAACAGTGAACCTGTGGGCATGTATTGATAAGCATATATATACCAACTTTATTGACACATAAATGTAGTATTTACAATGTGAAATGTAAACAATAGCTTCATTTCATTATTAATATGGCTAATAGTAATTTAATTTTAGATTAATTAATCGCAAGTAAGAAAAACTTCACAAATTAACATATAAAACATCTCTAAAGACCCCTGCATTCTGTTACAGTCTTATTACTCTCCATCTTCATTTACAGTATGTGGTACTTCAAGCATCATTTAATAAAATTCCTTATTACGCATGAGGCGCACAATGCGCAGAAGTCGCCAACTTTCTAACAGACCTCCAAACTTTGTGTGGCCTTCAGATTAGCTCAAGAACAGTGTGTAGAGAGCTTAATTGAATGGGATTGCGTGCAGCTGCATCCAAGCCTTACATCACCAAGTGCAATGCAAAGTAAAGTGTTGGATGCAGTGGTGTAAAGCACATTGCCACTGGACTCTAGAGCAGTGGAGACGTGTTCTCTGGAGTGACGAATCACACTTCTCTGTCTGGCAATCTGATGGACGGGTCTGGGTTTGGCGGTTGCCAGGAGAACAGTACTTGCCTGACTGCATTGTGCCAAGTGTTTTTCAGGGGTTGGACTTGGACCCTTAGCTCCAGTGAAAGGAACTCTTAATGCTTCAGAATACCAAGACATTTTGGACAATCGAGTTTGGTGTGAAGGAACTTGATTGGCCTACACAGAATCCTGACCTCAACCCAATAGAGTAACTTTGGGATTAATTAGACCGGAGACTGCGAGCCAGGCCTTCTCGTCCAACATCAGTGCCTGACTTCACAAATGCACCATTCCAAAAATTCCCACAAACGCACTCCTAAACCTTCTGGAAAGCCTTCCCAGAATAGTTAAAGCTGTTACAGCTCCAAAAGGTGGGCCATCTCCATATTAAACCCTACGTATTAAGAATAGGATGTCATTAAAGTTCATGTGCATGTAAAGGCAGGTGTCCCAAAACCTTTGGCAATATAGTGTGTGTGTGTGTGTGTATGTATATATATATATATATATATATATATATATATATATATATATATATATATATATATATATATATATATATATATATATATATATATATATATATATATATATATATATATATATATATATATATATATATATATACATATATATATATATATATATATGTTTAGTTACTTTTCATATAATAAATTTACTAAATTAACATTTTACATTGACATGCCTAATAAATAATCCTTATTTAAAAAAAAAAAAAAAATATATATATATATATATATATATATATATATATATATATATATATATATATATATATATATATATATATATTATTATTATTATTATTATTATTATTATTATTATTATTTGATACATTTTACTTTAATATTACAAATGAAATCAAGGGAGCCAGACTAATTTCTACATTTCTACAGCAGTGAATAACAATTATAGTTTTCCAAATATGGTTATATCGACTAATTACTATAATCACTGGATTTGTGATGCAGCACAAATTCCAGAAATGAGCACAACATGACTTCATTCAAGCTAAAATTATATCCACTGGTGCAATATGCATCACTACTCAAGGCAATGCAGTTCTAATCATATCAGAATACAATCAATTTAAACATTGAATTTCTTGATTATTATCGTCCGTAAACTACGCTATCACTAAACAGGAGTAAATGACACATAGTGTTCGTATCTTATTGTGTGCCCATTCAGTGAACCAAACCACCAATATGTTATGGAAATGTGACTTGTTATTTCTACTATAATTGTACTATAATTACATTAACTATTACACATTGGGATTTGGTGACTCAGTAGTTAATCAACATGTACCTTGAATAAAAAATTCCTGATTCAATTACATTTAACTCCCACTGACAGTCCCAAAAACATTTTAAACTAATGTCTGTCTGTAAGGGGACCAGTGGAGAGATATTCTCCTCATGCTTACAGATTAAAAAGTTGAATGTTATTTCTCTGTGACACCACATTAATGCCAAATGCAGTCCTTATTTATTATCAAATCTGTAAATGTTGCCATCATGTTTAAAATGTAAAAAGACATTCAAAGCTGTAATTAGATATTTTAATATGTTCTACATTCTGAACAAAGACTCTAATATCTGGTTAATCTGCTGATATCTAACCTAAAAATCTGAAATTGCATAGAAACATAATACATAAACATAATGTGGCATAAAAGTGATCACTTAATGGGAAAAACTACAATATTTTTTTTTTTTTTACATTTGAACTGCCACCATAATATACTGAAGAGTGCCATTAGGTTATTGTGACTTTTAGTTGGATTTATAAAGCAACATTGCATAAATAAATATTGTTTGCCTTTTGAAATGTTATAGAAGTGCACTGGCTAATGGGCTGCTTGCTTTAGAGGTCACGTCATCAGAATATATATTTGTTGCATGCCTGCTGAGTTAATTTGCTGAAGTCAGTTCATTTAATTGGTATCTAGGAACTGTTTAGAGATTTAAAAGTCCCATAACTGGCTTCCAACTGGCCACAGTCACTGTGCATTTCCTGTTAGAATTGCTTTTTTTAAATTAAGTTTGAGATATATTTTACTGCATCCATCTTGGCTGAGCATATTAAAGGGCTTCTGATAAGCGGCACATACAGTTGACTTAAAGGTTAATTCAAAAGCTCTTTTAAGAATCTGTTAGAATAACACAGACATATTTTTTGTGAATGCATGCACTCTAGAATATCAGGGACATCCAAAGATTTCAAAAGAGAAACCTTGTGAAATGCTGGTGTCTTGAATTGTTTGTTTTTTTTCTTCTTAAAGGGATACTTCAGCGATTAGCATAAAGCTTTGTATCAGTAGAAACCCAGGAGTATATTCAAATTATCGTACTTTCCCCCCCTCATATGACCCTGAGACGAGATAATTATGTATATTATTTCTGGAAAAATTCCTCCGATGATGCAAATATCGTCAAACTCGGAGGAGTTTTTGTCCAAAGGTTAAAGACTACAGCCATGTTTTCAACATCGCACTCCAACACTCGGCTCGGGAGCTGCGGAGATTCATGTAAACGGAGCGCTGGAGAGCAAAGTGAGTGTTTCAACTTTTCAAATGAATTCCTATGAAACTTAATCTTCCAAAGACATGAACTGAAAATGCGGCAGACTCTTCACGTGCTGTGGATGCAGCCGCAGCTGCGAATCTCAGCTCACCTCAGCTCATGTGATGAATGTAATCCGACTCCTGCTGCGTTTGTGCCGTGACGGCCGTGACACTCAGTCGACTCAATCATAATATATTGAACAGACACGTTCAGTTTTTAAAGCTACACTGTGTAATTTTTTTAGTTTATTCTTAGCTAAAAACACTTAGTTCTTTCAGAAATATATGTGCTCATTAATGTATATTTACTTCTTTCAAGTAATAAAGTATTCTCGTATATATATATATATATATATATATATATATATATATATATATATATATATATATATATATATATATATATATATATATATATATATATATATATATATATACATATATATATATATATATATGTTTAGTTACTTTTCATATAATAAATTTACTAAATTAACATTTTACATTGACATGCCTAATAAATAATCCTTATTTAAAAAAAAAAAAATATATATATATATATATATATATATATATATATATATATATATATATATATATATATATATTATTATTATTATTATTATTATTATTATTATTATTATTTGATACATTTTACTTTAATATTACAAATGAAATCAAGGAGCCAGACTAATTTCTGCATTTCTACAGCAGTGAATAACAATTATAGTTTTCCAAATATGGTTATATCGACTAATTACTATAATCACTGGATTTGTGATGCAGCACAAATTCCAGAAATGAGCACAACATGACTTCATTCAAGCTAAAATTATATCCACTGGTGCAATATGCATCACTACTCAAGGCAATGCAGTTCTAATCATATCAGAATACAATCAATTTAAACATTGAATTTCTTGATTATTATCGTCCGTAAGCTACGCTATCACTAAACAGGAGTAAATGACACATAGTGAGCAACACACCTAACCCCAGCTGCCAGTCTTTAGTGAACGTATACAGAGTTGAGTGAGAAATTTTGTGTCACAATGACTTTGGTCCGTGCAGCTCTTAAAGGGCCTGACCAAAATATTCTGTGTGATTTAATGTTAATCAAACAACAAAAGAAAATAGAAAAATCACCCCATGCTTGACTTTAATATATTTAAAAAGCAGGGCAGAAACATGCTGGCCAAGTGAGTTTTTAGGGTTTAAAAAAAAACACACACACACATATATACATATATATACAATGAATAATAAGTTCTGTCATATTAATTCATTACTTTTACTGTTTTTTTGCCATATCTACTCAGTATCGGTATCAATATATTTTAGTCTGGTATCATATCGAAGTCATAATTCTGGTATCGTGACAAAACGATTCTGTATAAAAAGTATTTGCTCTAAATTGTTTAGCTCCCCAGTACTTGAACAAGCTCTTAGCACATTATACTCCATCACATCTATTGCAGTCTCAAAACTCTGGCCAGTATGATAATACCTATAGAATATTAAAATCATCTGGAGGCGGTCGATCCTTTTCCTATTTAGCACCACAACTCAGTTTAAATCTAGACTAAAAACACATCTCTATACTATGGCATGCACATAGAACATTATCAATTTCTATTATTCAAATTATTTCAAAATAAACTGATCAAAAATCTAAAGGATTGTTTTAGGCTCCATTAACTAGGTCAGCCGGAACCGGGAACACTTCCCATAACACCTGATGTACTCATTACATCATAAAAAGAATGGCATCTACGCTAATGTTAGTCTCTCTGTTTATCCTGAGGTTTACTGTAGTCTTCCGGATCCAGATCAGATGGTGGACCGGCTCCTAGACATGACCAACGCATACCTGAAGTGTCTGCAGAGACCGTGTCAACTAGACTCTCCCCTGTGAAGGTCTCCTTCCCTTCCCCTCTATACAGATAAAAACACATGCACACATATGGGCTGAACATGTAATGCTTGCGTACATGCCGTCAGCATTTTCACAGGTTTGCCTTTTTAGGAGTTGCGCAGGGATGATGATGGTATAGTTTCAAAACTATTTCAAACCTATTTCATGGTTTGTGTTCTCGGGCCACCAGGTGCTGTTGCCGTGCAGATGGGGTCCGGAACACAATTGTTTTTTTTGTTTTTTTTTACCAAATTAAATAACTAATACGACGCATATTACCGAAACACTAGTAAACACACTTTGCTATAGTGTTATTTAATGATGTAAATGTAAGGGACTGTTTATTTAATGACTATGAGACTTTATTTGGGTTTGCACATTGTTTACAAGGACTCACTTTTACTTCTATTTCTCTCTCTTGCTTTTACCCAAAAGTACTTTGCATATACTAACTAAAACAACTACTTGGTTTATTTGTTACTACTTACTGTTGTTCACCTATTATTATTAATTGTCTTGTTTTTAGACCATTAGTCAACAAACCTTCAGTAAACGCTGCTAGTTTAATAATGGTAAAAAACCTTTTTATTTCACAGGTCACTCACAGTCATTTCTAGCTCTTTTCAATTCAGACAAAAGTGGTGATGTACTTTGTAATTTGTTTCATTTCTCATTTCTATCAGTATTCATGTGGATTATGATAGGACATGATAAGTGAGCATTATCTCATTGAAAGGGTAATCAGCCAACACATCTCTGCTTCTTCTCACATGTTTGTTTTTCACCTGTATCATTCCTCTTTTACATTCATTCCTTTAGGAGCTCAATGAGAGCTTACATTTAGAGAGAATACATTTAATTATCGTGCTGACACAATGTGACATTTTTAGTTATTTGTCCCAGATTTATATGTAATCCAAAATGTCCAGGTAGAACAATTATTCCAACCACTAAAATAGATTCACAAATAACCTGCCTGGTCTGTCTCAGCTGCTCAGCGTACCCAAAGACACAAATTAACTTGATGAAATGACTAGCGGTATGGGCACTCTCTTCTCTAGTACATTACAAACTGTTGCACCAATCAGATTTAAAAAGATTAGAGAAAAATTCTGCACCATGGTACAACATTACCCAAGCTCTCAAGAGAGAAACTCATGACCTGGAGTACAAAAGGAAACAAACTCAATTAGAGGTCTTTAAAATCACGTGGAAAGACAGTATGTCCCGCTATAAAAGGCTATAAAAGCCGAGGCAATTATAAATGTACAACCTTTCTTTAACAGCATTTTATGATTCAGCCTTGTTTTCAAAAAGTGACCTCTAGCAGCAAAACTTACGCCTTTACAGACCTGGGTGTTATATTGAACAGTGCCTTGACTTTCGGAAATCATATTTCATGTTACAAAAACAGCCTTCTTCCACCTCAGAAACATCGTTAAGCTGCGGGACATGTTATCTTTTGCTGATGCAGAAAGGCTAGTTCATGCATTCATGACCTCTAGACTGGATTATTGTAAAGCACTAGGTGGTTGTCCTGCATCCTCAATAAATAAGTTGCAGTAGTCCAAAATGCAGCTGCTAGAGTTCTTACCAGGTCAAGAAAATATGATCATATAAATCCAATATCATCACTCTCTAACAAAGCATTATACAAATAAATGTCAATTGAATTTGGATTTTTTTCTTCTTTTATTTTTCGAAAAATCATGCTCAAGTGTGCCACTGTTTAATGAAGGAATTTCAGGGTACCCGCTGGATCTTAAAAAGTCTAAATGTCTTAAATTTCAAAATAAAGATTTTAGGCCTTAAAACGTCTTAAATTGGCTATTGAGTTCTAGGTCTTAAATAATTTTAAACAGGTCTTGTAGTTTTGTAGTTAAACAGGTTTTGTATTTCTTTATTTCACTAGTCCAACTATAGTTTGCTGTATTACAACTACAAATGAAAACAACATGCATCTTGGTGCAAGTCTCTTTCTGTTGTACCACAGACACATAAATGCAACCCAGGCTCATTGGAAATACGTGACTCTGTCTACATCCTTGCAAACCCTGAAATATGTACCTCCAGGTACGTTTCCCTGCACTTGTCAGGTGAAACGTCCACTAGAGGCGCTAAGTGGTATCAGTTTTTCTCAACCCCTTCCCTAAACCTAACCATTTGTGTATTATAAAAAACAGGATATAACAGGCAGATACGACTGCAGACACAATTAATTTAAAAAGTACAAATATTCCAAGTGTTTCGAGGCCAAAAGATTGCTTTTTGTGAAGAAAATCCTCAAAAGCGATCAGCGTTGAGTCCACCCGCCGAAGATCATAAAATACATTTGAAAATTGCCACCGTTACATCAGCTTTGACAGCATTGGCTGTAGTATGTCTCGTGACCAATTGCGTCATTACGTCAGCTTTGATTGTAAAATGCCATTGGCTCTTGTGTGTCTCCTGACCGAACAAGTCATGCTCAAGAGTTATGTGTATTATTTGAATGAAATATGAACGAGTGGAGGGTGTTCACACGGAGCTGCGGATTGGATCATCATTTTAGCGATTAAAACATTAAGATCAACTCTCTTCTTCACATGAAGATATTGTATGCCTTCAGAATACTTGGAATGCAACATGAGTTAATACTTTTACACTCTTTTGGTCAGTTTTTTGTGACTGTACTTTTATTTGTTTGTTAACTTATGTGTTTTATTGTTGAGAAGTGGTTATGTTTAGGATAGGAGTGGGGTTAGTTACTCCAAAATATAAAAGAAGCCTTTAAATATTCATAAAATCATGTCTACTTTTACAAATGCAATGAATTAAATGTATTTCAATAGGAATTAAAATTTGTGCTTACACCACGTTTTTCTTGAATTGTGCTTCCTATTGAAAAAGTGCAGGGAAACGTACCTGGAGGTAGGCAGAGTCACGTATTTCCAATGAGCCTGGGTTGCATAATTGGATTTTATTCTTCAGCTAGTTCTCCAGTTTTTCCAGTTCTGCGATTGTGAAAGCGAAGGCGAATCTTTCTCACCTGCCTTCTTGCATAATGACCAAATAAAAGTATGATATGCCTGATAGCACTAAAAAAGAGTTAATAAAAGCAATGTAAATCACAACTTAATTCGCTATTGACACACGGGCCGATGACAGACTGGCTGCGGATTCTGTGCACGTGTTTCTGTCAGTGCTCATGTGAGTATATATATGAATGTGTCTATTTCTATGCTTATTGCCATTGAACGATCAAATACACGTCTACTGTATGTCCATATTGGCGTTATGTCGTGTAAAAAGTTTTGGACGTGTGTCAGTATTGGATCTGCACATTACTGTAGGTCTTAAAGCAGGGGCCTCAAACTCTATGATATTTTGTGGCCCTCTACCTGACATCAAAGTTTAGTGCGGCCCGTGAGTTGTCCTAAAAAAGACGTTGAGTCGTTGCGTATGCCGAGCTTGCCACCTCACTTCGTGTTTGTTTGTGTGTAAGAGAGAGAGAGAGAGAGAGCGAGAGAGTTAGCTTAGCCCTCCCTCATGCAGTATAATTGGTTGACAACGCGTGATTGACAGGAACAGAATTTGAGGCTGATCAGACAGTCGAAACGAATGTGGTCTAACAGCGGGCAGGGTTCGTGCACAGTCTCCACACACACACACACACACACAGACGAGTACATCAATCTATCGCTTAATGCCGTTGCGGAGAGAGACTATATTTCCGTTGAAATCAAAAAACAAAATGCACACACACAAATGCACACAAAATGCAACGTGTTCATGCTCTTAATATACAATCATTGATGAACATCTTTGATTTTAATGAAGAAGAAAAAAACTATATGAGAGCAGATTAAAACTCTGAACCTTTGAGATGGTTTACTAATATTCTACCACCAGGGAACTCAAATGTTAATAGCGGACCTACGTATTTAATCACTCATACGAAGAATCTCAGGACTAATAATATATTTGATACAAATGAATGCTATATTGTTTGCAAATAGTCCCAAATAGATTATTTCCCAACTTAAATTAGACCTACACTGTAAAAAAATGTGTAAAATACGGTAAAATACCGGCTGCTGTGGTTGCCAGAACTTCACTGTAAAATATATGGGGGAAATGCATAACAATTTACAGAATACTTTTTGGCAACTGTAAATTTTACAGTTAAGAATTGTTTGTTGTTTACGGTAAATTACTTTAACAATTAAACAAATAAAGTTTAAACCAAAATACAGTCTATCTCCGTAATAAATTCAATACAAGTGTATGAAATATAATATTATTTTATTGTAAAGTTCAGTTTTACAGAAAATTACCAGCAGCTGTGGTTGCCAGAATTTCACCGCAAAAAATACAGTACAAAACATAATATATAACAGTTAGTTGCCATAGAATTTAAAGTCAACAGACAGTCAAGACATTGTAAATTACTAAATGAGCTATTAAATACCACCCATTGTAAATCAAGGTACACGCTATCATTAATAGACTTTAAAGAAAAAAAAAAATTCTTCATACAGGCAGTTATAATAGTTAGAGCTGATCCAATAACTATTTACTTAGAATTTCGTTCACGGTTATGTTTGATCTGGTTATGGCCTTGCTTTGAATTAGTCTATTATTTAAAATTAAATTAAAATCATTCATTACTTCATTATTACATAATGATTTTATATATTTAATCAACTGGTTAAATATATATTGAACTGGACTGGTTGACTGAAAATGAACTGTTCAGTCAGAACTGCATAAAAATTTAAATAGGCAAGAAAACCTATGTTCATGAAGAACCATTCATGTTCAGAAGGAAAGTTCAAATTCAGAGGAACAGTTCATGTTCAGAAGAAACATTCATGTTAAAGAACTGTTAATAATAAAGATTGGATCAGTTGATCCTTTTTTTATTTTGGGGTGGGGATACTTGATGTGGCCCAGCCTACCTCCAGCAGCTCCCAGGTAAATTGAGTTTGAGACCCCTGTCTTAAAGTGAAAGCAACCTAATATAGCGTAAACCCGCTCCTGTCTGTATTGTTAATGTGAAACAAAAAACAACAACAGGGGAAAAACAAACAAAAGCTTCTTAATCTTAAATCACTGTTTCTATCTTAATCTTTATGTTGTATTTATTTGTCCTATTATCATTTGTTTATAAGTTCTTATTTTATTACTGACCATTTACTTTATTACTTAATTACTTGAGAACTTTTTACTTATATTAAGCAATTGATTAGTGCTGTGGTTTACTTTGTCAGTCATATTTCCCACCCTAAGCGATCATCTTATAAAAGCTAGATAGCACACCACTGGACCTGCCTTTTTTTGTAATACCAAACCAGATTCATGCATTTTGTTTGTTTTGCCATGTGTGACTATTGTGCATCTAATATAATGATATGGTAAATGTGACATCCTAAAACTATGAAGGAAAAAAATAAAAAACATGCTAATGTTTCTCAAATTTCTGGAAATTTTTATCACACAAAAATCTCACAAAAAATGACATTTGAGTCCAGCTGTGTTTGATTATACTGATTGGACTTGATTAGGAAAGCCACACACCTGTCTGTATAAGACTTTACAGCTCATGTGCATGTCAGAGCAAATGAGAATCATGAGGTCAAAGGAACTGCCTGAAGAGCTCAGAGACAGAATTGTGGCAAGGCACAGATCCGGCCAAGGTTGCAAAAACATTTCTTCTGCTCTTAAGGTTCCTAAGAGCACAGTGGCCTCCATAATCCTTAAATGGAAGACGTTTGGGATGACCAAAACCCTTCCTAGAGCTGGCCGTCCAGCCAAACTGAGCTATCGGGGGAGAAGGGCCTTGGTGAGAGAGGTAAAGAAGAACCCAAAGATCACTGTGGCAGAGCTCCAGAGATGCAGTCGGGAGATGGGAGAAAGTTGTAGAAAGTCAACCATCACTGCAGCCCTCCACCAGTTGGGGCTTTATGGCAGAGTGGACTCTCCTCAGTGCAAGACACATGAAAGCCTGCATGGAGTTTGCAAAAAAAAAAACGCCTGAAGGACTCCAAGATTCTCTAGTCTGATGAGACCAAGATATAACTTTTTGGCCTTAATTCTAAGCGGTATATGTGGAGAAAACCAGGCACTGCTCATCACCTGTCCAATACGGTCCCAACAGTAAAGCATGGTGGTGGCAGCATCATGCTGTGGGGGTGTTTTTCAGCTGCAGGACAGGACGACTGGTTGCAATCGATGGAAAGATACATTTTGTACAGGGATATACTTATGAATTTTGTACGGGGATATCCTGGATGAAAACCTTCTCAAATGTTTCTGTCAAAATGGGGTGCTGTGTGTACATTAATGAGAAAAAAAATGTACTTAAATGATTTTAGCAAATGGCTGCAATATAACAAAGAGTGAAACATTTAAGGGGTTCTGAATACTTTCCGTGCCCACTCTGTGTGTGTGTGTGTGTGTGTATATATATATACATACATACAAGTTTACTAATACTTGAATAAATTAATTTGATTTGCAAGTAATTTTGTGATTCTGCATTTCATTTTTACATTTTTTATTGTGTGATATAGGTCTTAAATTTAATTCATAATGGTCTTAAAAAGTCTTAAATTTGACTTGGTGAAACCTGCAGATACCCTGATTTTACTGACAATGACTGACTGACAAAGTGGACCCTTTTCCTTTTTGCATGCCAGCCATGGACCTCCAGCCAGAGGATTTATCCGTTCCAGGGCCAGTGCCAGCCTTTTTGTCCATCCCAGTGTCCGCAACCCTATCAGCCCTAGAGCTAATTCCCACCCTTATTCCCACCCCAAAATCCCTGTTATTGGCCTTGCCATAGTCTGTTGCTTTCCTGGCTTCATTATGGACTTCGGCTGTGCCTTGTTCTTTCACCCCTCTGCCTTGGTGGTCTTCTACTCCGCCGGTCCTGCCATTCCACGGCCCTGGCCCAACATCCCTGTCCCTGATGGCTATTATTATCTCCTCCAACAAGGTGCTGAAAGCATTCTTTAGAAATGTTGGCCCATATTGATAGGATAGCATCTTGATGGAGATTTGTGGGATGCACATCCAGGGCACAAAGCTCCCGTTCCACCACATCCCAAAGATGCTCTATTGGATTGAGATCTAGTGACTCATTTTAGTACAGTGAACTCATTATTATGTTCAAGAAACCAATTTGAAATGATTAGAGCTTTGTGACATGGTGCATTATCCTGCTGAAAGTAGCCATCAGAGGATGGGTACATGGTGGTCCTAAAGGGATGGACATGGTCAGAAACAATGCTCAGGTAGGCCGTGGAATTTAAACTAAGGGCCCTAAAATGTGCCAAGAAAACATCCCCCACACCATTAAACCACAACCACCAGCCTGCACAGTAGTAACAAGGCATGATGGATCCATATTCTCATTCTGTTTACGCCAAATTCTGACTCTACCATCTGAATGTCTCAACAGAAATCAAGACTCACCAGACCAGGCAACATTTTTTCAACTTCAAGTCTTCAACTTCAAATTTTGGTGAGCTCATGCAAATTGTAGCCTCTTTTTCCTATTTGTAGTGGAGATGAGTGGTACCCGGTGGGGTCTTCTGCTGTTGTAGCCCATCCGCCATAAGGTTGTGGCTTCACAAATGCTTTGCTGCATACCTCGGTTGTAATGAGTGATTGTCTCAGTCAAAGTTTCTCTTCTATCAGCTTGAATCAGTCGGCCCATTCTCCTCTGACCTCTAGCATCAACAACGCATTTTCGCCCACAGGACTGCCACATACTGGATGTTTTTCCCTTTTCACACCATTCTTTTTAAACCCAGGAAATGGTTGTGCATGAAAATCCCAGTAACTGAGCAGATTGTGAATTACTCAGACTGGCCCGTCTGGCACCAACAACCATGCCACGCTCAAAATTGCCTAATTAAATCACCTTTCTTTCCCATTCTGGCATTCAGTTTGGAGTTCAGGAGATTGTCTTGACCAGGACCACACCCCTAAATTCATTGAAGCAACTGCCATGTGATTGGTTGATTAGATAATCGCATTAATGAGAAAATGAACAGGTGTTCCTAATAATCCTTTAGGTAAGTGTACAAATACACTATATTGCCAAAAGTATTGGGACACCCCTCCAAATCACTGAATTCAGGTGTTCCAATCCTTTCCAGTCATGCAAACTGCTTCTACAAAGAGTTGTGAAAGAATGGGTCTTATTTTTTGGGTTAGCATTATTTGAGGCTTAATGCTGTAGAAAAAACAATGATATAAAGCTATTCGAAACATCCTTCAATGTAAATTGTGATAATCAAAATGAATAATCGCAGTTAAAATTTCAAAGGAATATTTGACAATTATGATTTTTGTCATAATCGTGCATGTAAAGGCAGGCGTCCCAAAACTTTGGTCAAATAAATATATACACTATATTGCCACTTATTTTAAGTTAAAGACTTAAAGATATGTCATAATGGCACATCTTACCCTGTCTTACACTATAACAATATTTATTGTCACAAGTATAAAAGTCCAAAGATTAAGATGAGTCAAAAGGTTCCAATACGAATGTATTTATTAATAAAGTAAACTCCACAACAAATAATCCACAACAACGTAGCAGCATGTCTACACACAAACAATAACCAACAATGAACTGTGGAACACAGGAACTTAAGTATACAATGATAACAAATTCAGTGGCGGGAAACGTGAACAAAGACAACAGAATAATGATAAGCAAACTTCAAGTCCATGAGAATGAAAACTAAACTAACAGTTTGTTATACTTATGTACAGTTTTTTATTCTTTATTGCTTATTTTCTCATCCAATTTTGCCTCATCCAAGAAACATCCCTGCTATATAAATACCCAACGTTAAATTTAGCTTGTTGTAGGAATTCACTTGCCTGGTGCTGCTGTTTTCAAACCCATATTAATATTGTGTAAGAAATGGGTAGAACGGAGAATGTATAGCAAGCCAATATGATTTGATATGCCTTTAATTTATATGCAGTGCATTCACAGAATTGCATCAACCGTTATTCACTGGGATGTAGTGGAATGCTAGTTAGAAATGTACCATGCCAGTTAGACTGCATGATGCCTTAGCCATCACACTGCGACTGCACTTGATGTGTAAGAATGGTGAAACAATCAGAACATAGCAGCAAAACAATTACTTGGCAATTTGTCATAGTTTTTTAGGGCCTGCACTCAATAATTCTTTCCACAAACATGAAATAATTATTTTGCCAGATTTTCTAGACAGATGGCCAGTTCTTCCCTCTCTTGATAAATTGAATTAGTTGCATTGAATATTATGAACAGAAATGTACTCATAAATTACAACAGTGCTAAATATTGATTTACCCTTACACTCGATTTATCCTGCATGTGAATACAGATTCCAAATCCAGATACTGAAATAGCTGCTGAATAAATAAATAATGTTTGCTAAATCTTACTTGGTACAATGCACAGTGATGTACAGTGCTGGGGAAGCTGTTAAAATATGTGGTTTGCAATGCTACTGTACAATCTACTCAACTGCATTCAAGCACAAAGTACAGTATGTTAGTAACAAAATAAATGTAGCTACATTGATTTAAAGGGAAATATCTTTTTTGAATTATATAATTATCAAATTGTATATAATTTCATTAAAAAAAAAAAGCTGAGATTAATCTAGCTTAAAATGGTTTATTTGAATTCTGCTGAAGGCATTCAGAACATGTGTGCTACCCAAATAATGACTGGTGCTTTTACACTTGGTTCGATTGCCTGGACCGAACCCGAGTTTGATTGCTCCCCCCTCCCCCTGCCCCCGCTATAATATGTTCAAATTATTTTTGAAATATGGGTGCGTTTGCGTCATCAAAGCAGTTTAGCCCACCCCGTTACTTGGTAACGACGTCGAGAGAAGGTGGCAAAATGAATAGCGTTGTTCACCTAACTTTTATATTTTTGTTTTTGAACCGTTGATTTTGTTACCAAAGCTTCAGTACATTATGGCACTTGAGTCCATCTGCCGCAAATGTAATGCAAATGCTCTTAAGAATGCTGACGACGAGCAGAAATGAGATTTACAGCTCTCTGCTTACAGGACGTCAGTCACGCTCGTCAGGACTCTAGTGCGGTTCGCGGGTGTGCACCCGAGTTCGGAAGACAGCGTTCACGCTTGATGTGGAAATTTCACAGTAGGCATACATGCAGGTTCGAAGAGTCGTTATTGCTCCCTAAATTAAATATATTATATACATGTGGAAATATATTATATAAATGTGGAAATATATTAGTGGTGTGCCGTTATCGGCGTTTACGTGCTGGGTCTATACTACGCAAGCTATGATGACTGTCACCTTGATATTTTAGCGCAGATGTATACCTAGCCAAATTGCACTGTATACAATATATTGGCAAGCAACTTGTGCAACATATTTAATTCCCTCTCTTAGAAGTGATGGGGGACAGCTTAAAGCTTTACAAATATAGCTTTCCTGTGAAATAATGAAGAAAAAAGTCTTTATCATCAGATTAGGCTAATGTAAAACATCACTGTCTTCACTGTATAAAGCAGAATAGTCAAAGAGAATAATCAAATCTACTAAAGAGCAGCAAGTAATTTTCCCTTTGTGTTTTATTGTCTTAATTCGGTGTCTTACTACTTTTTATTTATTTATTTATTTTATTTTAAACCACGTATAAATGTTATTCTCTCAAAAATACAAGGATCTACATACATGTCGCTCTCATAATGGTAGTCCAGTTTGTGCTGAATACAGTGTAATGACACTAGCAATTAGTGTGTTTATAAGCAACTGAAAAAAGCACAAATGTCAGAGCATGTCAAATTCTAAAGAGCCCCAAAACAGCTCAGACTTCAGAGGGTTAACATTAAAGACACAAACAGCATGAATATCAGGCTGCTCTCACTTTAAGACCAAAGGCATGGATCCAATATACTTTTACACATGCTATTTATTTCCCAACTCTTTATGTTCACTTAAGACTTTTTTTTAGTAAATACTCACTAAACCAGGCATTTTGACATATTTCTATGTTTTTAACCTTTTAGTCGTGGAGCCTGAAGCTCAATATTCACTTTGCTTTTCCATGTTCCACTCTGTCTCTGAAAGCCGTTTGGAGAACCTATCTCTTGCAGGGCATAATTCAATTTGAATAACTCTTTATTATTGAGCATATCCTGCAGTTTAGCACCAGTAGACTGTATTTTATGACAATCACTGATTAAAGCTCTATTCGCATCGGATAAGTATTACCTGACCTCTAGTAATTTGTAGTAATTATGGAGGTTGTCTGTGTTCTTAATCCTGTGCGAATCGTCCATGTCTGTAATTTGTAAAGTAAAAAATTCCCCTGCAAATGACCTACCAAATTTCACCGAACACCGAGGTCCTGTGATAAAACCAGCAACACTGACTATCGCAGTAAGCCTAGATAACATGTTTAGCAGCATGTGGTAAGGAACATTCTTCTGTTTATGATATGATATATCATACAGCTATATCTATAACGACAAAACATTTCCAAGTCTTGACATCATATCTGGGGGATAAGTCTTTAAATTCGAGTAAAATCACAGGCTTTGCTTATCTTTTGCCACAGATAATACTAATCCTGTGCGAATAGGGCTTTTGTTGATTTAGATGTTAAGTTTGGAGTTTTAGGAAGCAACAAAAGTGCACCACTATGAAGGAAAGAAATGCACTAAAATCACAGTTCTAGATAGTTGCTGTCATTGCTGTATAGGGTTGCTGTCGTTGTAATGTATTTGGAATGATATTGCAAATTTATTATTTTTCAGACACCTGGTAGAACTGCCAGACTGTCTAGTGCATGTAGTGAAGCAATTTTAGCTGCACATAAAAAATTATATATTTATATATTTATATTTTATACATTATTTAATATTTTGAATATATTAAATTCAAAAGAACAACATTTATCTAGCCTGGATGCCAGCTGAATTTAGCCCCGCCCACAAAATGTTTTGCTCGGGGAATTCGGTCTGGACTCGATCCATAGAGGAGTTATTATGCCTGAAAAGAAACTGTTCGGACCAATGAAATTGTCAGGGCGGGCTTTAGACGATGATGGACAGATGATAAACAGTAACGTAATCATCCACATCTTCAAATCCGCTTGGGTTGAATTTGCTCTTATCCTAAACGGAGAACTTGTTTGTATATGCATTCACCTTCACTATTTCTCTCAGAAACGATGATCGTGTTGGTAAGTACTCTGGTATCCTTAAATTATTTTTTTACAACACTGGCAAAGATCGTTTCACTCATCTTTTTCTTCTAACGTTACTTAATCCAGGGTGCATGCAGACAGGATTGCCAAGTTTTTTGCAATAACGCGCAATTGCTACTCAAAACTATAGCCCAAAACAATACATTTCCAGGGGTTCTTCAGAAAAAATGCAGAATGCAGTTTGGTTGGCAAAATATGTTATTTTTGCAAGGTTGCCTGCTAAAATTCGCATTCCTGGGTCTATATATCACATAATTTGGGTCGCTTCAACCAGCGGACATGGAGAACAACCCGCGGAAAAAACACGGACTTGGCAACACAGTGCTGTTGACATTTGACAACTAACTTTACGTGCCACTCCGTTGCTCTGATTGGTTGTAGGTCTATCCAATTGAGGTCTTTCCTGGTTCGGTTGAAACATGCCCAATAATCAAAGCCCAATGGAGCAGTTTTCATATTCTGACTAGAATTGAGTATGACCACGTCAGGCTAGCATTTATCTGAAATATAAAGCTTTTGCAACATTATAAATGTCTATACTGTCACTCGATCAATTTAATGTTAACTTGCTGAATAAATTTATTCATTTCTTTAAGTTCTTTCCCAAAAAATTACTATCAACCCAAAAATGTTTTAAACGGTAGTGCAATGTTACAAAAGCTTTCCATTTTAGATAAATACTTTTATTTCTTTTGAACTTTCTATTCAAAGTTTTACACAACTGCTTTCAACATTGATAATAATAATAAATGTTTCTTGAGCAGAAAGGATCATGTTTCTAAAGGATCATGTGACACTGAAGACTGGAGTAATGATGATAAAGTCAGCTTTGCATCACAGGAATAAATGACATTTTAAAATATATTCAAATAGAAAACAGCTATATTACATCTTAATAATATTTCACAATATTGCAGCTTTTTTGTATTTTTAATAACACAAATGCAGCCTTGGTGAGCAGAAAAGACTTCTTTAAAAACATTTAAAAAATCCTAATGATTCCAAACTTTTGACTGGTAGTTCACGTTTTTATCACTTCATGAACAATATGCGCACTTATGCCACCTTCACACCAAAATTCCAGATCAGAAGAATGTCATGTCAAGGTTGATTATTTTATTAATCTGCATACTGCACAGTGCACATTTACATGTAAGCCAAGTCAGGTGCCATTATAAAGTCTAACTTTCATGTATGCTCATTACAGAAAAGTTGTCAACGACAAGCCTGACATCAGCCAGATGGTACTTCAATGGCCAGCTCTTTCTATAGTAAACCAGGTATGTATTGGTGCATTAATGCCATGTTGCAATTACCATAATTGAGATTCCAGCTTGTAAAACATGTTCACATTCTCAGATCTTGTAATAACGACCTGTAAACTGGGAATTTTCTGGGAGCTCCTACGTCTATAACTGTACCACCTGACTGCTGGGGATAAATTTAGCTGTTGATAGTATGCCATAGAAATGTGTATTTTCCAGTCCATGGACATTATCAGCTTTGAGTAGAACGTCACATGTTGTCATCTTGGAATTACAGTAATTACGATATGGTGTGAACACAGCATATGATGCTATTATATGATGCTATGATATGATAATGTCTTTGTCAATCTTTTTCTTCCTCTGTTAGGTTGCAGCTGACACGGATTCATACAGGCAAACTCCAGTGAGAATCCTCTGCGTTGATCAAGAAAGCCATCAGCTAAACCCATCTAGAGTGAGGATCGTCTTCGAAGGATGTTTGGTGATGGATGACCTGACCAACCTCAGGACTTCTGTGTCCATTTTTCTGGACTGATTTACACCTTGCAGCTGGACAACCCTAAATATATGAAAAATACTTTATATTTTATTCAGCAGGTAATGCTGAACCTAGGAAAAGGTGAGCTGACACCTACAATTGAATACTGTCAATATTGTGAACTCAGGAGTGTTTGTTTGTTTATTTATTTATAAAGCACAATTAAAACAATACAATGTTGATGTAGTGTAAACAAACCATATAGTTTTGATGCGGTTTGTTGTGATTCTGATAAACTGTCTGTGCTTAACAATAAGCTGATCTGTTAAAATGTTTTATAAGGAAAGTCTTTTCAGGACATTAAAAATGTTTGTTTTGTTGTATATGTTTTGGAATTTAATTGAGCTAAAACAGAAAATTGTATGAATGTAAAACATTTTTTATTTGCTTTTTTCCCCTTCATTTTCTAGTTTAACAAATTAAGAAATAAAATATTTATAAAAACTTAACTAACTTAGTACATTGAACTTAAATATACTATGTGTACTAATTACAAAGTAATTGATAGTACAAAACATTTTAAGTTAAAATAATTTTTTAAAGTTCACATTACTTAATTTTTTAGGGCAACCACTTTCCTCCAATTTTTAACGTAAATTCAACTTATCTATGGAATTATATTTGTCACAAGTAACTTTTTCAGAAACCATCAGAAATATACAAATGAAGAAAAACACAATGAAAATGAAAAAAAAACATGAACTCAGTCGCACAAATTTAACTGTAATACAGTGGACCGCTTATTCTATATAAAGTACTTTTTTTTTACTTCAAATGTTTTGTTACATTTGTGCTTGAAAATAACTTACTATATTGGTCTTATTTTGCATTTTAGGCTTATTTTAAGCAGAAAGTATGTGTATTTGTTGCAAAATACTGCACATGTATTTGTTGTGAGTGTAATTAGGTTATTTTAGAGTAAGGATGTGTATCACTGATTTATTGTGACTGCTTAACTTTTGGGGGAAAACATTCAATATTATTTAAATGTAACATGAGTAGTTAGTATATTACTACCTTGAAATTGATAACAATGTTTCTTTGATATTTGATAATGGTGCTCTGATCTCTGTTTCTACCATAGACTGTATAAAAATATAGACGTAGTGTCCGTGACGTCACCCATAGGATTCTGCAGAGCAGTTTTGAAGCATAAAGTAGGGTCGAGCTGGCGTTGCCATCTTAGCAGCGTCATCAACCGTCACTCCCGGATAACAGAAAAGGGCAAAGAGCTGGGATGTGGCTGGAGCTGAGGTGACGTGATGTCTAAAGGGCAGAAGATAAATGGCTACCACTCAAAGTGACCATGCCCTTAATTATGCAGAACTTTAAGGCTTTATATAATGTAAACGAATGAATTATTTAAAAATATCACCCCCTCACAGTTGTCATGAAGGGCTAGAATTAGTAAACTAGAATTAGTACCAGGCTGTAACATTTTTTATTCTGCTGTAAAGTTGGGCATTTTAACATTGGGCTCAATGAGATTCTACTCCCTTCTGGAGCCAGTCGATGAACAGCAGTTTAAGTCATAACCTTATTGGCTTCAAAAGAGAGCGCAGGAGGTTGCAGCTAGAGTCAGCATATCTCACAGCATCATTTGCTGGTGAAAATAATCACTACGCGATTGCTCTTACAATCAGCAGACTGATTTTGAAAGCGCTTTTTTTTTTTTTTTTTTGCAATATAGCTGCAGGTTCTTTTGAACGAGCTGTAAAACGGGAATTTCCGGGGACGGCTCCAGTCGGGGACAGAACACCAAAAGCCGGGACTGTCCCCGGAAAATGGCGACGTGAGGTCACCTTATCTTTACAGCCTGATACGATGGAAAGCCAAATATTATTTACATACTTAGTAATACAAAGCAAGAAGTATTGCTCACAAATCACAGCAAGAGCTTTCCAATATGTGCGTCACTGAGTGACGTCTGTACTTCCAGGCCAGAGAGCACCTGTCCATCAAAAGCTCACTACCCACTCTGAGTAGATCACTGTTAAGCCCGCCCCCACGGGAGTTTTGTGTCAAAACAGCAAATGAAAAACAGAAATGCAAGCGAAATCTGTGGCAATGCATTCAGAATCCACGATTTGCGAAAACAAATCTTTGAAAAACATTAACAAAGAATGAAGCATATTTGAAGTGGCTGTTAAATTTGTTCTTTTTTTGTGTGTGTTTTTCTTCTTTTGTAATGGCATATTTTTGATAGTTTCTGAAAAAGTTAAGTTCAGTTTTATGAAGTTACATTAATTTTTTTTTAATTCCATTCCGGGTTAACAGTGTAGGAAAAAGTATGCAATGTAATCCTAAAATACAGACACTTCATACTTTGATAAAACGTCACTCATTCTATATATCCCCTAGGCATTCTATACACACACACACACACACACACACACACACACACACACACACACACACACACACAATGCATTCTAATTGTCGAATTAAAGTCTAATCGAAGATCTTTAGATAAATGAACAAGGACATCAACCTCAGTCTGTACAGAAATCCAGACACAGTTCTCTGTTTTAAAATCCCAATGCTAAATGATATTTGGAAGAACCATCTACACTCTTGAAATACTTTAGCAGTGCTGAATGACAGAGGAGTTTTAAGAGAGGATTTGACAGTGACAGATTGGTGAGCTGCATTAAAACTTAGCTACAGCCACACATGAAGAAAGTTGCTGTGCAATCTGCTTTAATCCTCAGTTACCATGGATACATCAGCCGAAGCAGTTTGGTATAATTCTGCCCTAAAATTATGCAGCGCTTGATGTTTCCTGCCAAAATAGCAGGAACACTAACGTCACTCTACACAAATATAAAATTACAGACGGCACATTAACGATCATGTCTCTTTTTCACTGTGCATCATATTTAGTCACAAAGCTGATACTACAACAGTGTATACTGATCCATGTCAGCATTGTGTACACAACATTGTAACCAAGTTTAAATCTAAACAGATGAGCATTCAGAACCCTTATGCACATTAGACTCAACCACCACCAGATTAATTATTATTGTCAAATCTGCAGTGGAGGTGTGCGTGTCGGCACACTGTTTTTAAAAAGAAGGCACATTTCGCTCACTGTGGAATGAGACAGCTCTTGTTCTCATGACAGCACACTGCTGGTGTTTAAGGCATTGCTAAATAATGCATGACTGACGTAAACAAAAGAGCTGAGGGCTCCTACGGCCAAGAAAGAGATGGATGGCATTATTTCTCCGTAATTTCCTCTCACGACTCCAATCCCATCTCAGAGAAAATGACAATATGCCTTTGTGTTTTTAGGATTTATGGATGACAGCCAGTAACACAGAGGTAGGGATGTCGAATTTCAGCGCACTTGAATAATTCACTCTTCCCACCTGCTATTAGCATGTAAACACAAGCTTTGTGGCATTGAAACAAGAAACAGAACAGAGTCTACTTTCTCACAGGGACTAAGAATGCTTAAAATGAGAATATAATTCTGCCTCAGATTAAAAAATAAAATCATGTAATTGAGTAAAAGTCACATTGTGAGAAATAAAGTTTTAATTACAAGAAATAATGTCATAATTAATAGATATACATAACTTATTGAAAGGCAGATATAATTTCTAAATGTCCTTTCTTTTTATTTCTTTCTTTCTTTGTTTTTTTTTCTTCTTCTTCTTCATGACCATGAACCTGAAAAGATTAGGAATCAAGAAAAACAACTGCTGACAGCAATTCCTGACAGCAGGAAAATGTTTGTTACTTTCAGTCAATTTGAAAAAGGAATTACCATAGTGTTTGTCCAAGGTCACAATCCAGCATGTGAAGAGAATGACTGACAGGCTGTGTATTAATCAATGAAGTCCGTTTCTTGTGAAATGACAGGTGTTATGAGACAAACACATGGCAAGATAAGAGAGAGCTGAGGTGTTGGTCAGAACCACAGCCAGGACATGAGGCCAAAGGGACCTGATTGGATTTTGAGTCTGAAAAAAATGGAAAACGAAGGATAGAAGAGAAACTGTCCCATAAGGACAGGATGGAATAAAACAGTGAGGGAGAGAGCAGAAGCAGACAAAAAGGTCCTTTCTCTCCCAAGCAGGGACAAGACTTAGTGGTCCCTGTCAAGGGATGTGGGAATAATGCCATAAGTGTGTGTACAGGTATGCATTCAAGGCAGCAACTCATGACCTAAAAATTACAAAAGATGTTTTAAAGGTTAAAATGTATCACATTTATGTCGCAGTATACACTGGATTAAAATAGACTATATGCACTTTGCATGATCAACACGATTTGCATTTCCTGAAGAAAATAGGAGTTTGCAGGAGAATAGGTTGACATTTTATGTATAGTTTGCTTCTGTTTAAATGAATTGCTGCATCAGAGAAACTATGCTATTATGACATCTTGTTTTCTGTCGACTGGTTAAAAGCGCATATAAATAGGTAAAAACAATATGTGCAAGGAAATGAAAGAGCTTTTCTGAAAGAGCATTTACACATATATTAGCCTCTGTCTATTCCAGAAAGCTAAACGTGCAAGTTCATCATATCTTTTTCAGTCAATGCAGAAGAAATTGATTGCAACTTCAACACCATCGACTCACAGAACCCTCAAATCAGGAACTTTATGAAACTACTTCCACTATAATCGCAATGCAAGTAGTTTAAAATGCTTTTATCATATTTATGTCACAATATACACTGCATTAAAAATAAACTATGCACTTTGCATGATCAACACGATTTGCATTTTTTAAAGAAAATAGGAGTTTGCAGGAGAATAGGGTGACATTTTAGGATAAGCAGTAAAATCCTCCTAACGAGGTGTCACTTTCCATCTTACCCATGTATGTGTGATTATGTTTTTTGTTTTGTTTTTGCAATACTGTGTTTGTCGGACGAACTGATAAATTAACTGTAATATTAATTTAGGTACATCAAGTTAATCAAATTTACTGATCCAAATATTCATAATTATTCATAACAAATTAATATTTCCTTTTTGAGCTACTATTTTGCCACACTGAATACACCTTGTTTTCAGACCAGCACGACCATGGGCAAACTGATGGCAGCGAGGGCAATAAACAAGTGGCCTTGAAAATGATAACTGCGTTGGGCTGAAATTAGCAAAAAACACTTGTGTCACGCCTGGTGACTTGTGCCGAGTGTCCGATAGGGCCCTCAGACTGCTAACCTGAAGGGTGTGGTTCAATTCTCAATACCGGCATGAAATGACTGAGGTGCCCTTGAGCAAGGCACCCAGCCTCCAATCTCTCCACAGGCGCCGCAGCAAAGTGGCTGCCCACTGCTATTTTTGTGTATGTTCACTAATCACTACTCCTGGGTTAAATACAGAGGACAAATTATGTGTATGGGTTACCATACTTGGCCTTCACTTGTCACTTTCACTTTTACTTTCAGCAGTATTTATTTAATGGCAAAATAAATGAAAACCCAACAACTTGCCAATCTTGAAAATGACAATAACGGACAAACTCAAGCACAAACTGCAGACTAGATATACACAAAATAATGAAGTGTAAAACAGGACACCTGTGGCAATCAATGAACTAATGAATATCCATGGTAACCAATGAATAGCGACAAAGGAAACGGATTTAGTAACAGTGAAAACCAACTCAAAGTCCTACTCAAACAAACACAAACATGACAAAGGAAACGTGACATAACCCTGACATTTTAGCCCTCAGCTGTAAGTTGTCCGTCCTTGTTGTCTACAGGTGCTGGTCATATAAATAGAATATCATCAAAAAGCTGATTTATTTCACTAATTCCATTCGAAAAGTGAAACTTGTATATTATATTCATTCATTACACACAGACTGGTATATTTAAAATGTTTATTTCTTTTAATTTTGATGATTATAACGGACAACTAAGGAAAATCCCAAATTCAGTATCTCAGAAAATTAGTTTACTTAAATTATTACTTAAGACCAATACAAAGAAAAGATTTTTAGAAATCTTGGCCAACTGAAAAGTATGAACATGAAAAGTATGAGCATGTACAGCACTCAATACTTAGTTGGGGCTCCTTTTGCCTGAATTACGGCAGCAATGTGGCGTGGGAGGGTGTCGATCAGTCTGTGGCACTGCTCAGGTGTTTTGAGAGCCCAGGTTGCCCTGATAGTGGCCTTCAGCTCTTCTCCATTGTTGGGTCTGGCATATCGCATTTTCCTCTTCACAATACCCCATAGATTTTCGAGTTTGCTGGCCAATTTAGAATAGGGATACCATGGTCCTTAAACCAGGTACTGGTTGCTTTGGCACTGTGTGCAGGTGCCAAATCCTGTTGGAAAAGGAAATCTGCATCTTCATGAAGTTGGTCAGCAGCAGGAAGCATGAAGTGCTCTAAAACTTCCTGGTATACGGCTGCGTTGACCTTGGACCTCAGAAAACACAGTGGACCAACACCAGCAGATGACATCGGCCAAAACCATCATTGGCTGTGGAAACTTTACATTGGACCTCAAGCAACATGGATTGTGTGCCTCTCCTCTTTTCCTCCAGACTCTGGGACCCTGATTTCCAAAGGAAATGCAAAATTTACTTTCATCAGAGAACATAACTATGGACCACTTTTTGTCCTTTTTGTCTTTAGCCCAAACGAGACTTCTGACGCTGTCTGTTGTTCAAGAGTGGCTTGACACAAGGAATGCGACAGCTGAAACCCATGTCTTGCATACATCTGTGCGTAGTGGTTCTTGCAAAAGGTTCTGAGTGAAGTCCACCCTTTGTGAATCTCCCCCACATTTTTGAATGGGTTTTGTTTCACAATCCTCTCCAGGGTGCAGTTATCCCTATTGCTTGTACACTTTTTTCTACCACATCTTTTCCTTCCCACCGCCTCTCTATTAATTTGCTTGGACACAGAGCTCTGTGAACAGCCAGCCTCTTTTGCAATGACCTTTTGTGTCTTGCCTTCTTGTGCAAGGTGTCAATGGTCATGTTTTGGACAACTGTTAAGTCAGCAGTCTTCCCCATGATTGTGTAGCCTACAGAACTAGACAGAGAGACCATTTAAAGGCCTTTCCAGGTGTTTTGAGTTAATTACCTGATTAGATTGTGGCACCGGGTGTCTTTGAACCTTTTCACAATATTCTAATTTTCTGAGATACTGAATTTGGGATTTTCCTTAGTTATCGGTTATAATCATCAAAATTAAAATAAATAAACATTTGAAATATATCAGTCTGTGTGTAATGAATGAATATAATATACAAGTTTCCCGTTTTGAAAAAATAGTGAAATAAATCAACCTTTTGTTGATATTCTAATTATATGACCAGCACCTGTATACATGGTTTGGTTTCTTGTTCTCCTCCTGTGCTCCAGGCAGGTATTAAGAAAACAAGCTTAACCTATACATATATAGCCTGAACTCTCAGTTAATTAACCCAAACCTTGCTTGGGGTACGCCGTGAGTTCAGTCAACCTAGAGTATGTTCACAGTGAAAACACAAAGATGTTCTCAACAGAGTGCAGACTCCAGGAGTCACCATAGAAACAGATGCTAAGTACTTTTCTTTTGTTTATTGGCGAGTTATATTCTCATTGCACTCTGCCACCTACTGAGCAATTGTGAAATTTATTTTTAAATTTTTAAGCATTTTTTATTACTGTGAATAAAAAAAAATGTTTTTTTTTTACTTGTTTAATGCTAAGTATATAAATTACAAAAATAAAGATTGATTAAACTAAAAAGTTCTGGGGTTTCGAATTTTTAATTGGGCAGCCGAGCTGCCAAGCAAGGGAAATAGCTGATGACGTAATCCAAGGACAGGCAAAAGTCAGCAACAGGTAGACAGTCCAGACAGGCCACAATGCAAGAGGCCAAACCAGGAGAGTGGTCAGGAGGCAGGCAGGTTCAGGACCAGCAAAATGACACAGTCCAAAGCACCGGGCAGAGAATAATCCCAGCACAGGTACAACCTCAATCACACAAGGCAAAATCCAAAAGGAGATGAGAGAACTGGGCTGCAGGACTGGACCAGACTAGTAAAAACAGAACAGGATCAAAACTTGACAAGGCAAAAATAGATTCACATATGTAAGGCTGGAGCATGACAGAAAAACAGTCAAAACACTCTGGCAGAGAAGGCAGATAAGGAAGGAAGCTAAATAGTGTGAGAAATTAAATGAGAGCAGAAACAGGTGAGAGAGTTGTGCAAGAGCCCTGATTATAATGCAGCAGCTGCTGCAGGCATCAAGAGCGGGAAACTTAAATGGAGAGACAGGTAAGAGTTGTGCACAGTAGTGCTGATTAAGAATACAGCACAGCTGTGGTGCAGTGGAAAACTACAGGGAAACATGAATGAGAGAAAAGCAGGATGAGCAATGATCAAACCCGAGTCCTGACAGTTAGTGAATTATTGTATTTTGAATTAAATAGTTAACACAATTAATACAGTTAACACAATTAATTATGTTAGTGAATTATTGTATTTTGAAAAATAATGTTGGAGTTTAGTTTACAATGTGTGATTTTGAGCATGAAATTAACCGTTTTGCCAGTTGTGTAATGTATGTGTGTCGGTGTGTTAAGGGTTTAGGAAATGTGTTAAAAGTATTGAAAAATTTGTCATAGCGATTGTAAAAAACTGTAAACGAAGACGATTCAGCTATAGTTCTGCAGAACACAGATCCATGTCCTTCAGCTTGAAGAGGTATATGTCACATCAGCATTTGGTGGGAAATGAGTTGTCCAGTAGGGGAGAACGGGGTAATGTGAGACACCCCCTGTATCTGGTCAACAGAATACATTTGTCGTCATATGACCATTATGTTTTCAAGCCCCTCCAATTTCCCCTTGGCCATGAAGGAGAGGACAGCATGGTGCTGTGGCAAGCATGTTTTTTTTTCACAAAAATATTTTTTTAGCATGAAAAAGTAAATTAAAGTAAAACTTAATCAACTGTTGTGCCAAAGCAAATTGATGCCGGTAGAAAAACGTATATCATACATGTTGATGAACTACCAACATATAAAACCATGTGATGATGCTAGCTGAAGATTAGCCTGAATTGCTAAGAAAGATAATTTTTTTCAAAAAATGTGGCAGTGGGGTAAAATGAGACAAATGCTGTGGGGTAAAGTGAGACCTGCGGCACAAATTAAAAGGATAGTTCACCCAAAAATGAAAATTCTGTCATCATTTACTCTCCCTCAAGTTGTTCCAAACCTGTATGAGTTTCTTTGATCTGCTGAACACAAAAGAAGATATTTTGAAGAAAAATTGTAACCAAGCTGAAAGAGCAACCATTGACTACCATAGTATTTTTTCCCCTACTAGTCAATGTAGTCAATTCCCAGTAGTCAATGGTTGCTCTCTATGCTTAGATACAAACATTCTTCAAAATATCTTCTTTTGTGTTCAGCATAACAAAGAAACTCATACAGGTTTGGAACAACTTGAGGGAGAGTAAATGATGACAGAATTTTCATTTTTGGGTGAACTATCAATTTAAGTTTAGTACTATTACATTACATATGTTTTATCTTTAATGTCATAAACATTGTAGAAAAGCCATCATGCCAAGGCAATACATCAGGAAGACAACCTGGGGCACATCCTAAAAGTGATGTGGTGAAGGAGGTGCCTCAACCTAATAGGCTCGGATGAACCACATGGAAAGAGCAACTCCTCATCTTTCCCTGTAACCTTCAAGGCTGGAATGTAGAGTAGCCCTAGTTGTAGAGTATGACAGTAGGCTGATGTCCTAATCCAGGTGGGTCTAGTCCCAGGCTGTTCTAGCTGGTTCTGATTGTCCTTTTCTCTGACCCCCAGACACTGAGGCCATGTTTGAGGCCATGTCCCTTGCCTATACCAATAAAAGAACTCAAACCAGTCAATACCAATAGTCTAATTAAAAGACATTATTAATTTAGCTGCCATAGAAATCAACAGTTTCACAGGTAATGATAATGAATAAGTTGCATGTTTATTACGCTCCGTGTCCAGATAGAAAACGTGCAAACGGAATAAAACAATCTAGTTCTAATGTTTTTTTTTTTTTTAAGTTCACTGTAGAAAACTGACAATTGATTAATGGATAACAGTCTGTGTTGATACCGTTACCAAATAGAGAGAATTCGGCTCTCGAAGAGATGGGTGGGACAACATTCTTGAAGTGAACAAGAAATGACAAGAACGATGATTTTAAGATTTGTACTAGTATGAAACAGTAATCCAGCTCAGAACTTATAAAAAAGCAAACATAGTTACATTTCATTGAGATCACTATTTTAATGGCAAGAGAGTGTGTGAGTGTGAGTGTGAGAGAGAGAGAGAGAGAGAGAGAGAGAGAGAGAGAGAGAGAGAGAGAGAGAGAGAGAGAGAGAGAGAGAGAGAGAGAGAGAGAGAGAGAGAGAGAGAGAGAGAGAGAGAGAGAGAGAGAGAGAGAGAGAGAGAGAGAGAGATTTTGTGTGTATGTTGTTCAAAGAGTGAGTTAGAGAGACATGTTTCAGGTCTGAGTGTCCACAAGCTATCACAAGCACTTGTTTTAAACGGTAAGCAAGGGAAGCAAAAGATTGCCTTGGTGTTACCACAGCTAGTTAACCAAGCCTTTCGATCGAACCAACCTCGGAAAAAGCTTCTCTTGTAGGTGTTCTCCTTTTTTCGCGCCTATTCCCTTCTGGCTTGTCTGGTCCGAGTTCTTTTACAAGGTGTTTTTCTGCTAATGTTCTTCTTTCGTAGCAATTTAACTTAATTTGGGGCTAGTTCAACTCCTATGAATACATTAGTGCAATGTCGCCCGAGCCGCCTACCAGGCTGAATGAATGTCCCGTGGTTCAGCAGGTGCACTCATAGACATCATATAGATAGACGGCATATTGGCCGATGGGCACTGAGATTTGCGGCCTCCATTTTGAACCGGTTGTACTCCTAGTTTTGTTGCGCAGCAGCAGTTAAGATACCAGAGCTTTGTTCAGCATTTTCCTGTTCTAATCGGCGGACCGATCTGCGCTGTGCTCTCGTCTAGACTATGTGTGTGCGCTGCGGCGGTGTGCGTGAACTAATGTGAAACCAAGACTTTGTTTGTCTCAACTGAAAGCATATTTACACTATCTGAATTGCAAATATAGTGGGCTATGTGCCATTCACCATATAGAAAATAGTAAATGTGTGAACAGCTGACCGATTTCAGCTGCAGCCTCAGTGTATATTTATAGTGTATGGGGCAGGTGCTTCAGATTCTAGAGCGCATTTGATTGGACAGAAGTTTTGATGAGTAGGTGAATGCGATGATGTAATCAAAATCTGTGATTCGTTTAATGGAAGTGAGAGACTGTAAGTTTTGAATGCTTATATCTCCTAAATGCAAATTTTGACATTGTTTTGGAAGACACCAGCACATTCAAAACCTTAAGGCTAACATATTCATACTAAAAGCTAAAAAAAATAATTTTGATTTCAGGGGGCCTTTAAGTTCTGTTGCTTTTATATGAAAATAAATATTATGAGCAAGACACCCAACGTTTTTGTTATTTATTTCCATCCGAAAGACGTGTTTATCAATCATTTTTAATTTAATTACATACATGTTTTTATTTTTATTTTTGATAAATATGACAACAATCACATAACACAGAGAGGTCACACTGTCGCACAGTTTGGGAATATTCACACATAATTTATACACATAAAAACATGATATCAGAGTTTTAAAATCAAACATTTAAAAAAATAACCATACATCATGGTTGTTAAAACCAATAAGCATTAAGCTGTTTCATCAGTAAGTCGTTTCCCATCATGCTTTTGCTCAGCGCAGTCGGTGGAGAGCAACTGCGCCCGATTGCAGAATCCGACATGTCTGCCTTGCCATTGCGAGAGTTTTTTGGCACACTTCAGCATGACATCAGATGGCTGATGTGTACTGCGCAGACTCAGACTGAGCTTGACAACGTAGATGTGACGAGAGCAACCTGTCTGACAGTTGTAAATCCTCTAGTAGTTGTGGAAAGGAAATCTGAATCACGTTGTTGAAATATTTTGTCCATTTGCTTTTGGCTCTCTATGGGCTTTTCCCCATGCTTCTCCCTTGTGTTTATCGGATTTTATGCATCCACGTCCACCCGATTGCCTCATAGACAGTAAAAGATTGCCTGCAAGCTTCTCCTCTTGTCTATACGGTAATTTCTCTACTATGCGACGAGAGTCGCATGGTTATGATGCAATCTTTAGCCTATTCTTTACAAAAACGGCTTTTACGGTGCGATAGTGTAAGATACAAGGTAATGGAGCCTTTTATACATTGTCATGTTTCTTTAGAAATAAACAATGGTCAAATGGAGTCTTTAAACGCCTCAGATCTAAAGTTATTTGCTGTCAAAGTGACGCCAAAATGAATGGGAGTCAATGGAATGCTAACAGCAGGTGATGGCTTGGTTAGCAATGGCCGCCCCTATGGACGGTATGCTTTCCGGGTGCTGGATTACCCCCTTGATTCATTCCATGCTTACAAATAATGAGCAAGATAATGCCTTTTGATTGGTTACTACGTCCATCAAACCTTTGTTGGCAAGACATTGGCTAGGCATTGATAGCTTTTATCCAACGAAAAACATGGATGGTTTGATTGACAGCTTACGAGCCAGTATGCACTTCCTATTTTTGATGACTCCTCAGAAAGCCTGTGATTAAAGCAGAGAGACCTGGGAGGGTTTACTATTCGAGGAAGTGTCCAAAGTACAATGTAGATCGTTGGAATAATGATTAAAATCAATATTCCATTGAAAATGGACATGATTGATTACTCTAACGCAAAACGCTCATGCAAACAACGGAGGATAATTTGTGATTTTCCTTATTTTTTCGTTCTTTTGGATTAAAAAGTGGGAAGCATTTTGAAGAGTGGACTCCTGCGCGCACATGTACGCTGTTTTTTGGATTCGTCCGATCTGATCTGCACGATAGGAGATGAAAGATGAGTACTGTGTTCATTATGCTAATGTTTAAATAGCTAACGTTAGTGCTTCAGCATTTAATTTAACCCCTTCCTCTCTGGTGTATTTATTGCAAAAACGAGTTCAGAACATGAATCTCGAGTGTGTTAGCTTTCAAATGATGCATAGTTTGTGATAGTTGATTGAATACTTTTTATAAAATAAAAGTAAATAAAACCCCTCTCATTAGTATTGGATGAAAACACAAATTTTACCTGGTCAAAAACAGCTCTGTTTTCAGCAAGCCATTTCAGCGCGTGTGACTTTAAATGATAATGAGCTTTGCTTACCCCGCCCCTCTGTTCTGTGAGGCGTTTTGACACAACAGAGTTGCCTTGACAACAGTTGAGGGTATATTTTGGAGAAAGAATGGCAATGGAATTCTCTGAGAACAAATATGCAACCGTATCAATTTGAATCAGAGTCAGACCCGGAATAAGATGACGGCCCAAATGAAGTTCGACAATTAAGCCTTGAACAGGAAGTTTCTGAATGGTTGGTATGGTTGCTGTAATGTTAACGTAATGTCACTTTGATCTATCTTTGTATGTACTGGCAGGGTAGCGTAGTGAGATATGAATGCTATGTGTTTACTGATGTATACGTTAGTTCATTGACAGATTGTCAGCATACACAGTTTGTAATAAGACAATAACCATAACAATAGCACGTTGTTCATTATAAACGTGGGATTATGAATTATTTTGAGAACGTCATATATAGAAAGCATGCCGTAATGTAACTTTAGCCGCATTCATTGTGAAGGGTGCAAGCGATTTGCAAAGATTAATATAAAGGTTAATAAAACGTTACACTCACTTCTTCTGGAGATGCAGCAGGAACACAAATAGTTGGTACCGATCCTTTTTTCAGGAGCAGCTTCTTAGCAAAACCTGCTTTATACTGAACCTCGTTTATAAAGCAGTCTGGTGAGAAATGATTCGCCCAAACATGAAAGCATTGACGTTGATCGGGGGGAATATTTCCTTCGAAAACTGAGCACGGACCAGCGGCAGGAGTCAGAATTAATTTATCACGAGTGAGAAGCTGACAATATACGTCACACGGTCAAACGGCTCGATTTGAGACAGGGGAAAACATATAAGGAGATTTAAACTGGATGGGTTTTTATCATTATAGTATGGTTGTGTACAGGCACTGCCAACACACATTTCCATACAATCAACTTGTAAAAGTGCATGTACCATTATATGACCCCTTTAAAAGTCCGACATTAGTTCTGGAATGTGTGGTTGTCAAGCTAGCTGTCAGGATTCTGTTACAACTGTTACAACATGTGTTGTTATGGTAGTTTCAGAGTGGAAAAAGTAAGTGGCTCACTTTACCCTCTTGATTTCTCTGGTAAGCCCTCAGTTTACCACTAAACAGGGGGAAAATGAGACACAAGATGACTTTTTTTTGAAACAACGATTTTCCCTGAATACATTCTGATAATTTCCATTGCTAGGAAACATCCTGAATCAATGGGAAATGTGTCAATGTGACAATCTCCTGAACTCCAAACTGAATGTCAGAATGGGAAAGAAAGGTGATTTAAGCAATTTTGAGTGTGGCATGGTTGTTGGTGCCAGATGGGATGGTCTGAGTATTTCACAATCTGCTCAGTAACTGGGATTTTCATACAAAACCATTTCCAGGGTTTACAAAGAATGGTGTGAAAAGGGAAAAACATCCAGTATGCGGCAGTCCTGTGGGTGAAAATGCCTTGTTGATGCTAGAGGTCAGAGGAGAATGGGCCGACTCGTTACAACCGAGGTACACTCTCAGAAAAAAAGGTACAGTGCTGTCACTGGGGCGGTACCCTAAGGTACAAAAGTGAAAAGGTACATCTTTGTACTTTACTCACCCCTAAATGGTACATATTAGTACCTTAAAGGTACATATCAGTACTTTAAGAGTGCATATTCGTACCTTAAAGGTACATATTAATACCTTAAAGGTACATATTAGTACCTTTTCGGTTTTGTACCTTAGGGTACCGCCCCAGTGACAGCACTGTACCTTTTTTTTCTGAGAGTGTACCTCGGTTGTATTTACATATTCAGCTAAATGTCACTCAGCAGAGGGGATGTTCTTTGACAGTATATCTTCAACTTTCCAACTTCTTTTTAAGCAAATAATGAAAATGAACTTCTCTGTGAGTATATCAGCTCACATTCACTCACATGCCTTGACTCACATTCAGTCTCTTGAGCATTACATAGTGTGTGCATGAGTGCGAACACTAGCAATAGTTGCTGGCTGCAGTTCACTTTTAAGGCCACCTATGGGATAAGGATGAGACGGACAGATATGAGTAGATGCCATCCCTTCAATGATGCAACAAGTGTATCAGGTCAGGTGTTGTGGGGAGTCTTCTCAGTTCCAATAAAACTTAATGCAGCCTAACAACCCCTTAACTCTTTCCCTGCCAGCATTTTAAAAAAAAGTTGCCAGCCACCGCCAGGGTTTTTGACCATTTTCACCAAAATTGAATAGCACATAGAATATTTAGTTTTATGAATATCTGAGCATGTAATATGTCAAAAGAAAGAGCTGACCCTCTCCTTTAAAAAAAATATGGGTATGGGTAAGTTTCATAAAAAAGCAACATTTTGAACAAAAAGCTGAGAAAATCACGTTTTTGCGAAAGACTACATCCAGATCAGATTCAGAATGATGATCACACCCAGATGAAGGAGATCGAGTCCATCAACACCCCTAATGCTTGCACAGTCCTGTAGCTCACCCTGGGTCCACATTTCATTCAGTAACATTAGATAGTTTTGATTTATATGATGTTTAATGTTGACGATCCCATTACTTAGCATATGCATCTGCGATCGCTTGCTTTACTCCATCTTACTCGCGTGTGTTTTGATCTGAAGATTCAGTACTCATTCAGAAGATGCGCAATAGCGCCCCCTATCGTCTAACAGGGAAAACACAGAAAATTCAGTGTTTGGCCTGGAAGCTTTTTTTCACAAATAATGGAAAATTCCATGTTTGGCGGGGAAATTAAAGGATTTTAATTGTATAAGTGTGATACAGTTATGTGTTACTTTGTGGATTGGTTATTAAGTCGGAGTGAATGGGAGTTTAAGTGGGTGGTTAGGAATTAGCGCTGGCTAGATTCTTTGTGTACTGTGTGTACTCTTGTATCCAGCAGCACATTGTTTATAGGAGATTGTCATGAGGGTGATGAGTAAGTTAAAGGTAAGCCATTGAAACACTAGTACTTGCACATTCATGTTCTCATGCCTTTTAATTTGTAATTTGCCTTAGTTATGTTTCATGTTCCTGTCATGTGATTTCCTCTATAATGTGATCTGGACTGTGTCCGAAATCGCGCCACACCCTTAAATAGGGCACTGTTTGAGGGGACAGCCATTTGTAGTGGTGTCCGAAACCATAGATAGATGTTATTGAGTGCACTAATTAAATCCCACAATGCACTGTAAAAACAAGTGTACAAACAATGTAATGTCAAAGGTAAAAGAACACCCATAATGCACTGTGACGGTCGCAGGGCCATTTCAAACAAAGTGTCAAATATAGAAAGAATAAACCATTTACATATCTCGACAGAAAGGTTTTTGAAGGTTAGTAGTCATAATATGCATATTTCCAGTATGTGCCTCAGGCATATCGTCAACTAACTCTACTACACACGTGTGGAGTGTGTAGTGGAGTAGAAATTTGATTGCTACACTCACCTGCTATTTAATTGTCTGCTCCTTACAAATTTTATAGTGTTTCAGATTTTTTGGTTTGTAACTGTTTTTTTTTTTTTTTTTTTTTGTGATTTGACAAAAAGGTTTTGTTTTATATCCAAGTCTCTACCCTTTTACTGTGACGATGAACATCTGTGCTTTCAACCGAGTTGTTAATTCATTGAGTCCCAAGGTGTGCATTTAACAGCCACAAATGCATTAACTTTTCGGCATTTGACATTGAGAGCATATGGCACCATTTGGATATTTCTTTTGTTTTGTTTTTTATGGAAAAATGCAGTTTTACAAATGCTAGATTGCTATCAAATACTTTCCTGACTGACAACAATGACTTGACAGAACATCCTTCAAGAGCTAGACAGCATTCTGGGTTATTACATGTGGAGGTCTTTAGTCCAATAATTAAAACATGCCTCTTAATAATATGAAAAGCAACAGTCCTAGCACTGACCTTTGCAGTACTCCATACTGAACTTGTGACTGATATTACTTTTTTTTTTTTTGCTACAAATTGGAAATGTCAAATTTGTAAAATGTTAACCATTGTAATGCAATTCCACTAATGCGAACATCATTTGGTGTATAGTATCAAAGGCAGCAACTTACAGTAATTAATAGAGAGATGCAACCATGATCAGATGATAGTGAAATGAAATGGTGCTTTAAAAATTAGATGCTTAATAACAGCCAGACTTATGACAATGGGGAAGGTCTATGATTTCTGGAAGCATTTATTTCAATAGCTTGTGTGATACGGTAAGGTAAGGTAAGGTCTAATACACATTTTTGATTTAGAAGATTTAACAAGTTTAGATAATTCTTGCTCTCCAATGACAGAGAATGATTGGAATTGTTCCTCAATGGATCTATTGTGCACAGTCTGGATTTCATAATATCAGTTCAGAAAAAGACTGACTTGTTATGCAGCCTGGAATCATAAATCACATTGTGTTATTTTCTGCCAGGGGAACTGAGTCTGGTTTCTCCCAAAGTTGGTGAAGTTCTGGTTCTTTGCCACTGTTGTCTTTGTTTTGCTCAGTTAAGGACTTAAAAGACAATAAATATTAAGAAAATATTATCGAACTGACTATATTGAGACCATTGGATGATAACAAAAACTTGAACTAAAATGAGCTGCATGTCACTTGTCTTTTGTAGAGCGTTGTTTGAAGTTGTTTCATAAGTGATGAACATTTGCAACACAGTGAACACTGAATCTGAAATGAGCGAAATATTATATTATGTAGAGCTGCTATTAATCTGTATTGGAAGTTGCTCCTAAACTGCAGACATTATATATTATATTTATTCATAAATTCATATAAAATCTTGTATAAAAATAAAAATATTGTTCATATTCAAAAGTTTCTCTTTCTACTGTCCTGTACATTAAAGGTTATAAAAAGCCCATTAAAAATGAGCACACTTGAAACTAAACGTTAGATACATAACAGTGTGAAAGTAGTCAGTACGTTTAAAAGTTTGGACTTAATTATTGTTATAAGTTTTATACTACAAACCCTAATCATATTGTGTGGGGAATATCAATAAAAAGCTGCCTAGTTCATAAATAGTTTAGTCACAAAAGTAATACTGTGTTCTGCAGGACATGTGACAGCAGCTGGAAAAATATACTGAGACACATTAAAGAGAAATAATTTTCAGTATGCCTTCAGCGTTCCTCATTGCAACCATCTCATCTGAATGACAATCAAACTGACAATAGTGTATAGAGAATAGAGAAAATGCAGGAAACTGCACATCTGACATCATATTAAACACTATTGTCATATGAACAGACCAAAACAAACTGGAATATTTGTGAACATTTTGTCCTCAAAGTTGATTTGTTAGAAGCAGGACAAATGGCCAAACATAAGGATTTGAGCGAGTTTGACAAGGGCCAGATTATGATGGCTAGATGACTGGGTCAGAGCATCTCCAAAACTGCAGCTCTTGTGGGGTGTTTCCGGTCTGCAGTGGTCAGTATCTATCAAAAGTAGTCTAAGGAAAGAACAGTGGTGAACCGGCGACAGGGTCAAGGCTCATTGATGCACGTGGGGAGTGAAGGCTGGCCTGTGTGGTCCGATCAAACAAACAAGTTACAGTAGCTCAAATTGCTCAAGAAGTTAATGCTGAATTTGATTGAAAGGTGTCAGAATACACAGTGCATCACAGTTTGTTGTGTATGGGGCTGCATATTCAGCTTTTGTCAAAACATAAAATATATATATATATATATATATATATATATATATATATATATATATATATATATATATATATATATATATATAACATTCACCGTTTTTACAGGAGAAATACAGTATTTAAAGCTGCAGTCCTTAACTTTTGGCGCTCTTACAGTTAATAAACAGAACTGCACACTAAAAATAGCTTGTTGATCTAACTTAATAAACTTATTTCCACACAGCTGAACTTATTTATTTGACCTTAAACTGGGTTAATTGCACTGATGAGCAAAATTCATCCAAAAGGCATAGCAGATCCTCAACCCAAGCACCTGCTCTACACTCAAAACAACGGTAACCCCTCAAAAACAATAACATAACAGAAACTTTTAAATACCAACATAACAGAACATTAAACATTAAAAAGTCTCTCAGTTTTCTCATTTCTCACTTTATTTAAAACATTTAATCTCTGAATTCAGCCCCTTTGCAAAGCATGATGGGAAGTGAAAATCTTGTTTGTTTGGGTTACTTGATTAAAACATGTAATTTCATAAAAAAGCATCAAGTTAAGTCAAAGAGTAACTGTTTCAAGTCAATTTAGCATGAACCCATTACATTTGAACCAGAAACCTGGTATAATGGTTTTAAATCAAGATGAATTTCTCAAATAAAGTGAACAGCATCATAAAAAAACAGTTTGGAAAATGGATCTTGATGTACTCACTTATCATATACATTTTGTACACAAAAACATACTGTATACTGTACTACATCTTAAATCTACCCAACAATGTCATTTTTACATTAGCAGGAATGCTAAAAGTCTGATAATAATGCTAACAATGCTAAGCAAAGATAACTGACATTTTTATAGGAGCCGAGGAGCAGAGCTCTCCGGAGCTAAGTCATATTTTATGTTATAAATAGTGGTAATTAATCAAAGGTGGTATATTACATGCAGTCAAATAAAGTGCAGATCACTACAGATATGTGAGTGATGTCTCTAGTGCTGGTGATTAATAGCACAGGGCAAATGGTGACATGCCCCAAGCCGCAGTCGGCTGCAGATGGTCGTTTTGGGCTTGTTCTTCAGTGAATACTTCCAAAAAACACTAGCGCTTTAGATCTGTACTTTACGCTTCTCAAGACAAATCACCAGTGTGCAATCACATCTATCTCTGTGGGAGTGAGTCAACACTTGGTGTGATATAAATAAACACATTTCAAAGAACAATTACACAGATGTTTCAAGGGGTAATTAAAAACACCTTATGACTGGAAGAAATCAACTAATTTGCTTAAATAAATAAATAATGTATCGGACGATTGTATTTCAAATAAGGGTGATGGGTGTAATTTAAAGACCAAAGAAAATGAGGTTCCTTGATTCCATTAACAACCCTTTCAAACGTACACACACAACAGTAAACAGCACATTCTAGGGCCCAGTTTTATGGTAGGGCCCTCTCTGACTGCAGCAGTTTATTGTTTTCTTGGTGGACTAGCACAAACAAATGTCCAAAGGCATCAGATAAGGATGCTAGGACAACTGACAGACACCTTGTTAAGGGCAAGAAAAAGACCCCTAGTACCAAGCAAGGTTTCTGCCCTTCATCCATCTTGAGACTAATCCCTAAGATTGGGATCAAATTCTTTAGGACCCTTTAGATGCAGCAGTGGTGGCTGAAACAAAGATAGGCCAGAAGAATCCATCAAAATCCATTCATAACCATGAAAATTACCCCATGATTTACTTACCCTCAAGTCATTCTAGGTATATATAACTTTCTTCTTTCTGATGAACATAATCAGAGTTATATTAATAAATAACCTGATGCTTCCAAGCTTTATAATGGCAGTGAATAGGGCCCACGTGTTTGAAGCTCATCCAGCCATCATACACGCACTCCACATGGCCCAGGGGTTAATAAAGGCCTTCTGAAGCAAATCAATGGGTTTTTGTAAGAAAAATATCTTTATTTTAAACGTGTCAGCTTTTTTTCCAGATGGGCTTTATTAACCCCCTGGGGCCATGTGTTGTGCAATGGAGGCACTTTTTTGAGCTTCAAACTCATGGGCCCTGTTGACTATCTTTATAAAGCTTGGAAGCGTCACAATATTTATTAATATAACTCTGATTGTGTTCATCAGAATGAAGAAAGTCATATACCAGGTGTATTTAGCTTGAGGGTGAGTAAATCATGGGGTAATTGGCATTTTAAAGTGAACTAATCCTTAACAACTAATGTGAACTGCAACACATCCATTTTTATACTTATTCAGAGAAATATGTTTTCTCAGTGACAACTATTTGTAGTCCTAACAAATGAAAGTTGTTAACATACTGTTCAAATGAATGCATGCATAACAGTTAAATATTTTTCTATCATGTTTGAACTCTGTGTTCAGAACATTGGCAAAGGTATTCTGATGGTGGTTTGGAAAGTGAATAGTGCACTGGTAAAACTTGTGCTGCTTTAGATTATGCAAATGTATTCCACAGAGGGAAAGAATGTGTGGGCCCCCTCTGAGCCCAGCAGCTTGTGAGACAGTAACAGATACAACCACAATCTCAGTCTCCAGTCTGTGAGGAAAGAGACATTAACAGACACACTACATTCAGAGTCTTCATCCAATGAGACAGTAACATATACAACAATCCAAAGTCACCATGCAAGAGAGACAAAAGCAAATTGAACAAGTTTTCAGTCTCTGGTCCAGAGGGGCAGAAGACATACAGACACATTTGCAACAATGTTAAGCTCTGGTGAGCAAACCTTCTCTTCACGGTACCTTCATCTGCGTGTTCCAGATTGTTAAGGACCTTTTGCACCTATGCCAGGGCATCATTTGCTTGTTACAGATTTTAAGACCCATTTGGCGCTACAGGATATCCCACAGAGTTTTACTTTCAGGGCTGTTGATTCTGGTTCCTTTTCCCAATGCATTGTTACACCTCAGGGAAGAAGCCACCACTAATGTCACCTCCAATGTACTTCTCACATGACCACGTGGAAAGTAAATATTACTTAGCAAATCCTTTTTCCAGAGACCTTGGGATTGTTGTATATAATTAGTATATGATATTTTAATTTACATGAGATATTATAGCTGATAGTATAGCTGATATCTCACAAATGCTTCAGATTGGTCAGATGACAAACTCCCCTCAATTTCCAAAAAGTTTATTTGTTCAACAATCTTTGATTGTTCTTTACTCTCATGGTGAAACTCCAGGGTTGTGCATAGCAATATTGTCATTTGAGCATTTACCCTAACCCTAACTTAACATTTTAAATTACACTATAATTTTCTCACCCTCTTCTTGTTGAAAAGCTGTATTACTAATTTGCTTCCAAAGAACACAAATATTAACTTTTTAAGATCCGGGATCTCCATATAATAAAAGTAAAAGGAGGTGCTGTCAATCTCAAAAATAGTGTGGTAACATGCTACTCTTAGGGGAACAAACTTTGGTTTCCCAGACCAGTATTGCTAAAGAATGATGAACTCAACTTAAAATAAATGTCACTAATATATTTAGGTTGTCTTCTTGGGGGATAGAAAACTTTATATTAAGTGGCCTTAACTACTGTGCACTAACATTTAAATTAATAATTTGATATAATGCAGATGTTGTGTGCATACATGTGTTTACATTGTACTTATAATTGAAAAACCTATGTAATTACATCTGTAATTATGTAATTACATTCATAATTACACAGTACACATGTTGACACTTCCCTTACACCAAACCCTACCCTGAAACTTACCCATACCACCCCACCTGTACCTAACTTTACCCGTATTTTTTTATGTACGTACATAGTAGTTAAGGCCACCTCAGTCTCAATATATTTAAAGTGAGACTGAAAAAAGAACTAGAGAAGGCACTACAAAAAGAAATGTTCTCTAAAAACAAATCAAGCCTTTGGATGATCAAAAAAGTCCCAGTAAATGAAAACACTTTAATGGCAAACACAGTTTTCAACTGAGAACAAGTCTAAGCAGTGACAAGCAAGCAGATACTCAACTTCTCAGGGTCACTTGGAAACAGGACAGGGCGGACTCAAGAGTGAACAAAGGCAAGAGGGACAGAGCTTAAATAAGGCAAAACACATCTGTGGTAAGTAAACAATGTGTAGACCTCTTACAGACTTGTGTAATATGACTTGTACGCTATATTTCAAGCCTTCTGAAGTCATACAATAGCTTTGCGTGATTAACAGACCAAAATTTAAGATGTTATACATTGAAAATATATCTGTAATATGGTAAATATGGCACTATTACATTTCACAAGACACGTTAGCCATCAATGCTATCAAAATGTGTATTTATTTTTGTTGTTGTTGTTGTTATTTTTGGGGCTTGACAGACCCAATATCTATTTATTTTAATTATATGGAAAATACCTAAGTATGAGTATAAGTTAGTTTACTCAATATTTCAAGTATAAGCATGCTTGTGTAGTGCAAAATGTTATAGGGCTGTGTTATAGGACTGATTACTTTAAAGTGCAGGTTTAAAGAAAAGGGTGAGTTAGACACGCTTCACATAAAACCAATATGTAATTAAAGCTGCAAGCAGCATTAAGTGCTGAGGAAAAGTTTCTGTTTCTGTGCAAGTTTTCATGGTTTAGAGGAAAATAAAATTAAAGGAGCCTTTTACCCCATGGAGCCTTTAGCCCCGTTGTATATATATAAAATGTAATTCCCAACCCTTCACAGATGGTATGATGTCCAATAAATTTTAGCAGTGGGCCTCTTGCTACACACCATGTCCTATTAAACTAGAATTTCTGGCAGTAAATTATAAGAATCCTGCCTAGTACCTAAATTCACGGCTAAAGCTCTTTTTAAAATCAATGTGGTTTAAATGATCAATTAAGTGCCTAAGTGTCACTTATTTTTTGGATACACGTTGGTCGTATTGTAGCCTGTAGCACTTTGAGATTCTTCGGAATGAAAATTGCGTTATAAATAAAACATATTATTATTATTATTATTATTATTATTATTATTATTATTATTATTATTATTACACAATTCGTTATTAAATGTTATTCCAGAAAAAAAAAGGTTTGTCATTGTAACCTTTTTCTAAAATAACTTGCTACACTTTTCAACCCCTCTCTTCCAATTTCATTTTTCAAGTGATGTCGACTTGTATGTAAATATCGTAATATAAACCAGCTGGGATACTAGCAAAGGTATGTAAGGATAAACTGAAGAAATTCCCCATTGTACACTCTAAAAAATGCTGGGTTGTTTCAAGCCATGTTTGGGTCAAATGTGGACAAACCCAAACTTTTGCAAGCTGTATTCAAATATTTATATTTTGCAGTGTTCGAACAGTGCCAAAAATAATATAGTAATATGCAAACCTTCATATTATAAAAATATCTTATTTAGCTGACAACATGTTCTCACTTTTAAAAAAGGATGTGTACATTTGTAAAAAATAATAATAATAATAATTGTGTTAGGGATATTTTAACACAATTTGTGTAATTTTATTTTGAATGTTTTGTTTTCTTTTTTGTTTGTTTTTTGTACATTTTATGTTGAATGTGTGTAAAATAAAAAGGAAAGCAAAACAATGTATTCAATACAAAATGTGTTAATTGTCATCCAGCTTGCCTGCTGTTGTTTTATGCTAGCTTGCTTATGCGCCTAATTATGTAATCCTTGCATTATACACAACCTGTAAAATATCAAACATGATTTTGAACATCTGTGAATTCACTGCACGATTTTCAGCCCTTGCACGCTGTGAAATCATATAATGTAAAACTTGTACGTTTCCTTGCACTACAGACGTTTTTAAGACATTAAGTAAGCGTTTACTTTCCCTGCCCTTACCAGTACATCTTCATTAAATAGTTACATGTTACATGTTATAAATATAAGCTTCTTGTACATACCATAGACTGTATAAAAATATGGACCTAGTGTCTGTGACGTCACCCATAGGATTCTGCAGAGCGGTTTTGAAGCGTAAAGTAGGGTCGAGCTGGCCGTTGCCATCTTAGCAGCGCGTAATCAACCGTCACTCCCGGATAACAGAAAATGGGCAAAGAGCCGGGATGTGGGCGGAGCTGAGGTGACGCGATTACTAACAAACATCAGATAAATGGCTACCCACCTGCCACTCAAAGTGGCCACGCCCTTAATTATGCAGAATTTTAAGGATTTATATAATGTAAACGAATGAGTAATAAAAAAATTCACCCCCCTCGCAGTTGTCATGAAGGGCAAAATTAGACGTATAGACCAAAACTAGAATTTGTACCAGGCTGTAAGCATGTTTTATTCTGCTGTAAAGTTGGGCCTTTTAACATGTGGCCTACATGTGGTCTCTAGTGGCCAGTCGATGAACTGCAGTTTAAGTCACTATTGGCTTCAAGGGAGACAGCGGGAGGTTGCCACTTGGTACATACACATACACACTTTACCGTTACATATGTTAGAATTTTAATGTTTGTTATTGGTAGTGTTGTTAAAAGCACCGACCGCAATACCAAATCGGTACTGAAATTTTAAAAGTGTGACGCTTTGAGCGCTGTTTAGTGTTAAACACCTTTGACTGGCCATTGTGCTCACGCGCTCATCAAACATGTCTGTGATTGGCCACAACGATCACCGCTTCACAAACATGTTATAAATATACATCATTGACGCTTTTCACAGAGCGCTTACACAGATACACATGGAGCTTTTTAATGCAGGCATCTGTCAGCCTACCGGTCCGCTGGTTGACGCCTGGTTGTGCTTTCAAACTCCCGCTTTCAAAACATTTTCAAACACTTCCGTGTGCTTTCAAGCGCTGCCGTGCGTTGATCGTTGTTGTCAACCGCCACATCCGATGAGCGCGTGAGCTCAATGGCCAGTCAGAGGTGTCACGTTTTTTATTTCCGTACCGATTTGGTATCGCGGTCGATACTTTTGACAACACTAGTTATTGGAATAAAATGCCAATTATTGGTGTGGTGCATTAATCAATGACAAGGCAATTGTTAGGTTGGTATACAGGAGCTGTGTTGTTATTATAAAAAAAAATTTTATTCAGTTGGTTATGTATACTGAAACTGTAATTAAATAGAAAAAATTCTTCTCTTCACATAAAGACAGAAGAACCCTCTGAAAACAATGCTGTAGTGAAACCTTGTGGTGCCATCCCAAAGGGGCATGAACTCACTCTCACGGACCTTTTCCTGGACCGTTCCCACCTGGAGGAACGACCTGCCTATCTCAGTTTGAGCAGCCGAGTCTGTAGACATTTAAAAAAAAAAACATCTTAAGATGCATCTTTTCCAGTAGCACCTGACCAATAAAGACTAGCACTTATCTATTCTATTCACGTTTCTGTTTGTTTGTTTATTTTTTTAAGTGTATATTTGTACTTGGCTAGATTAACTGAGACTTGTTACAGCACTGCCCCTTGTTTGTTTAGTTGCTTCTATTGCCCTCCTCATTTGTAAGTCGCTTTGGATAAAAGCATCTGCTAAATGACTAAATGTAAATGTAAAACGGTTATAACTTCCAATTGAATGTAAATAAAGCATTGTCAGTATATTAAAGTTGTTGGTTATTTATTTGCATGAAAATAATAATAACAGTAATAGTAATAATAATTATAATACTAGGTTGGTTATAGCAACATTTTTGGCCAAATGATCCAACAATTTATTGGGTTAAAAACTTACTACCCAATGAATTGGGTTAAATTAACCCAACAATAGGTCGGTGCTATATCAACCCACCAATGGGGGATATCTGTTGGGTCATTTTTAACCCAACTTTTTTTAGTGAGTACCGGGTATATTCCTGTTTCTTAGAACAAGTTATGTGCACTATGCACATAAACTGTTCAGGTCTATTGTATGTCAGCAATTAAGAGTAATTCTACACAATTTCACTCTTAATAGGCTCTGAATTTATGATTTTATTTTTAGTTAAAACGCCTTTAATTCATCATGGCTTAATCTTATAAAAATAGCCTGGCGCCAGTTGCATAAACTGCTTAGACTATAGTCTTAAAGGGCACCTATTATGCCCCTTTTTACAAGATGTAATATAAGTCTCAGGTGTCCCCAGAGTGTGCCTGTGAAGTTTCAGATCAAAATTCCAAACAGATCATTTAATATACCATTTTGAAAATGGCAATTTTGGGTTTGAAGAAAAATGAGCTGTTCTGTGCATGGCTCCTTTAATGCAAATGAGATGCTGCTCCGCAAGAGGTCTCATTCACAGCAGTGAACACAGAATGAAAACTGAAACATGATATCTGTTTGTTTTAATGATCATCTCTATAGCAGACACGTTCATGTGACATTGCAGTTCTTCGTCATCATGAAATATTATCATCTGCATGCGTTTTAAAGCCTTATCACTCTCAACTTAAACACACACACATGCTCCTGTTGCATGCGCACAGAGCATCAGTGAGTAGTCTATTAACCTAGACTAGTTCTCTATCAAACAACAGAAGATAAACAGAAATTCACTCAATGCTCTTGACTGACTGAACTTTAGTAGCTTTAATAAGAACACCTTTCTTGCTTGAATACAGCTGTTAATGGTCTGGCGAGGAGATAAATATGGCGGACTGTGTGAACAGCTCAGCTCTCTGAAAGAGGGGTCTGTGCTAGTATGTCAAAGTTCATCAACACGTGTGGGCGTGGCATCTGCAGTGTGACGCAGAGGAGTTATTATGCCCGAACAGAAACAGTTCGGACCAATAAAATTGTCAGGGCGGGCTTTAGACGATGATGGACAGATGATCAACAGTAACATAATCATCCACGTCATCAAAGGCGCTTTGGGTTGAATTTGCTCTTATCCTAAACGGAGAACTTGTTTGTATATGCATTCACCTTCACTATTTCTCTCAGAAACGATGATCGAGTTGGTAAGTACTCTGTGTATCCTTAAATTATTTTATTACAATACTGGCAAAGATTGTTTACACTCATCTTTTTCTTGTAACGTTACTTAATCCAGCGTGCGTGCAGACAGGGGTGCCACGTTTTTTTGCAATGTCGCGCACAATTGCAACTCAAAACTTTAGCCAAAAACAATAACTTTCCGGGGGGTTCTCCGGATAAAAATGGCGTTTGGTTGGCAAAATATGTTATTTTGGCAAGGTTACCTGCTAAAATTTGCATTCCTGGGTTTATATAATCACATAATTGGGGTCGCTTCAACCCGCGGACATTGAGAAAAACACGGACTTGACAACACAGTGCAGTTGAGTTCTGTTGACATTTGACAACTAACGTTACGAGTCGCTCCGTTGCTCTGATTGGTTGTGGGTCTATCCAATTGAGGTCTTTCCTGGCTCGGTTGAAACACGCCCCATAATCAAAGCTCAATGGAGCGGTACCAGACTCATATTCTGACTAGAATTGAGTATGGCCACGCCAGGCTAGGGTTGTTGTGTACACACACTGCCAACACACATTTATGTTCAAACACCTTATAAAACTGAATTTTGCGTAATAGGTGCCCTTTAAAATTATTCATCTAATTTGTTTCTTCAAGACAGGTCCTAATTTTTATAAGGCAGTTACTTAAAAATGTAGACTGGTCTAATTGGAATTGAAAAAGTAAGAATGATCACCCCTTTGTTAACCGCAAGTTGGTCAAATGAGTTTAAGACACCGTCTTAACATAGTGGCTAAGTTTATGCAACTGGCCCCAGGTGACACACCTGTACACCTACCCGTTGCGGCTTACAAACCTCCGTCAGGGTGAACTTTCACAACTTTCATTTGCACTGATTGCAAGATTTTTGTTCTTTATTTTAGTTTTTATTTTATTTTTTATTTTTATTTTTTTCTGTGTAAATGCTTTAAAAAATGCTTTATACAGCTCTGGACAAAATTAAGACACCACTTAACATTCATGTTGCAATGTTAAGTGGTCTCTTATCTTTTTTCCAGAGCTGTATACTTCAATCTCTTAATCTTCAGCAAAAGAGTCATAAATCACTTTGGCTCGCGAAAGTGAGTCACGATTTCTCTGTGTTAAAAGGCATGTGACTGGCTGTTCACTACTAGTGTCACACTTTCATGTACCTGAGTTGACAGAGACAGCTGATGATCAGCATCATGGTACCAACAAAGCCAGATTGGATTCGTTTGGTTTTGTCAACTCAAAACTAATCCTGTAACAGCGTCAGTTCACGCGGCGCGAGAATCAAAGAAGCAGGAGACAAACCATCTAGGAATTAAAGTAAAAGAGTCCTGCACTCACATTGTCAAGCTAACCACCGTTGTGTGTAATAAATTACCATTCGCCATTTGTAATCTTCATTTGAAGAGACTGGCAGATCAACGCACAGCAACATTTCCCCTCAGATATGGTAAATGCTTAACCCAGTCAGCGTCACTGTGATTGTGCATTTTAATATTATATTCTAAAAAATAATCTATTTGAGAACGATATTAGATTTGATATTTGCTGATATAGGCTAACTGCTGTCCTACATGTTATGTCGTTAAAATAGACTGTGAAGTTTGGATTTTTCCCTTAGGCATAGCCTACCTAGTGTAGCCTTAACAACTTATAGCCTAGGCTACTACATCATTTATGGTATTGTAGTTTGTCTATATAAATCGTGTTGTAGAATATTTTAGTTTATTTATTATAAGTTGTGTATTTGTTTATTATCATTATTATTAGGCTATGTGCATATTTATTTAGAACATTTAGTTAATTACCGTTCCCCAGTCGGGTAGTCACCGTGAGAGAAGGGTGAAATGTTTCATTTGCATGGTGAAGGCTAACTCAAAGTTGTTGTTTTTTTCACCACTTCGTTATTTTGGATCGGAATTTCGTTTGTTGGAAATATGAACTGAATTTAGAAATGCTTTTGAAATTAAAAACTTTGCGTTTAATAACCAAAATATTTTTTTTTAAATCAAGACGGCGTTTGGAATGAAGTGCTTGTAAAACAATCTGTTCCCAGAATCCCCAGCCTTTGTTGTTATTGTGAGTGTACACAAATAAAAGTAGACAGTTTATAGTGTATAATTATGTCTTGTACGTGTATGGCAAAAAATGACAGAGTGAGTTGTGAGTTGTTCCCGCAGTCATACAGGAAAAAATGCGCCGGCGCTTTCGTCTGACAAAGGGTTAAAGAAACCATATAGCCTATAGTTTCATAGTTACCCTATAGCCATGTTTAAATATTAGCCTATACCATTATTTTTTTTTTATTAAATAATTGTCTGTATAGCCTATTTAATAAATAAGAAGCAAACCAAAATCGTCGGGAATGGATTGACGTGTGTAACGTTTTCCTTAAAACAATTAAACAGAATTGTCAAATATTCGGGCTTATGTTACACGAGCAGAACTAAATTTTGTTTTGGGGAAATATTAGATTCCTGACCTCTTTTACAGTCTATAGGCCTTATAGAGAGATTCGCTATAACACAGCCTATATAGTGCCTATAATGGAGATTCCAAAGCGCTCTTCTTTGGTCAGAACCACAGAGAACGATCGCGGACAGGTCTGTCCTATGCACCGAAACTTTTTACAATGCAACAAAATATTTAAAGGTCCTGTTCTTCGTGATCCCATTTTTCAAACTTTAGTTAGTGTGAAATGTTGCTGTTAGAGCATAAATAATACCTGTAAAATTATAAAGCTCAAAGTTCAATACCAAGCGAGATATTTTATTTAACAGAAGTTCCCTTTCAAAGCCTACAGCGAACGGCCGGTTTGTACTACATCCCTGCACTTCCTGCTTTAATTATGTCAATAGAACAGTTTGGTGACTAACCTCCGCCCACAAAAATACACAAAAAAGGGGGCGTGGTCTCTATTGCTCTCCCACCTAGAGTGTGTTTGTCGCCATGTCTAAAATAACATTGAGCGCATGCATCTCCCCGTTATGGTCAGAGGTGTGACCTTTCCGGGTAACGTGCACTAAGCTGCTGCCGAATCACAACATGGGAACCACTGGCACAATCAGAACTCGTTACGTATTTCTGAAGGAGCGACTTCATAGAACAAGGAAATCATCAGGCCGTTTTTAGGACAGAGAAAACAGCGGTATACAGATAAGTAAATTGTGTGAAAAATACTGTGTTTTTTTACATGTGAAACATGAACACATGTTATATTGCACACTGTAAATACAATCAAAGTTTCAAAAACACATGAAAAATGGGACCTTTAAAGAGCATCAAGCTATAAAAATCTTTATTATGTAATGGGAGGGGAGGCAGCCGCAGCGAGCGCAGACACAGAGCGGCCAGAGAAACGGAGGAGCGACTGCTGTATGGCAGTTGTGCAAAACTGCGGAAAAACTGCAGAAATAGAGCGGGTGTTGAACTCTGTCACTGTGCGACACCCCTGATTGTTAATTTGTTGTGACTGCTCCAAAGTGACTTTCTGTTTCTTTATAGCATTTGTTCAATCAGGCACAATTTTATTAAGAAATTTTAAATAACTATACCGTAGCCTAAAATAGCAGAATTATAGAATTACAGTACAGAATTATGACAAACATCAAAAGCGCTTATAGCACGCAGAACAAAATTATTAAAACATTTTTTTAAATATATTATTTCATTATTTGTTTTAAATTAATTTATAACACTTTGTTAAAACTGTAGTTTTAAATCAGTAATGTTCAAAGCATTGTTTTCCGCAATTTTAATTCCTGTGTAAATGCATTTATGCCGCTTCAGAGAAGCATTAAACGGTCTGTGTAAATGCATATTTTTGTGATTTTATGCCGCTTTAGATTCGGTTTCTGTGCCACGTTTGCTGTGTAAAGATGCCTTTAGAAAACACCTGTCAGAACCATAGCCTTGTGGGCAGCACATCGACATCAACACACAACTGCACCTCTGACAGCATGAGTTCCAGCTAAAGGTACTTTCCTACTCCTGTTCCTTTCTCATCTTTCCCAATGTTTCCAGCATACTATACTGTCTATTAAAAGTGAAAAACCCCAATGTAATCACACAAAAAAGAGAGGCTTGAAAGAAATTACAGCAAGACAACAAAGAGATGTTCTATGTTTCTTCCACCACATTCTAAGTGATCATTCACAGTTTATCTAAGATATTTCTCAGGTCTCATTTGTGTGTACTTTTATTTTTCCAAAGAAATTTTAAGAGATTGGTTCGAGACTGCACTGTAAAAAGTGCTACACCCACAAAGTAGGATTTATATATTTAAAATAGTTACAATCTATTTTATTTTATTTGTTTTACACTAAAAAGTATAGTTCCTCTTTACTTAAAATATAACATTTTTTTATATAACAAAATATTTTAAATAAAACCATGGCAATTTATTTGAGTAGTTATTTGTATGTGTTTGTTGTGTACAAGAAATGTTATAAAAGTGAGTTGACATGCACAATTTATTTGAGTAGCAGTCGATGTGGCAGGTGTGTTCATCAAACATAAATATTTTACATTTGTATATGTTGAAGTTGGCATTTTCTTCACTGGCGCACTGGGAATTTCCCAGGCAGATGCAGCTATCTTCCTCAGCACTTCAACTGTTCGTTTTCGCTGCAGTGGATCTGAATTTCAGGAACTGATAAACACGGTAAGTTGAACAAATTTAGCCAAATGACTGGTGAAGTAAAGTCACATGAAATAGTTTACTCCACAGGAAGCTGAAGTTAGGTTTGCAAATTGTACTTTATAGCTAGCTATCCTGCACACATGGCAAGCTAAGATGGCTGCACAGTATAGTCGATCAGCAGACAACAGTTAACGTTAATATGTTAATATGAAAATAAGTGCTGTAGTCATGCCTACTATGTTCTAGTTCTAAGGCTACCTGGGCTTAAATTTTTTTTTATTGTTACGATTAAAAGTGATATTGGTAAACATTTAAGCCAAAGTAGCCTTAAAACACATAGTAGGCATGAATACAGCACTTTTTAAATTTCATATTAACAACATAGCTGTCGTGGGTGCTCACGTTATCAGCAGCAGAGATGCTAGTACATTTGATAGGCTCACTTGTTTCTAGCAGCACCTGTTAACATCATCGCCACTGTAACAACATTTAGGATGGAAATTTTTATATTGCACAGACTAAATTTCGGGATTATGTGCGATCAAAACGGTCGCAATTTCGAGCCTTCGGGCAATAGTTGTGCGGGCAAATAAGGGTGAGTACGATGTGTTTTATGGACAGCAGGAAGAACAAGGTAGCCATGTGTCTTTGACAGGATTCTGGAATCAGTGATTATGTTAGTATACTTTTGCATTACTAATTCAGATGCAGAGTTTAGACTGTAGAGACGTACGCTTAGTAGTCTGTCTGTTTTTAGAGATTTTATCCACGTTTCCTTTATGCTACATAGTCAGTTATTGACAGATTTTTGGTTGAAAAAACCCTATAACTAGTTCAAACTATTAAAATAAGTTGCATTTAACACAGATTTTTAACCTTATTCTAACATGCATTTTCCTGGTCTTTAGATACCCAAGCACCTGGGGTCTTCAAGCTTCACATCCAGGTAAGAAAAACTTCAGAATAGATACAATTACAGCTATAACTATTCCCAGTTAAGTAAAACATTGGTAAAATTGCAAACAGTAGTGTGGGCTCCATAGTTAGTTTAGTACCCACTACCCACTACCCACACTCAATGGCATTGTCATGGTAGACTTCACTCTGGTCACATGTGTCACAGTATCCATCTAGTATCCACCACTTTTTGTGTCTTATCTGTCTTCTACCTGTCTGCAATATTCATCTCATTAACTGTTTGTCTGACCAAACTCTTAATATTTTTTGTCTCCACCAACAGAGTAGTGATGAAACCGAGGTGCATGCTGAGCTTGGAAGTTTTAGCCCACTGAAAATGTACATGTGCTATCAACCCAACATGATTGGGATTATCATAGAAGGACAGCCCGTGGACAGAGGTGTGCCAAACCTGTTGAGAGCATGCTGACACCTGTTTGGACTTCCCTATGCCCTCGACCTCAAGTATCCCTCAAAACTGATGTATATTTTTACGATATATCAGAGCCTCTTTGTGGGACTGATACTTAATTAATGTGGACTTTGGACTGTGTTTGTGCTGATCATTACCTCATGAGGTATATACTCAACAGTGTAGTGTACAATGTGATGTTATGGCTTACATCTACCTTTATCTAAACATTGCACATTTGGATATTTTACTTTAGAACTCTTCAGAACAGGTTGAAAATACACTTATACAGTGTTTGTTTTATATTATTGTGTACATGTCCGGCCACATTTATTGGCTGTTTTGTAGTCACTGTTAAAAGTGACTGGTTGACATTGAATAAATATTATTGTCTTTAATCTATCTTCCCGTCTTTTCTTTCTTCAATTGAAATCGTAATTGTTATTAACAAAGTCTGTTAATGTAAATTTGATCACTGTAGTGCTTAGAATATAGATATTTAGATTTCTTTTCTGATATTTTAGCCAGGACTCAATTAAAAATGTTTTTTCGCATGTGATTAGATTAATTTCACTAAGAACATACATTTCATAAAACCTAATTAAAATGAGTACAGGTTACTTGTAGCATCCCATAAATAAGTTACCTGTACCAATAAAAGTAGGGTTATCTAACTGAGTAATAATAGTATTATTGGTTAACTCAACTTGATTTTGTTGCGTTTGTATTAAGTAATGTTACAGTGTTTATTATACTTTAAAAAGGCTGCAAGTTGACTCAACTTAAAACATTAAATGCAGCCACTTGCCTCACTTTTTATAAGTTAGATCTAGGTATTACTTTTTACAGTGTGGAAGAGACACTGTTGATAAAAGTCTCATGAGCTTAAAGTTACACTAGGGGTCGCTAACCTCTAAAACAATAACAAAGGCATAGATTGATGAGCGTAGTGAATGAGCGTGGAATCAAGGAACTTGTCATCATACCGATGGATCAAATAATATTTACAGGGAAATAATGTTTATGGATGAGTGAATGCGTTCATGTTTTTTAACATGACTGTGGTATGAAGCAGGCCGCGATTATTAGTAAGATACAGATATTAGCGCTACAATATCTAAACTGCATTTGAGTGTGTTGAAAGTTATAATGTTATTCTGTGTGTTAGTTTGTGGGCTGTATTAGACTAGCAGTAAGCTACATCAACATTAGAACATCATACTGAGGATATTCCAATATTTCATCTTGTTGAGCTACATAACATTGATTAGTTTTATGCACATTTGCTCACCTGTCTAATAAAGCACATGCAAGACCGGCATCTCTGTCGTGTCAAAGTTTGTTACGGAGCTCTCGCCATCTCGGAAACGTCACTTCAATACTGGTCCTCTATCGATTTCTCATTTTGTTTCTCATTCAATTCTGCTTGCCACGATCCATAATGTTTGAACGAAATTACAACAGCGTGCCACTAGATGTTATGCAGTTGTCCACGTCTGTCACCATGGTTTCTACGGCAGTAAAAGGGGAAACCAAGGGTAACGCCTTGACAGGCAACTCCCTCACACGTCCCAGTTTCGTATGCAATTTTCTCATGATTTAAAAATAGTTGGAAACAATTGGAATATTTTAAGTACTCAACTGAACAAAATATATAACACTGGCCTAGTGGTATTTGGATATTTTGCTGCAAAAAATACTACATATTGCACCTTTAAGAAAAGCAACCACTGAGCATTACATTTTTCCTCAGGGTTATTTTGTTCCATAATCTCGTCAGGTCTGTGCTGATTGAACTGCTTACCTTACAAAGTAAAACCCGAGCAGTGGAGTCATTTTTCCTGTTTGATGTGAGTCCCAGCCTGTGTCATTACTCCAGCTATGATTTTGTGAACCAGGACTGATGTTTATGTGTAAAGCCAAGTGTAAACCATAATTTGAGGTCCTTCAGACTTTATTTCAGATTAATGTCATGTTTATAACCTTTTTTTTAATCCTCTGGCTTCATAGAGAAACATGATACATGGTGTCCTTGAACGTGGTCACAGAAAGCATCAGTTGATGTGTCTGGCCCGAGATTTACACTTCTTTTTCTGTTGTGTTCTTGGGGTATAATCACTCAAGATGTCTGGTCCTGCTTTTAAAGCAATACCACTGTCTGCCATCCATATAAATACACTACAGCTCATGTCCCAAGAAAAAATGTTGCCTTGATACTGGCAGAGGAGGAAAAGTTTGAAAAGGCTCAAAATGAAAAAGGTACAATTCATCATAGGACACTTATTCTGCTCAACTGTCTTGTGAATCTCAAGGGCCCCAGGGTTAGTATTCAGGTAAGGTAGAAGCACATTTCAACAAATAAATACTGAGCCCAAAATATGTGGAAACATTACAGATTACTGATTTGCAATACAGTTTCTGTGGTCAGTAATTAATATTAATAATATATTTAAATACTTCCTCTTTATTTATTCTGTATGGTTTGCAATAATTCATTTATTTTATATTGCAATGACTGGTACCTTATGAGCCAGTTGTAAAGAAGTTAAAGAGGAAAAATATAGTCATAACTGTTTCTGCAAATAAATTTAATTTTAATGAATACGTGGGAGTTTCCCCAGTTTTGCTGCTATCACTCACATATACATCAAAAGAATACAAATGCTTTTATATTCAAATGAGATATAAACAACTGAGTTGTTCCAAATGATATCCAGGCTCATTTATTGTAATTCATTTAAAAAATATTTCAGATTCTAAACAAATAATCATCCCTCGTTCATGATAAAGCCAGATAAAACTGTTTGTTCATGATAAATGGAGTGTGAAGTATCTTGGTAGGAGGTTGTGCTGAAATTTCAGCGTCAAAACCATGTCAGTCCTTTCAAAGTTAGATATATCATGAATCTTTCACAACATTGTAAATTAATGCACATAGATTGCAGTTCTGTGTCAGCAGCCCTATAGACCACCTAAAGCTAATTTATCATGTATGTTGAATATAAAAATGGCATGAGCTGCCTGAAATTGGTAGTTCCAATCTCATTGTCTGAAAACTGTATTATCACATTTTCCTTAAAACGACATCCCTATATCAGTAAAACTTCTTGGGTTACGATGGTAACCCTTGTTTCCTGAGAAGGGAACTAGACACTGCGTCTAACAACACTTTGGGGATGCTCCCTTAGCGTAGCGTGTCTGAATTAAATCTCACTCCAATCCTGATTGAAAGCTACAAAGGGATGCCGGCACATAGTACACTCAGCTTTCTGATGAAGCAAGCGCTCCAGGTGTGACGAGTTGTGATGGTGAGACGCAGTGCCTCGTTCCCTTTTCAGGGAAGAAGGGTTAAAGTCATAACCCAGGACGTTCCAGCGTCTTCCCTTTGCAAAACTGTTGCTTTAATTACCTTGAACAAAACTGACAAACATTAACAAGACCTTTGTTTCAAAATATATTCAATAATTGGTAACACTTTACAATAAGGAATTAATACATTATGACACATTTAACTAATAACAATTTAATTATTACTTAATCTATTAATCATGTAAAATCTTCATTAGTTGCTGATGCAGTAATCATTAATAAATGGGTTAGTTAACCATTAGTAAGCATGAATTAATGCATTTTAGTGCACCCTTATTGTAAAGTACTACCCAATACTTTTAGTGATTCTTATTTGCTACTTAAATCTACAGCATTTTTTAAAACATCAAATATTAGATCAAATGATTGCAGAATCAACTTTGCACTGCTGCCAGTGATCGTGTCAAAGATCAGACAAATGTCCACGTGAATCTTGAAAAGCAGATGTTTTGGAAAGTGCTGAGGCAAGTTTTTATACCATCTAATGGTTTAGTAGCCTGGTTAAAACCCAACACGATCTCATGACAATGCGTATAAATAGTACGAGTGTGCAATCTCGTAGAATGTATACGCCAAAATGAGTTTTGGCGTTCATATGCTACGCAGTTTTTCGCTTGCATATGATACGCACTTTATGGCGTGTATATGACACGCTTTTGGGTAGGGTGAGGGTGGGGGTGTGGGGGGTTCGTACGGATAATACGCCATAAAGTGCGTATCATATGCACGCCAAAAATGGCGTACCATATGCACGCCAAAACTCATTTTGGCATATACATTCTACGAGATTGCACACTCGTACTATTGATACGCATTTTCGTGAGATCGGGCTCTTAAAACCAGACCATTCTCAGTAGTAACTGAGTTATGGTCTGGCAAAGCTTCATAGACAAATAATTTCCAGAGGGGCGTCACCAACGGACGATGATGTATGCAGATCGACAGAGAAACAGAAAACATCAAGCTCTGATTGCATTTGCCCCCATTGTAAGGCATTTGTGTTGCAATTAGAATGCGATTTGCAATATTTTGAAAATAAAATAATATTGATGAGTCTTTGGAGAATTGTGTCTCAGAAACTTAAAAAAAATTGTCATGAGCATAGTTATGCTAGTTATTTATTTACAATTATTTAACATTTTTACATGTCTACCAGATCTAGTGTGAGGAAATAAGCACAGAAAGGCCAGATCCAGAGCTGCTGTGGGGTGTTAGCACATGATCACACTCCCCATCCTCGTAATCAAAGTAGCCGGTGTAATCCACATCTGGTAGCCGAGTGTTGTTCTTTGCTCCGGTTTTAAAGAAAAGGAAAAGTTTAAATCTCTTAAAACAGACGCGATAGCTGATTTGAACGAGTGATGTTTCACGCCCTGCTTCACCGCCGCTGCGCTGTCGTCATCGTGTAAAGCCCGCCCCAACGTTTCTGATTGGTGCCACGATTTCGAAGGATTAGAAATGGGCTCTTTGAATGAGCTCTTTGCCAGACTACTCGCAGAGCAAATCTAAATTTGCCGGAAGTTGTCTGGGTTTTCCCAGGCTAATGGTTTAGTGGAAAATCAAATCAAAGGAGCCTTTTACCCTGTGGTGCCTTTAGCCCTGATGTACCCTACCAGGGATGCCAAATGCTGTTCCTGCAGATCTACCTGCAGAGATCAGGTCCAACCCTGATCAAACAAACCTGTCTGTATAATTAGATCTCCAGGAACAGGATTAGGCTCCCCTGGTATAGATGATTATGGCTGCGTCCAAAAACAGGAAACTGTTGTCTTTTAAGTCTGCATTGATGTTTCCTTTGCTGCCTTTGATATCCCACAATCCCACAAAGAAAGATGGCATCTGAAAGTTGCAGTTGCTGGTCAGTTTGTGTGTGAATGTACGTTTTTTGACTTCTGATGTATTCCACTTCTGATGTAATTTCTAGTGAGAAAATACTACTATAGTGATTAAACACTAAATTATAGTGTTACGCTGCCTCACAAATCTGTCCGAAATCAGTGCTTTTGTTGCAAAAGCTGCCTTACAAGTCATTGCCTGATAAGGCAGCGAGGCAATTGGCTAAGTTTTTGGATGCAGCCTATGTTGTGGTGCTCCTGAAGATCTTAATTAGCTGATTCAGGTGTGTTTGATCAGGGTTAGATCTTATAGGTAGATCTCCAGATTGAGTACCCCTGAGGCCTTGTTGCATGAAGCTAGCTGAGGGCCCTATTTTATTGATCTAATCACATGGTCTAAAGTGCACATGCAGCGCACAGGCATGTCCGATTCCACTTTTGCTAGTTTAATAACGGGAAAAATGGTCTAAAAGTGTTACTTTTATTCTCTTAATGAGTCATGGGTGTGTTTTGGGCATAACATGCAATAAAATATATTGTCTGGGTGAGCACCTGAGTCCTCCGGAGTAACGTTAATGTCTACCTCGTAGGAACTGACAAAGGTGTGTGGTGAGGTAACATCCTGCCGCATCACAAATATCATGCTACTCATAGACCGGGAGTAGTTCCAAGCCCGAGGGTGCCACAGAGGGGGCTAGAAAAAAACCTAAATTTCTAGCTATCATAAGCAAGAAGGATGAACCTATTGAGAATGAGAAACTTCTCAGAAACAACTTCAAACGGCTCGAAGGAGCCTCAGAAAGGTCTTGGAGGACAAAGTCCCAGGCTGGCACCCTGGTGCGTACTACAAGTCTTAGCCTCAAGTGCCACGAAGGAAACGAGTAACTAGAGGATTTAGCCCACATGAAACACCACCCAAAGGAGTGTGGTAAGCTGCTAAGGCCATCACAGACACTTTTATTGTGGAGCGGCTAACGCAGCAAAGAACCTCTCCTGCAGGAACTCCAGCACCGCGCTCTTGGGACAGTTAACTGGATCCCACAGGCAATCTCTACACCAATGAGCGAAGAGTCTCCACTTCGAGTGTACAGTTTTTTTTAGAGACCATAACTTTTGAGCTAGGCCCCCTCAGAAGCCAAGCCAAGTTACAGGCTGGCACCACCCACCTGAGAGAGAAGGTCCCTCCTGAACAGAATCTCCAGGGGAGAGTTGTCGAGGAGCGACACAATGTCCAAGAACCACATTCAGGCTGGCCAGAACGGGGCTACTAGCAGAAGACCGGCCCTGTCCCGGCACACTCTCTCTAGAACTCCCGGAAGCAGAGCAATCGAGGGGAAAAGCATACAGGGGCAGTCTCAGCCACTCCTGTACCATAGCGTTCAGTCCCAGAGGAGCTGGAGGCATTAGGGAGAACCACAAATGACAATGAGTGTTCTCGTGTGTGGCAAAAAGGTTCACTTGGGCCCTGCCGAACTTCTCCCAAAGGAGCTCCACCTCCCCGGGCCTCGGCCCCTGCCTCGTCAGGATGTCTGCTTCCACATTTAAGTGCCCTGGGATATAAACTGCCTTGACTGAGAGCAGTTTCCCTTGGGCCCACAGGAGGATCAAGCGAGCCAACTTGTATAACTGACGAGGCCTCAGACCCCACTGATGGTTTATATAGGAGACCACTGATGTGCTGTCTATGCGCACTAGCACATGACGGCCCCTGAGATAAGGTAGGAAGTGTTTCAGAGCCTTAATCACCGCCAGCATTTCTAGGCAATTTATGTGCCACGAACGATGACGATCCTGCCATAAGCCCTGGGCTGAGCGACCACTCATGCCGGAAGTTGTCCACTCATGCTGGAAGTTGAAGATGCCAAAGGGAGAGAGATGGCTCGCAAGCAACACCTCTGCCCTCGGTAGCACACCACAACCATGTCTCCTCAGACCCACAGTATTGTTCTCTTATATACTGAAGTGTGGGGATTAAACACAAGCTGTGTCTCATTTCGGACGGCTGCGTCCTCTGGAGGTCGCATTCGAAGGCTGCATGCGTCATAAGGCTGTCTCATTTCAATTAAGTGAGTAGGACACTCTGAATGCAACCTTCAAATGCGCCCTTCTTTCACAGGAATTCGGAGTGTGTATGAGGTCTATCTTTTGCTGCTGCAGATAACCCACAAATCTTTGCGTCACCGTTAACAACCGTCATTTTTTTTTTATATATTATTTGAAAAAATGGCACCACCACAAGATATACATGCAAGCGTAGATGTGGTGTTTACATGTAAGTAGTTTCAAGCTGTTTTTTGTTTTATTTGCTATATTACCTCAAAACAGATAGTTGCGGTAAACACAACTTACAAGTGTTTAGTGCTTTTTAAACGTTTAGAACAGTACATTGCTGTCAAGGCAAGAAACATTTCATAGTCATTTTCAAGTTATAAATAATGTTCATTTATTAATTCAAATAACTGGCGAGAGAGCGCAACGAGGCTGAACGTGTTGGCATAGCAACGTGATACTTCCTGCCTGTGTGTCCTACAAAGGACATCTCGTTTAATTCTGATTGAGGACACTCCGTATACTGCCTCCTTCACAGGATGTGTCCTCCGGAAGACGCAGCCTTCGAAATTAAATGAAATGAGACAAAGCTACTGTGAAGACATGGGCTGCTTCCATGATCTCGACACCTCAGTCTGGGGACCTGTGAAAACGGAAAGCCTCGTGGAGGCTGAGCAGAGCACTGACAGGAAACGCTCATAATGCTTTAACTGAGGCACGCTTCTGGCCTGGTGGCTAGTTTCTCTTTTTTTTCTAATTCCATTCAAAACGTGAAACTTGTATATTATATACATTCATTACACACAGACTGATATATTTCAAATGTTGTGTCTCTTTTTATTTTGATGATTATAACCGACAACTAAGGAAAATCCCAAATTCAGTATCTCAGAAAATTTGATTATTGTGAAAAGGTTCAATATTGAAGACACCTGGTGCCACACTCTAATCAGCTAATTAACTCAAAACACCTGCAAAGGCCTTTAAATGGTCTCTGGGTCTAGTTTTGTAGGCTACACAATCATGGGCAAGGCTGCTGAAAAAAGACGACCATTGACACCTTGCACAAGGAGGGCAAGACACAAAAGGTCATTGCAAAAGAGGCTGGCTGTTCACAGAGTTGTTCCAAGCATATTTATAGAGAGGCGAAGGGAAAGAAAAGATGTGGTAGAAAAAAGTGTACATGCAATAGGGATAACCGCACCCTGGAGAGGATTGTGAAACAAAACCCATTCAAAAATGTGGGGAAGATTCACAAAGAGTGGACTGTAGACTGTCAGTGCTTCAAGATTTGGGGTGCCATGTCATCTGCTGGTGTTGGTCCACTGTGTTTTCTCAGGTCCAAGGTCAACGCACCCATATACCAGGAAGTTTTAGAACTCTTCATGCTTCCTGCTGCTGACCAACTTTATGGAGATGCAGATTTAATTTTCCAACAGGACTTGGCACCTGCACACAGTGCCAAAGCAACCAGTACCTTAAACCCGAAGTGTACCGCCCTCTGTACTGCAACTACTGCATTGATCAACACAAAATAGGTGTCATTTGAAAGCTTTGAGTCTAAACTTTACAATTAATGTAGCCATTGTGAGTATCTCCAAAGTAGTGATGAGTTATTTGCTGATAAATTGAAAAAAAATTATTATTATTTTATGCAATATGTCAATCGCATCATACAGCTCAGATAGTCATGTGTCATATGTCATTTGAAAGGTCTCATGGAGCAGAATCCAACAAGCCTAATTTGGGCTTTGACTAAACTTTTAGAGAATTTTTGTAAGTTAAGTCCTGCAAGACCCATTTGTAAATAATATACTGATGCAGCATTCACGTGACATTTTTCACTTGTAACTTCATGAAACATGAAAAATGTCACATCATTATTTACAGCAGATTCTCACGATTAAAAAGAGCCCAAACTCACCATAATCTGTCTTTTAGATCTATAGATATTCCTAGTTGAAGTATGACACACAAAAAACAGCACACAAGCACATGAGCGGCGTACAAAAATAACAGTTGCTTAGACTTGGCGTTTTTTGCTGATAACTTCATAAAACAAGCTCTGATCGTTAAAAACGACAACCTTATTTAGAGCAGATTCACGCGATTAAAAAGAGACCAAGAACACCATAATCCGTCACTCGTATCATACATTATCACTTATGGAGTTATAACCTCACAGGCGCAAATAAGCTAAATATGCTATCGTTGTGCTAAAGTCGCGTTTATGCTTGTAACTTCGTGAAATGTTCTCTGATCGTTGAAAATCCTTATTTACAGCAGATTCGCACAATTAAAATGAGATCGAGGACACCATAATCCGTCACTCGGATCATAAAATATCACTAATCGAATTATTACACAGTACAGCCTGACAGGAGCACATACGCAAATAAACAGTAGCTTTAAAGTCACGTTTACGCCTGTAACTTCAGTTGCACCAATCACAAGATATTCCTCACAGATGCTGTGTTGATCAGTGCAGTTTTAAAGAATATGGCTATTTATGTTATATAGCAGATAGGGGGCGCCCACGGGCGGTACACTCCGGTTTAGATGAATAACTCAGCGCTCGTTATGAGTTTATCAAAAAGGATAGATGCATTTAAAAGCTGAGATTCTAAGCATTAAAATGATTATGTGTTATTATATAATATGTATAATATAATATAATATACATAATATTGTAATTATATGTCTTTTATCAGCAGTTTCACAGCATTAGATTGTCCAAATGTAGTAATAATATATATTTTCTACAAATATTAAAAGTGTTTTAACAAATGATACATACTTTTTGACTCTCCTTGCTATAGTTTGAGTTATGAGTCTTTAAAGGTGTCATGAACTGGCTTTTTTATTTTTTTTATACTGTTGTCTGAGGTCAAACAATTGACATGCGTGTGGTTTTTACGTTAAAAAAAAAATCATAATGAATAAGTAATAGGCTATTTTCTACACTGGTTTTGAGGCTTTCTCCTGAACGATGGGTTTTGTTGGGCGTGCCGCACTGGAGACTTGGAAGTAAACGCCCACGGCTAGGATTGGATACGATTTGCATATTTAATGAGCTTCAGCTCCCCTGTCAGTTCAGTTGACATTAGGGAGGGATCGTTTTGAAAGCGGCAACCGGAATGATTCTCTTGATCACAGGGCTCGTAAACGTCTTTATCAAACAAACATGATTATTTATTTCTATATATGCCAAAATGTCTATCTTGGTCTCATCAGACCAGAGAATCTTATTTCTCACCACTTTGGAGTCCTTCAGGTGATTTTTAACAAACTCCATGCAGGCTTTCATGTGTTGATCTTTGGGTTCTTCTTTACCTCTCTCACCAAGGCCTTTCTCACCCGATAGCTCAGTTTGGCTGGACGGCCAGCTCTAGGAAGGGTTCTGTTCATCTCAAACGTCTTCCATTTAAGGATTATGGAGGCCACTGTGCTCTTAGGAACCTTAAGTGCAGCAGAAATGTTTTTGTATCCTTGGCCAGATCTGTGCCTTGCCACAATTCTGTCTCTAAGCTCTTCAGGCAGTTCCTTTGACCTCATGATTCTCATTTGCTCTGACATGCACTTGAGCTGTACGGTCTTATATAGACAGGTGTGTGGCTTTCCTAATCAAGTCCAATCAGTATAATCAAACACAGCTGGACTCAAATGAAGGTGTAGAACCATCTCAATGATGATCAGAAGAAATGGACAGCACCTGAGTTAAATATATGAGTGTCACAGTTAAGGGTCTGAATACTTAGGACCATGTCATATTTCAGTTTTTTTTTTTTAAATAAATCTGCAAAAATGTCAACAATTCTGTTTTTTCTGTCAATATGGGGTGCTGTGTACATGAATGAGTCAAAATGAACTTAAATGATTTTAGAAAATGGCTGCAATATAACAAAGACTTAAAAATGTATGGGGTCTGAATACTTTACACTGAATACGTTACACTATATATATATATTGGCCACCACTCTGCTCAGAACCTCCAAGAGCTCCTCACTAGCAAGTGTTTGAAGTGGCAAGTCTTCAACCCCTGAAACGATGCTACAGACATCCACCTCCTCAGAGCTGGACAACTGCAGCACCAAAGTCGTGCCCCCTTGGCGGGAGAAACCGCAGCACTGGCTCCCGAACCCAGAGAAGCGGCACTGGACCTGCCAGGTGAAAGCAGAGAAAGGGCTGGCTCCGCTGTTGCTTAGGCGCAGCGGTAGCTTATGTTACGGGGGTTCACAAATGGACTTGTCAGAGGGGTTCTGAGAAGTCCATTTGTGAACCCTGTGACATAAGCTGCCACCACACCTAAGCAACAGCGGAGGCCATAGCAGTAAACTTGAGGAACGCCCATCAACATACACATGAGGGGAAGCGTCACAACACCACGTTTCAGTCATGTCGCAAAGGTGGATCTCTACGGTAAGCCACGGAGAACGCGAGCTGCGGCACCCTCCTCGAAGAGCACCCGTGAAATCGCAGCACTCTCAGAGGCAAAGCTTCACAATGCTCGTGGCCAACCCCCTCGAGAGCTGACTGAGCGTGCTGTTTTCCTAAACAAACACTGCACATCAAATGTGTATTCCCACTCGAGAGGTAACGAAACACACTTTCAGTAACACTGTTCGCTCGCCATAGTGTCTCTCTTTTAGTTTGTCAGTAAGTGTTGCAACAAAAAAACAAAAATGTCTGAACTCAGACACAAACACAGAGCTAACAAAGGACAATGTTACACAGAGCGCTTGCTGAAGACAACAGAAGCTAGCGGCGTTTGTTTGCCGGTATGCTTTTTACATTCCGGGTCTATGACGTCACCCACCTATGACGTTCCGTCTCTCCACTGGACTGATTACACACATGCTTCACAATGCAATCACGCAGAGGCGTTCCCAAAGCAGTGACTCAGCGCAAGTTCCCCTGAAAGGGAACCAGAGTTTGTTCAAACTGATCATGAACTTACCTGGTTAGCAACTGAAACCAGCTTTGTGCAACAGGCCACTAATTTAGGCTGTTTTAAAAAATAATAACAAATAAATAGCAAAATGTCAGAATCCAAGGCACCAAGTAAAGACATCAAAAACTTCCAACAGATTCTAAATGTTTCTGAGCTTGTATTATTAGGCTACTACATAGAAAAGACAAGTTGTTCTATTGGTATTACATATAGGCTACTTGTCCTGGATGGTATAAATTGCAAGTTTAAGAGCAACAAAATCTTTTGAGTTTGATAACATTAGAAATGAATAGCGGTAACACTTTACAATAAGGTTCATTAGTTAACATTAGTTAACTACATTTGTTAACATGAACTAATAATGAACTTAATTTATAAAGCATTTATTTATCTTTATTAATGTTAATTTAAATATTTACGAATACATTATTAAAATCTTGTTAACATTAATGCACTGTGAACTTACATTAGCAAACCATGAACAGCTGTATTTTTATTAACTGACGTTAACAAAGATTAATAAATACAGAAACAAAATTACTGCTCGTGGTTAGTTCATGTTAGTTAATACATTAACTAATGTAACCTTGTTGTAAAGTGTTACTGAAATAGCTTGACAAAATATCAAAATGCTGAGACTGGATCAGTTTTGCAAACAATGTTTGCATTTCTGTTATTAACAGAGGTGGACAAAACTGTTTGGATGTCATGGAAGGTCAGCCAAAACACCCTAGCAATCATATACTATAACAACACCAACTGCATAGCAAGAGCCTTGCAACCACCTAGAATATCCTAGAATCCGCCTAGCAACATTTTACCAAACACCCAGAACATCTATCTATTCTGACCTAACTTCAAACTATTTAAAGTTTTTGACTCACAAAGAACCGGTTAAGATGAGTGATTTGTTAATGAATCTGACTAAAATTAAAGATCTCCATTGTGATTTTTCCAATGTCGTGTATTTTACAGATACAATACAAACAGTTTTTCTCAAAATCCCTGAAAAATTGTGTTGCTAATCTTCTCCAACAAGGACAGCAACACCTACGCTGCAGCTATTTTAGCATTCAGTTGTGTAATGCAGCTTGGCCTATATATCAAAACAATGCATGTAGTACACATCATAACTATGATGGAATCTGGCCATATAGCTGATATAAATCTGATCTGATATGGGAAGCAATACTAATGAGAGGGATAGTCTACATATAATAAGACCAATTACAGGCAAAAAATAGCAATAATGAGGGGGGTCATTTTCATTATTAGCAGTCAACTGCGTGAATTCAATATCTGAAGCTTAAAAAGTTAAATAAATACACTGATGTAAGTGGTCATTGTTTCCTCGTAATGTGAAATGATATACATGGCAACAGCAATCCTCGATTTGGTGACAAAAATGAAGAACACCTAAATTGGTAAAGATATTTCACAACCTATGTTACAAATTTGTTTTTTTTTTCTCTGATGTTAAATTCAAAACTAAATGCCTTTTACAACCCTTTCAAAACTATTTTACAGTGGTAATCTGACACATTGTGACAATTCTGGTGTTGAAAAGTATACTTTCTGAATTCAATTATTTAAATTCTCCCACTGTTTACTTAATTGTTTTATTATAATAGTGTAAAAGTAAAAGTGAAGTGACGTGTGGCGACCCATACTTGGAATTGGTGCCCTGCATTTAACCCATCCAAGTGCACACACGCAGTAGTGAACGAACACCCAGAGCAGTGGGCAGCCATATTGCTGCAGCACCCAGATTTTTAGTTTTTTGTTTCATGGGTAAAAAACTGATAAATTACTTTGTTTTCCACATGTGGTTGGTCAGGATATGCCCCTTTCCGCCGATTGGTCATGCAAATATGAGGATGTGACATAATCAGCCGTTCCTCGGGCCTGTTTAACAAAATAATAGTCTTAAACTGTACAGGGCTAGCCTGGCGTGGCCATACTCAATTCTAGTCAGAATATGAGTCTGGTACCGCTCCATTGAGCTTTGATTATGGGGCGTGTTTCAACCGAGCCAGGAAAGACCTCAATTGGATACACCCACAATCAATCAGAGCAACGGAGCGACGTGAAACGTTAGTTGTCAAATGTCAACAGAACTCAACTGCACTGTGTTGTCAAGTCCGTGTTTTTCTCCATGTCCGCGGGTTGAAGCGACCCCAATTATGTGATTATATAAACCAGGAATGCGAATTTTAGCAGGCAACCTTGCCAAAATAACATATTTTGCCAACCAAACGCCATTTTTTTCCGGAGAACCCCAGAAAGTTATTGTTTTGGGCTATAGTTTTGAGTAGCAATTGTGCGCGACATTGCAAAAAAACGAGGCAACCCTGTCTGCACGCGCGCTGGATTAAGTAACGTTACAAGAAAAAGATGAGTGTAAACTATCTTTGCCAGTATTGTAATAAAAGAATTTAAGGATACACAGAGTACTTACAAACACGATCATCGTTTCTGAGAGAAATAGTGAAGGTGAATATTACTGATAGGCCATTTATTTATTTGTGTTATAACGCAGGTATATCATGAAATTTGCCTATTAGTTTTGTTAATAACGAATAATGTTAGTTCCCTTTCAGTCTGTCACGTTCAACATATGTCGGAACTGACCAATGAATTGGGGATCATCTTCAGAGGCCAATCTACTTGTGAGTGTATAGAAATGAGCCAATAACGTTGGCATGCGCACAGCGTGGGTATAAATACGGAAGTGGAATACCACATCCTCGCTTTCAAATTTGGAGCCAAACGGTTGCTGTGTGAAGCTGCTGTTTTCTTCTACTACTCACCGAGTGTTCGAGAAGGGTTGCTGCTGGATCTGGTGCTGGTGTGAGGGCACAAGTCAGAGAGTGGCTGCACTAAAAGAGCGTTACAAACGCTGTTGGTTCGCTGGGTGTTTCCTGTCTTGAGTGCTCATACAGACCTGCGCTACTGTGCTGTGGTGAGCCGCGGCCATATCCCTGAGTGCTTCAGCACTTCTAAAAGAGCAATTTTCCTTCTAAAAGAGCTACATGGTTTGACCCTGCATCTTTTTCAAGATGTCATTCAAACTGTGTGTTTCTGGATGCCGTCGTTTTCTGTTCCCAGCTGACGGTCATGATCACTGATTCACGTGTTTGAGCGTTCAGCATGCTGAAGCGGCATTCATGAGTGACTCATGTTCTCACTGTGGTAACATGACCATGACAGTATTGTGGTCTATGGAACGCCAAAGGGGCCATAATCTGTGTAAGTTTTTCCCTCTCTCACTGCCCTCTGTCCTGCATGCACGGGGGTAGTCCAGACTCAGGGGTTATGCAGGAACTGCGTGTGGTGATGGACCTTGCTCTATGAGTGAGGGAAGTCGCTGTGCGTGCCCTGGGTCAGGCGATGTCCACGTTAGTGGTCCAGGAACCTGAGGTTAACTTGGCAGATATGCGTGAGCCCGACAAAGTTCGGTTCCTCAACGCCCCTGTCTGTCAGGCTAGCCTCTTCGACGACGCTGTCGAGAACTCGCCCAGCAGTTCTCGTGGCCCGGAAGCAGATGGAGGCAAAACGTCCTGCCCCGACGACTAGCTGCTGCCTCCACCCTGTCGTCGGCTGCAGTGCCTCCGTCTGGTTGTCGCCGAGGGTGCCCCCCCCTGCGTCCGCCTCCGCCCCTGCTAAGCCAAGCAGCAGCCTCCACCCGGACAGCAGGTGGCCGGGCGCAGGGGATGCGCCCAACCCGCCCAGGGTCCCGCAAGTCCGCTAGCAAGCCCATGTCCGGGTCGCCCACGTCGCTCCCCTCTTTTCGCCAGGGGACAGCACCGTGGGCACCGAGGACGCCAACAGGCCTTCTTACCCATGGTCTGCCCCACCCTGGAATATTCGGTCAACACTCCGGGTCGCCCACGGGCATCCCGAGTCGGGGCTGAATATTCCACCTCTCTGCTTCCGAGCAGTGGGCAGCAGAGTGGGCACTGGGGACGCCACCAGGCCTTCCTACCCACCCTCTGTGCAAACCAGGAGTGCTCAGGCAACACTCCGGGCCGCCCTCGGGCCTCCTGAGTCGGGCCGGAGCACTCCGCCTCGCTGCCCCACCCCGGGTATGTCTGTGTTGACGTTGATCCTGCTTGTTCGGTCCCTGGGGGCCTGGCTAGGTCTCCCCAGGGCGTCTTGCTGGCTCATCCGTACCATTAGACTCGGCTACGTGATTCAGTTCACTCACCGGCCTCCCAAGTACAGGGGCATCCTCTTCACCACCGTGTGGAGCAGCGATGCCCATGTCTTGCGGTCAGAGATCGATGTCCTACTGGCGAAGGACGCGGTCGAGCCGGTTCCTCCAGCCGATATGAGGTCAGGGTTTTACAGCCCTTACTTCATTGTGCCCAAGAAAGGTGGTGGGTTAGGACCAGTCTTGGACCTGCGTTTTCTGAATCGGGCCCTACACGAGCCCCGCTCAGGATGTTGACGCAAAAACGCATCCTCGAGTGCATCCGTCCCCAAGACTGGTTTGCAGCGATCGACCTGAAGGACGCTTACTTTCATGTTCCATTCTCCCGAGCAAGGGGAAGATGTCTTCGCGTTTACGTTGACCGGACTCAGAGCTTCAGATCCTCACAGCAGCTCTTCATCTGTTACGGAGGCCAGTAGAAGGGGAAGGCTGTCTCCAAGCAGAGGTTAGCCCACTGGATAGTGGATGCTATCGTCTTGGCCTACCAGTCCCAAGACGTGCCTTGCCCGTTTGGGTTGCGAGCTCACTCAACAAGGAGTGTTGCCTCCTCCTGGGCGTTGGCTAAAGGCGCCTCGCTGACAGAAATATGTAGAGCTGCGGGCTGGGCGACACCTAACACGTTCGCTAGATTCTATAGCCTCCGTGTAGAGCCGGTATCTTCCTGTGTACTCGCCCCCAGTGGCCAGTAGCGCTAGATGCCCGTTCTAGTGTCGGCTTGCATACGCCACTCCTGCCCTCGGGGCCGGATACGTGCGTCTATTCTGCTCCAGTTGTGTTCCCCGGAATCGGCTAACCCTGTGAGTTCCTCCGTCACCCCTTCGGTGTCAGACGTGGCGGCCGTCTGACGCCAGGCCTGCACCCGTATGCTTGTGGAATGTGTGTGTAGACTGGGTATCCATATGTAGCGGTCCCCTCACGGCTACCCCATATGTGTATTCTCCACGGTACCAGCTACCCTAATTGGCTAGCCCTGTGTCTGTGTCTGTGACAGAGCTCCCTCTGTCATTCCTGGAGGTGCTCTTCCGCCCTGGAACCAGGCTGGAACCACCCCAGGGACTGCCATATGTTGCACTCCCCTGCTAGGTTAGTCCGTATGTGTATTTACCACCTCTCCTTTCATTGAAGGACGTGGCTCCGCAGCGTGCCATCTCCCTGAGACGGGCATGCTTTCCCAGCATTATCCAATAGTCACGCTGAGTGGGTCTTGCAGGAACAGCAGTGACTGTCCTTCCCTGCCGGGAGCCCTGACTTCCACTCCAACATAGGAGTGGTCCAGCGAGCTCAGGCAGGGCGCTGGAAGGGCCAGCATCCCTGGCGTGTTGGTAGGGATCCCAATTCGTCGGTCAGTTCCGACGTACGTCGAACGTGACCGACTGAAAGGGAACGTCTCGGTTACGTATGTAACCCTCGTTCCCTGAAGGAGGGAACGGAGACGTACGTCCCGTCGCCAGGTGCTGTGCTTCCGCTGAAGGACCAAGTCACTTATCTCGGCTCCTCAGTTGAAAAGCAAAGATGCGGTATTCCACTTCTGTATTTATACCCGCGCAGCGGGGCGGTGCGTGGAATGCGTGAACCGCATGCCAATGTCCATTGGCTCGTTTTTAATCACTCGAAGTAGGTCGGTCTCTGAAAACAGATCCCAATTCGTCGGTCAGTTCCGACGTACGTCTCCGTTCCCTCCTTCAGGGAACGAGGGTTACATACGTAACCAAGACGTTTTTTCACATACATTTTCTCCATTAGACAAAATATATAAAGAGTTTATGAATAGCCATGAAAAAAGCAACATGTATGGTACCTGTGTATCTGTGTAACACCTTGAGTGTTTTACATTCAGTGTAGCTCAGCAAAATGAATATATTTAAATATACAGCAATATAGTGTGAAATAATATATGCTGTATTTTTTGGAGGTTATAGGTAAAATACTGAGAACTCTGCATCATTTTCATTTAAACAGCTAATTGGATGGCATGTGACACATTGAAATGTATCGTTTTGAAAAGAGACAATCACTGAAACGTGTTTTAAATGTGTTTGGAGATGCAGACTCCCTCACAGATGTCCCTGACATCTCCTCCAGACCCAAATCGATCAAGCCTGGTTGTCTGAAGCTCCAGAATTCTAGCATTAAGGATCTATGTACCGTTAACAGAGGTTGACACCACTGAAGGAGGCTCATTATGCACACAATGAACCGTGGTGGCAATTCCATCCTTGAACTCTGTAGCAAAGTCAGGAGGCACTTGGTTTGACTCCAGTTCATTGCACTCACAAAGCTATGGTGATAATCATATCAGCGCTCATCCACACAATAAAGAAATAACAGAATTTAGCACACAGCTGTCATTCTTTTATGCAATTTCTGTTTTCTAAGCTTCAAAGCTAAATGTGCATGTGTTTTTCTGTCTGCTGGACAGCCCTGCCTCTTATAATAGCAATATTCAGCTTATTTAAAGCTATATCAAGATACATAACATTTATTTTGTATGTCATGAGAATTTTATAGGTTAGGGTTCATACAAAACTTTGAAAAAGAAAGGAAAAATAAAGGAAAAATAATTTTACAACGTTTAGTGTGTGTGTGTGTGTGTGTGTGTGTGTGTGTGTGTGTGTGTGTGTGTGTGTGTGTGTGTGTGTGTGTGTGTGTGTGTGTGTGTGTGTGTGTGTGTGTGTGTGTGTGTGTGTGTTTTATGAATTTATGTGTTTTATGAAACACTGAAATATCATATCCAAGCCCCTACATACTGTACTGATTACACTGATGGCAATACTGTATAGAACTGAACATGAAATTTCACAATTTACCTACATTTTACATGTAGTGTACATATTTCAAAGTACTGAATGTTTGCCAAATTTTATTTAGAAAACATTTTTTTAATATTTTATTATATTGGATATTCTTATAGAGTTATAGAGCCTGTAGAAAGCAAGGCAATGGATTATGCTTAATACACATCTATTTTGACATATTTTTGTCCCTTCTATGGTTATCACTATTTCAAATCATAGCAATTTTGAAGTTGAGTACATTGAATTGATTATTATAGATTAATATATATATATAATGCCAAAAGTATTGGGACACCAATTGGGTGTTCCAGTCACTTCCATGGCCACAGGTGTATAAACCTAGGCATGCAGACTGTTTCTACAAACATTTGTGAAAGAATGGGTCACTCTCAGGAGCATTCAAGCGTGGTACTGTGATAGGTTGTCACTTGTGCAATAAGTCCATTCGTGAAATTTCCTCACTAATAAATATTCCACGGTCAACTGTTAGTGGTATTATAACAAAGTGGAAGCAATTGGAAACAATAGAAACTCAGCCACGAAGTGGTAGGCCATGTAAAATCACAGAGCGGGGTCAGCGCATGGCCAACTTCCTGCAGAATCAATAGCTATAGATCTCCTATAAAATTTGTGTGGCCTTCAGATGTTTGTCAGGGGTTGGGCTTAGCCCCTTAGTTGCACTGAAAGAAACTCTTAATGTTTCAGCATACTAATACATTTGGGGATGGCCCCTTCTTGTTCCAACATGGCTGCACACCAGTGCACAAAGCCAGGTCCATGAAGACATGGATGAGCGAGTTTGGTGTGGAGAAACTTGACTGGCCTGCACAGAGTCCTTACCTCAACCCGAAAGAACACCTTTGGGATGAATTAGAGCAGAGACAGCTAGCCAGGCCTTCTCGTCCAGCATCAGTGCCTGACCTCACAAATGTGCTTCTAGAAGAATAGTCAAAAATTCTCATAAACATACTCCTAAACCTTGTGCAAAGCCTTCCCAGAAGAGTTGAAGCTGTTATAGCTGCAAAGGGTGGCCCAACACGATATTAAACTAGGGATGGGCGATACCACTTATTTTATTTTCAATATGATACCAATACTTTCAAGGCCAGTATCACTAATATCAATACCGATACGATACTTTTAAACTGAACATTTAAAATATTAAATTATTTAAATTACTAAGAGTAAAATGGGTAAAGATAGCCACATAACATTATATTTGAAAGGCATTTTAAATTAAATTTTAATTCAATATGCCTTAATTGCAACTTATTAGGTCTTTTTTTTTTTTTTTACACATGGTTAAAATGTTAAGCTGTAGTGGTAACCATGGAAATCTACAAATACTAGTTAAAGTAGATTCTGTAGTAAAAAATAAGGTCACTGTAATAAAAAATAAACCACGGTTTATTTTCATAAGGGTCTGCCAGTGACAGAACGTTGCACACATAAAATGCAACCTTTTTATTCTGAAAGTGTATGATTTATATTAACATTAGTTACAGAATAGAACATGATCAATATAAACTTTTAACATTAAATTAAAGAGTATAATTGCATTATGTGGGCTACAATTTCTATTTGTTTATTGTGAAATAACTCAAACGTATGTTTTTTTGGAAACGCAGCTCTGTTTGAATACACGGTCAGCATTGAGCGAACGCTCTGTGATTAATTGGTTCTGTCTTGCAGCATTTGTTCAGATCATGGTTCAGATGAGCAGGAAAATAGTCCTATACTACACAATTATTCAACAACATAGGTTATTCATTTTGAATGCATAAAATAATTAACAAAACTAACAAAATGAAATAGCAAAATTACTGGTTAAAAAAACACCTTAGTATCAATATTTTTATTTGAGTATCGATACTTTTCGAAGCTCACAACAGTATCAATATATCGACACTTCATATCGATACGCCCATCCCTATATTACAGTTTTTTACAATCGTTATGACAATTTTTTCAATACTTTTAACAAATTTCCTAAACTTTTAACGCAGTTAGCACAACATCTCTCTGTTTAGGCTATACAATTAACACATTTATTGTTGCTTTTGCAAAAAAAATGCATACAGTTAACACAAATTTAAAATGCTTGAACTTTTTTTGCAAACAAGCTCAACCAAGACCAAAACAATGGCTTTTTACTGCCAAATTTACCAATGCTTTAACACTGTAGGTCAGAACAGATAACTGCTTGTTCTAAACCTAACCTTATAGGCTAAAGTCAAGGTAAACAGCTGTTCATATTGTGAATTGAAACACAACTATATTCCCTGTATTTTATTCCATTAGTACTGAGAAACAGCCAATTGAAGTTATGCAAATATATAAATCACACCTGATTCCCATCTAGGAATTGTTCAGGTGTTGATATTCTTTCAAGCACATGACCATATGGTATACAGTAATAGAGGGCTTATTTGGGGGCAGAGGAAAGCTCCTAAATGAAGAACAGGAATTTGCTATTGTCAACATGATGATTACTGATAATGAAATAAAACTGAAGGGCATTCTATAAAGCTACTCTGAGATGGTCATTCAGTTTTTGTATTGAATTTCTTCAGCAAAAGAAACAAAATGCATGCTTTTACTTAATCTAACAAAACAAAAATGTAGAGTCTTCAAAAGACACAATAAAATGTACTATCTATAAGGGCAGACCTGACACATAAAATCATGCAGTTTCTGTAATTCCATCTAGTGTTAGTGTTTTTATGACATTGTGCTATGATTGACGTAATGTTCCGGTTGGAAGAGAACATGTGTTAGGGTTCCTTTTCAGTCGGTCACGTTCGGCGTACGTTGGACGTCACCGACGAATTGGGGATCACTTCAGGGAGCCCTCAAGATAGAGAACAGGCCAATGGGCCATTGGCATGTGAGATTTGCATCTCACGCTCTGCCCCGCACTGCGGGTATAAACAAGACACGAGAGCAGCGCACTATTGTCATTCACTTCGGAGCCGAATGGCGTTGATGAAGAAAGATTGTTTTTCTAAAAGAGAGCCTATCGACATAAGAGATACTCCAGAGAACGAGAGGAACGCTTTGTGTTGGCGAAAAGGCACAATCAGAGCGACCGCTTGCTCACCGCTGCATCTGCATAACAAACTGCTGTTCTCACAGCAACAGTCGGTTCGGTGAGGGCGTTTGTCTCAGTGAGTGCAGACACAGGACTGCACTTATCTCCTGTGTGCTACCGCGGTCTTCCCCTGGGTGCATCAGCACTGTTGCAAGAGCGTTTCTAAAACAAAAGAGCAACACGGGTGTGCCACTGCGTCTTTTTCAAGACGTCATTCCACCCGTGCGTTTCTGGATGCGGTCATTTCCTGTCCTGACGGCCACGATCCCTCTCGCATAAACATGTGAGACTGTGTTCTTGGGTGGTCCATGTTCTCTCAGGGGAATGGGATCACGTTGACGCGCTGTTTGTCTCACCTTCCTCGTGAGGGTTTGAGTGTTCACCGCGCCGTGTGATGTCTAGCTGCCAGGTAACAGCGCGGGGTTGTCACGGCAACCCAGCGCGCGTTGCGCGGCCGCTTCAGATGTGCGGTCGAGACTATGAAACCTCAAACGGGGTTGAGTCCCTTAGTTTATACCCCGATCTAATTTCTTTTCTGGTGCACCAGAAAAGGGGCTACTTTGGCTGATAAGCCTGGGTGACCTGAGTATTACAGTGAGGCTTCCCCGCCGAGTACATCTCTGTGGGCCCCCCACTCCTCTAGCGCATCGCAAGCATGTTGAGACTGTGTTTGTGGGTGGTTTATGTTCCCTCATGAGAGCATAACCATGTCGGTGCATTGTTCATCTTGCCTCTTTCATAAGGGCTTGAGTGTTCAGCACGCCATGGCCTTGCTCACTATCTCACATGCCTGCTGGTAGCTTACAGATGGGATTGCTGGTCCTTTAAAAAAAAAAAGGGGACCTAGCGTTTCATTTGGGGCTCTAGCAGAGGACAGATGTCAATTGCTACATCGGAGAGAGGGCTGTTATGTGTTGAAAATGATGATGAGGCTGAGATTCCCACTGTAATAGTTGGTGCTCATGCTGAATCAGATTCATACTTGACAGCCATGCTTTTCCGGGTGGCTGAGGCGTAGTGAAACGCACAAATCGCCGTGCCCGCCCCTTGCCTCTTCCTTGATGTGCATTGGAAGGCTTTGGCATTGTGGAACTATTTGGTGCCAAAATATGGAACACCAAAAGGGCCACAATCTATATAGTTTTCCTCTCTCTCACTACCCTCATCGGTGGGGTGGCAGAACCTCCGCCGACGGGTAGTTCTGAGCCAAGGTTGAGCTGTGCACAGCTCTGGCCCTTGGCCAGACTATGTCCACACTGGTCCCGAAACACCATTGACCCAGATTGGTCAGGAGCTGCTCTTCCCCTGGAGGAGGGCCTGGTGGAAAACCATTGGTAATTCGGTTCTGCCACTGGTGTTAAAAACAGCCAGTGGTACCCAAATTCTCAAGAGCAGATCCAATACCTCTGGGTCTCGGGAGTTCAGGAATGGTAGTGTGTGACGCTACAATGCCTCGCCACTTCCATTCCCCTCTTCTTAGCGGTGCGAGGGTGACAGTGTGCGCCGCTATGCCTCGCCGCTCTTGTTCCCCGCTGAGGAAGGAGGTGGGGCTGACCGTGTGCCATGCCACGCTCAGCCCCTCCTCCAATCGGAGAGTGCGCTTGGTGGTGTATGACTCTCCCATGCCTCGTGACCCTCTGGTGCCTCTCCAAATCAAAAGCAGGAGGTGCCGGCTGTGGGAATAAACAAGCGGCCTTCCCTCACTCGCACACCCCCTCAGCAAAAGCAGGCAGTGTTGCTAGACACACTCAGACCCCACTTCGGGCCGCTACCATGCCGTCCAAGTCGGGTCCCTGCACGCCGCTACGCTGCCCCGCTACGGGTACTTCTGTGGTACCATTGACCCCGCTTGCACGGTCTCTGGGAGCCTGGCTAGTGCCCCCCCCCCAAGTTCAGGCGTGATCACTTCACCTCCGTGTTGAAGGAGGACGCCACTGTGCTCCAGGCGGAGATCGCAGTCCTACTGGTGAAGAATGCGAAAGAGCTGGTCCCTCCAGCCGATATGAAGTCCGGGTTCTACAGCCCGTACTTCATTGTACCCAAGAAAGGTGGTGGGTTATGGGCGATCTTTGATCTGCGATTCTTGAACTGGTCCCTTTACAGGCTGCCATTCAGAATGATAACGCAGAAACGCATCTTCAGGTGCATCCGTCCCCAGCGATCGACCTGAAGGACGCATACTTTCATGTCTCGCTTCTCCCTCGACGCAGACCGTTCCTTCACGATGTGTTTGAGGGACGGGCATATCAGTACGGAGTCTTACCCTTCGGCTGTCCCTGTCGCCTTTGTCTTCATGAAAGTTGCGGAGGCGCCCATTGCTCCCATGAGAGAGCGTGACAGCGCGCCTCACAGAGGAGCACGTCCAGTCTGTGTTGAACTGCTTGAATTCATTCAAATGCAGGACAGCGGCACCACTGAAACACTTTCAGAGGCTCCTTGGGCATATGGCATCCACAGCCGCAGTAACGCCGCTTGGATTGCTTCATATGAGACTGCTTCAACACTGGCTACTCGACCGAGTCCTGAGATGGGTGTGGCAGTGCGGCTCACTCCGCGTCTCAGTAACACAGAGTTGGCGCCAAACCTTCAGCCCGTGGTTGGATCCTTCGTTTCTTCGGGCAGGAGTTCCCCTAGAGCAGGTGTCCAGGCAAATGCCTCATCCACTGGCTTGGGGGCCACGTAAAACAGCCTTGGAGTTTCGGGTCTGTGGACGGGGCCTTAACTGCAATGGCATATCATTGCCTGGAGTTGTTCGCAGTTCGTCTTTTGCTGGGCCGCTTCAAAACGCCGCTACTAGGCAAGCACGTTCTGCACACTGCGGCTGTTGCGTACGTAAAAAATCTGAGGACGCTTCATGCCATTCATATTCCGGGCCTGCTCAATCGTGCAGCCAACGAGCTCTCATGGCAACCAGGGCTCCCGGGAGAGTGGAGACTCCATCCCCAGGCAGTCCAGCTGATCTGGAGTCGCTTTGGGACTGCACCTGTTGCCGCCTCGGACACGACCCATTGCCAGTTGTTTTATTCCCTGACCGGGGGGACCCTCGGCTCGGATGCCCTGGCACTCAGCTGGCCCGGGGCTTGCGCAAATATGCGTTCCCCAGTGAGCCTTCTTGCACAGACACTGTGCAACGTCAGGGAGGATGAGGAGCAAGTCCTGTTGTTTGCTCTGTATTGGCCCAACCGGACTTGGTTCCCGGAACTAGTGCTCCTCGCAAAAGCACCTCCTTGGCCCATTCCTCTGGGGAAGGACCTCCTGACTCAGAGACGGGGCACCCTATGGCACCTGCGACCAGACCTTCTGGAAATTCCATGTCTGATCCCTGACGGGACACGGAGGTTCTAGGTGGTAGACACTATCACTTCCGCTAAAGCTTGCGTTGAAGTGGAACCTGTTCACCGATTTGGTCTTCGGCAGAGCTTACTCTGCAAATCTCGCACGCCAATGGCCCATTGGCCTGTTCTCTATATCTCGAAGCTGATAGGGGCTCCTTGAAGTGATCCCCAATTTGTTGGTGACGTCCGACGTACGTCTTCATTCCCTCCTTTAGGGAACAAGGGTTACCATACGCAACTGAGACGTTTTGGTAGACAAAGTGTATTGTGTTAGTGAATTATTGTATTTTGAAAATTAGTGTTGGAGTTTAGTTTACAATGTGTTTGAGCATGAAATTAACCCTTTTGCCAATTGTGATGTAGGTGTGTCAGTGCGTTAAGAGTTTAGGAAATGTGTTAAAAGTATTGAAAAAATTGTCATAGCGATTGTAAAAAACTATAAGATATGTCATGCATTACTGCATACAGTGCACACAGAATAGAAGAAAAAAAAACACTTTTCTCAAGGTTTCTTAATGGCTTAACAAATTTTTATATATATGACAGGACAGTTCTTGAAATACATTAGTCTGAAACAAAATTCTGTACATTGGTCTGAAAATGGTAGCTATACATCGCAAAAAAACAAAAACAATATAGTCTTGCAAGAAAAGTTACCTTAACCTGTAAGGATTTAATAAACAGCAACAATTGACTTTGAGTCCACACACATGGCACAAATGACATGCATGCAAAGAGATGTATATCAAGATTCATCTGACCCAGGTGGCTCTACCACAGGTGATTCTGAAGCTGTGTTAATTATAATCCTGGAGTTAATCCAAGGAACTGCACATTGAGCAGCCACACATTCTGCACACTCTCCCAAGAGGAAATGATCAACAGTGCCGAGCTTCTGAGGCTTTGCCGGGAGACATCAAACTGCAACAGTTCCCATCCATCCCATAAAAGCAGGGCTCTTGGTCCTCATTATAAAACTCAGCAAGAGCCTGTGAGCAAACATTGCTGTGTTGACGGAGGCTAAAGCATGACCGTGACAAATGAGAAGTGGTGTCAGCAGAGAAGAGGTGTCAACAACAGACCGAGACCTAAATGCTAGTCAGTCAATCTTTGCACACCTTACGTTTCACAACCAGCTACTGACTGGGCGTCTTATTACATCAGTGTCAGTTTAAATATCTACCATAGAAGCAATAACAAACAATTGCTTATTTTAACATTTTTAAAATAATGGAAGTTTTTAAGATTTTCCATAGCAGTGGTCTCCCCATATTTATGAATCTATGCAGCCTTAAGCCACTGCCTACAACGCTCTAGATCCTTCACTGAAAACCAAAAATAACACACTCCTGCTAAATGTTTAGTCTTTGAATTCTTGCACCCAGCAACAATACAAGTCGACACCACTATGACTAAAAGTTTGTTAAGAAGTACTTACTCAATCAAGGAAATAATTTGTATTTTTTTTAAGACGAGATTTTAGTTTTATTGAAAGCCTATTTTGCCAGATGTGAATTACCCCTTTACCACCAGTCTGGTAAAAATATCATATTTATGTTTCTTAAATATATTATGACAAGGCAGAGTTGACTCTCATATGTAATCCGAATTTTTTTTTTATTCAGCAACATGTGGAAATTTGACAGCTCTGACAGTCAAATTCACTACATTCGACACATTATCATGGCAAAACATTATTCTGCTCAGAGACACAACTGCATGTCAGACTCTTGACTCTTTTCATGAGCTGTTGATTTATTAAGATGACTCTCAGTAATACTGGGCCGTGCCACTGAGATGGCAAACAGAATGGTACAGAGCAGCAGCCCTCTGTGTAGGAGAATTCTATTGCCAAGACAAGAAGATTGTCACCATGGAAACTAATTTCATTTCTTCCAGGGGACTAGAGCAATACAGTCAAGAGCAAGCTGCCCGCACAGAACCACTCTCCAGTAATGTCCATTTTTTAGCTCCCACCCATAATATCACTTTGCTTTTATTTCGTTCTGCAAAAGTGTGGACGGAACTGTGGAGGTAGAGTCTTGCAGGCCACTTTGCTGATTACACATCACACTGAGTGCATGTTTAGCTGTTATTCACTTTGAAACTTAGTTACTATTACTATATTAAGGAATATTATACTATATTATAGGAAACACTTTACCACCTAGGTTGAAGGGGAGAGTGATTACTAGGACTAGTAGATTACTTTTTGTAAGGCACAGCGTATTTGAAATAAATACCTTTTCCTCATTGAATATTCTCTTATAGCACATATATGTAAAATTGATTGAGAAGACATACTGATTTTATGTTGCTCATTATTATTGTTGTTAATTGTTTATCGGGCTTTTTGCTTTTAATTGATGAGATATTACAGAACCAAAAACAAACAAACTTGAGAAGATGGGGTTGTGTGATCGGTTTCAAATTTATCACAAACTTGTGCACTTCCTGGCAGTTCATATCCAACACTTTATTTTATTTTTTGAACTGATAAAAACCAGGTGGAAAAAGAGATGGAGGACAATCAATACTGACGGTATCCATGATGAAATCAAAAGTAATGTCTTTGCAGCCAAAACTGCAAAACAGCAAATAGAGAGGTTTATGATTATTTGAGTGTTTCTACATTACTAACCAAACGGAATTCAATACACTGGTCGCATCTACACTATATTGCCAAAGGTTTTGGGACACCTGCCTATACATGCACATGAACATGGATTAATGAAATCCCATTCTTAATCCATTGGGTTTAATATGGGTTTGGCCCACTTTTTGCAACTAACAGCTTCAACTCTTCTGGGAAGGCTTTCCACAAGGTTTAGGAGTGTGTTTATAGGAATTTTTGACCATTCTTCTAGAAGTGAATTTATGAGCTCGGGCACTGATGTTGGACGAGAAGGCCTGGCTCGCAGTCTCCACTCTAATTCATCCCAAAGGTGTTCTATCGGTTGAGGTCAGGACTGTGCAGGCCAGTCAAGTTCCTTCACACCAACAACCCCACACCATAATTTTACTCTTGGCACAATGCAATCAGGCAAGTACCATTCTCCTGGCAACTGAAAAAACCAAGACTTGCCAGACAGAGAAGCATGATCGTCACTAGAGAATCTGTCTCCAATGCTCTAGAGTCCAGTGGTGGCGTGCTTTACACCACTGCATCTGACGCTTTGCATTGCATGGAAACCCATGCCATGAAGCTCTCTACGAACTGTTCTTGAGCTAATCTGAAGTCCACATGAAGTTTGGAGGTCTGTAGCTATTGACTCTGCGAATTGTGCATCTCAGCATGCGCTGATCCCGCCCTGTGATTTTACATGGCCTACCACTTTGTGGCTGAGTTGCTGTTATTCCCAATTGCTTCCACTTTATTATAATACCACAATAACAGCTGACCGTGGAATATTTAGTAGTAAGGAAATTTCACAAATTGGATTTATTGCACATGTGGCAACCTATCACGGTACCATGCTTGAATTCACTGAGCTCCTGAAAGTGACCCATTCTTTCACAAATGTTTGTAGAAGCAGTCTGCATGCCTAAAAGCTTGATTTTATACACCTGTGGTCATGGAAGTGATCATACAATATCATACAAAATAATAAACAGTGATTGACCAGGAACATGCATTAGGAACGTGAATAGGATCCATTTTTATTTAATTTTGACTTTAAGACAAAGTGGTAAAGACCCATTTTAAAGCTATCATACTATTGTAGTTAATGGTTATATATGCCAGGGTGTGTCTGGGGCTTTAGACATTTGACATGTAATTACAGTCCATCAACCAAAAGAGAGATTGTGCTTGCATGTCAGAAAATGGCTAAGAACAGCCAGCAAGAATATAAACAAAACCTTGTGGCCCTAATAATGATACTGTGGTCTGTTAGCTGTCAGAGAGCATGATTATTTGCCATAGCAGAAATGACTACGCTAGAGTGGCGTACATCACTTGGCCCATTATCGCATGTAGCAATTATTTGAGGGATCTCTATTCTCTCTAATCCTCCAGTCAAATGTGAGGTGAGGGAGATACGCAGATGTTACTGACTAGCAATCCAGGCATAAAGGTTGAGAAAGACATCTGAGAGACCTAGTGTCACTTTCCAAAGCTATTAAATGTGACCTGCAGAAGTCAGTCTTTCTGTATTTTGCTGGGACAAGATAGAGAGAGAGGCTAATGAGACCAAGCCCCCGGATTAAATCCAAATAATGGCTCTGCCACAGCGCTATACATAGCCTTGACAGCTTCATTAATTTTGATGTAATGTCCGCCAAATTGGTGTGCGGGGTTATAACATTTGCCTTTTACATCTGGAGGTGTGACTAGTATTCCTCCTGGGACCTCTGCCATTGGTTCATATAATTTATTATCTTTTGTCTTAAAGGGAGACACTACAATTATGTTAAAACATATTATCTGCAAGTAGCAATTGGTGGAATCAAGTAGCTATAGTTGCAAGTTTAGATTTTATCTCTGACATGTCAATAAAAAATAATTGATCAATGGACTCTTTAATACCTGATGTGGTTTCGGTATGTGTATGGTTGACTTTCATTTATGATATTACAATCATCATCTGTCAGTCCAATTCCTTGTCAATTGCTCTCAGATATTGCTGTATTAAGATAGATGAGTACAAAACTACAATACTCTAGAATTAGAGACTATGAAGTTGAATTGAAAGTAGAGATGCACTGATGTATCAGCCGCCGATATTTATCAGCCCATTTTTTATTAATTTACAACCATCGGCATATCGGCTATAGCATGAAAAAGGCCGATAAAACAAACCAATGGTTTATTAATTAACTGCGTGAAGGCACTAAAACTGTATAATGTCTGTTGCATAATCCAAGATTATGATGTAATATTCCTGCGCTACTGTCTGCACAACAAAAGACCAACAACAACAAAAAAATTGCTCACTACTCTTGACTAAATAACTTTTGTAACTTTCATAAGGATTCATTTACGCGATGCGTAAAACGCAGATGGAATCCAGTCATAAAAATATCACAGAATTTGTCAAAATTTTGATGAATACATTAAACGTAGGTCAGTAAGCTACACTTAAATCATATCACAATATATACTAGTGTCTGTGAATATTAAGCTGCAAAAAGACTATTTAAATATGAATCCTGCATGTTTCTGTGTCTCTGTGTGAATGAATGGCAGACGCGCGGTTTAATTTACCTCGTACACACATTGAAACCTGAGGTGTTTTTCAGCCTCTTCCGCCTCAATATATGAGAATATGAATGCATGAACCTCATCTCCAGTAACTTCATAAGCATTTTACCATTTAATTTGACAAATCTATCGTCATATCATAAACACACTTTAAATGTCAGTATACGCTGGATTCCTAATAATTAGATAATATTCATCCTTTCCTTCTGCACATCGAGGACTGCCATTGTAGAGATTCCAGTATTGTTTTTCTAATTTGGAAGTAGGTCAGTCCTTTCATGGCTGCCTGTGCCCAGAGAGTAACAACCCTGTCCTGGGCTTTTAAGGGGTATAACAAGACCTCCACAGTCTGAGAAAGTCTTTCTCTGAGGGGTGCTAACTGGGCTGTGGTGCACCACAGAACACGGCCCAACACTGACACTTAAACCCCACCTTATTTTAGGGTTCACTGGCATTAATCTCCATGTTATATAGGCTTCATTGCTCCACTCACTATCAGCAGTGATACTAACTGGCAATCTGTCACTTAGTTAGTCAAGAGTTGTTCACATAGGGGAACTATCGGGCTCTACTCTAAAAAAATAATATTTTAAAATGTTTTAAATATGTTCAAAACTAAAAACTTTTAATAAAAAGTCATCAGTTCTTTTTCCCCACCTAATGTTTTTTAGCTCTGTCATTGGTGCTCCAGCTATGAAATTGCAGAAGGCCAAACAAAAGTAAGTCAATGGGAGACTAATTTAAAATTACAGTAAAATTTACCAATAATATCATCCCTCTAAATGCATGGGATTGTTATCACTAACTTTATGGCACGTTCTGCTCGGTGTGGGGAACCCGATCAAAAAACAACAAAAAAAAAACACTGATGCTTTGTTCACAATGGAAACGGCTCGGGTTATGTATATAACCCTTGTTCCCTGAGAAAGGGAACGAGCACTGCGTCGGAACGACGAATTTGGGGGACACTCCCTAAGCAACAGCGTGTCTGAAGTATGAATGAAACTATCCCAATCCTGATTGGTGTTGCGTCATGACGTAGCTGTGACGGCATACCCGGAAGATACATAAGAGGAGCCGGCGCATAGTAACAGCAATTATCGCGATGAAGCATGCGCTCCAGGCGTGCCGAGGTGTGGCGACGCGACGCAGTGCTCGTTCCCTTTCTCAGGGAACAAGGGTTATATACATAACCCGAGCCGTTCCCTTTCGAGGGAACTCACACTGTGTCGGAACGACGAATTTGGGGAACGAGTACCCACTAGGCCACACCGAGGGTAGCGCCTGCCCTAGTGTGAAGCCGGAGACCGGGCACAACTAGGACTGGAGCACCCTAGCGCCAGGCGTCGCAGGGAGGTGCAAGCTATAGACAGCTGTACAGAACTCCTGTGCAGACTCCACTTCCCTTCTTCTGCCGTCATGTGAGGCGGAGGATGAAATGCCTGAAGAACCAAAGACCTGACCACACTAGATGGTACCTTGGGCACGTAGCCCACCCTAGGATGTAAGATGGCCTTTACTCCGCCAGGGGCAAACTCCAGGCAAGTCGGCGTAAGCGCCAAGGCCTGAAGGTCCCCCACTCTCCTCAGAGAAGTGATAGCTAAGAGAAAGGCCAACTTAAGGGTCAGGTTCTCTGCCTCAGCTGACTCTAGTGGCTCGAAGGGGCCTCAGCCAAGCCTTCAAGTACCACTGCCAGATCCCTAGGTTGGAACTCTGGAGCAGGCCTCATCCTCCGAGCCCCATGGAGGAACCGTACAACCAGATGGTGCCTACCCAAAAAGGTCCATCACTCACAGGAGCGTGGAAAGCCCAAAGGCAGCCACGTACACCCGGAGTGTGGACGGGGTAAGACCTGCAGAGAAACGATTTTGGAGGAACTCCAGCACTGAAGCCACTGGGCAGTTAACTGGGTCCACCTCACGCTCTCTACACTAAGTGGAAACACGTTCCACACTTCGGGCTGTACACCCTCCTGGTGGAAGGAGCCCTGGAGCTGAGCAAGGTCTCGATAACATCTGCTGACCGTCCAGTCTAGGTACTGGGCCCTCAGGGGCCCGACCCAGAGATCCCAAAACTCTGGGCAGGGGTGACATATTGTGCCCGTGCCTCAGACAGCAGATCCCTCCTCGGCGGGACCTGCCACGGAGACCGTCTAGCAGTGCTATAATGTCCGAGAACCATACCCGGGTCGGCCTGCAGGGTGCTACTGAGAGTAGGCTGATCCCTTCTTGGCTGACCCGCTCCAAGACTCCTGGGAGCAGAGTGATCAGGGGATATGCATACAGACGCAGCCTCGGACGCGTCTGAACCATGGCATCCAACCCCAGCGGGGCTGGATGCGTGAGAAAAACCCCTCGCACATGGCCTCCACCACCTCTGGGTGGAGTCACCACTCCCCGGGCCTCAGCCCCTGCCTCAACAGGATGTCTGCTCCTGATCTTGGACCCCGGGCGTACATTGCCCTGATGGACAACAGTTTCCCTTGGGACCGCAGGAGGATCTGATGCGGCAGTCTACACAGAGGGCGCGACCTCAGACCCCCCTGCCGATTGAGTGCGATCGACAGCTGTGTTGTCTGTTCGTACCAGGACATGGTGACCACGGAGGTCCGGGAAAAAGCTCCTGAGAGCTTTGTAGACCGCCATCATCTCCAGGCAATTTATGTGCCATGAGGAATGACGGCCTCCCATGGGCCCTCAGCGGCCGTCCATGACTACGCTCCAACCAGTGAGGGAGGCGGCTGTTGAAGCGGATTTCCGGCAACAGGACGCTCCCAACACTGGCCCCTGGGACAGAAACCAAGGTTTCTTCAATAAGACTAGGGAACGAAGGCCACTGCGCGTTACCCTGATCAAACAGAATGGATTTCCCCTCAAGGAAAGTCATCTGGTTTACTTCCGTATCAGGACATGGTGGCCGCGGAGGTCCGGGAAAAAGCCCCTCAGAGCTTTGTAGACCGCCAGCATTTCCAGGCAGTAAAAGTGCCAGGAGAAATGCCGGGTCTACCACAGACCTCTCGCAAAGCGGCCGCCATGGCCACGTCCCAGCCAGTGAGGGAGGCATCCGTTGAAACGGTCTTCCGGCAACGCTCCCAACACTGGCCCCTGGGACAGAAACCAAGGTTTCTTCCATATGACTAGGGAACGAAGGCATCTGCGCGTTACCCTGATCATACAGAACGGTTTTCCCCTCGAGGAAAACCCCCTGATTCCCAGCCACCACTGTAAGGGTCTGCAGCAGGCCAAGAGATATTCTGTTGGACGCAGCCGCAATGAGCCCCAGCAGTCCTTAAAACTGCTTCACGGTGATGCTGTGGCCTAGCTTCACTTTAGAGACCACCGCCCGTATGTACTCGATACGTGCGGGAGACAATTGTGCCCACAACGTAGAGAATCCCATACGACTCCCAGGAACACTGTTCTCTGAGAAGGCGTCAACACGCTACTGCGTGTAGAGTCTCAACCCCAAGCACTAAGAGCAGCCAAGGACGACACCTCAATGCCGAACTGCTGCTACCACAGAGGAAGAAGGGCTAGGCCGTATGGACGAACCCGATATTGGTACGCTTTGCCCCCAAAAGCGAACCTCAGGAACTTCCTGTGACACAGAAGGAAGGATACAGGGAAGCATGCGTCCTCTTTAGACCCGTTGTGACAGACCATTCCTCAGACTGAATCTGAATCACAACGGAGGAACTGTAAGCATCTTGAATCTGAATCTCCTCAGAGAACGATTCAAGTACCTCAGATCTAAAGTTGGACGCAACTCGCCATCCTTCTTAGGAACTATGAAGTACCGGCTGTAGAACCTGGACTCCTGTCTGGCGGAGGAGCACCTTCTGTGGCCTCCTTACCAACGGGGAGTGGACTTCCTGTTCCATTAACCGAACCTGCCCAGGGACCACTGCCGTCCAGACCACCCCACTGAACTTCGGGGGAAGGTAACTGAACTGCAGTCTGTATCCCCTTTTCTACAGTACGCAGGGCCCACACAGATATATTCGGAGGCATAACCATGCGCCAAGATAATCTGCTAAGGGAACCAGCCTCTCGAGGCCGGCCTCGGGTGTCAACCGAGCCTCCTCCCCGACCCCTGAAGCGGCTAACCGGCAGGGTGAAATCGAGGAAGATTTTCAGTGTGCGTACGCGTTTGCTGGACTGCCGCAAGTCTTGCTAGAGGCGGCTGGTACAGCACACGTGCGCGGGGAAATGATGTGGCCCGAAGCATACTTGATGGCGGGAGCACAGCATCGATTCCCGAAAACTCCACAGGGGAGGCGACCTCATTCGCTCCTACCCGGGAGAGGGGGCTGGCCAGCAGGGGCCTCATCTAAGGGAGCAGCTCTACAGGGCCGCAACACTAGGGCGGACACTGGGAATAGCAATTGCCTGAAACTGATGTGTCCCGCAGGCCACAAGGCGGCGAGAACAACATCAACTTCAGGAGGGCTCTACCTTAGATGAATATCCAGACAAGTCGAACACGCTTAGGTGACATAATTAAAGTATCCAACTTTTTAAAGTCAGATAACATGACACTCAATTCCTCTGAATTAAATGCCATCATAATCAGCCAACCCGTGCAACCTGGTCTGAATGATAGGCTGAATAAAAAATACATCTAATTCCTCAAAGTCAGATAATATTTTAATTTAATTCCTTGGAATTAAATACAGCCACAATAAGGTGAAACATGGTCTGAATGATAGGCTGAATATCTAACTCCTCAAAGTCAGATCATATTTTATTTAATTCCTCAGAATTAAATGTAGCCATAATCATCAGATGACACTGTTTTATTGTATTTATACAGACTCATAAACCACGCGTTGCCTCAGCAACGTGGTTCAACCCGTCATAATACAATTGGCTTTCATCGCTCGAGAAAAAAGCCAAACAGTATCACGGTGAAACATGGTCTGAATGACAGGCTGAATATCTAACTCCTTAGAGTCAGATCATATTTCATTTAAATCCTCAGACTTAAATGCAGCCATAATCATCAGGCAATACTGTTTTATCGTAATATACGGACTCGTAACCACGTTGCCTCAGTAACGTAGCTCAAGCCAACCAGTATTCCATGCACACCGATTGCGTGTGTTCACCTTAATAGCAGACCCATAACCTGCGCACTGCCTCGGCAATCGTGAGATTGAGTCTTGCATATAAGAAGTGGCGAGCTCTCGTTATAACTTCGACTGCCCCGATGCTGAGCACGTCTAATTCCCCAGAATCAGACCGTTCAAGCATCGGGTCCTCCGCCCCGGGGGAAGAAGCCGCATCGCGGAGCTTCCACGCATCTGAACTGACAGACAAAGACTGGGAAGATGCCTCCAGCAGTCCCAAGTCTCGCTGACATGTCCATCCGTGAGCCCCATGATCGCCTCGCCGCACCGCCTCGGCGAATGCGGGACCGATCCACGGGGCTCACGGCTGGCCGGCCTCATTGAACACAGCCAGCCGCAAGCGAAGCACCCTGAGCGTCAGCTTATCACAACCGCCGCGGCGCTTCCTCGAAGCCGCCCTAGCGTGCTGCACGCCCAGGCATTGTACACTAAGCATATGTGTGTCCGTGCCCGACCTATAACTGGGACACTGGTGCACACAACGCTAGTATTGCCCGCCCGGAGTCCCCAACTTTATTTATATATAATCTTTTTTGTGACAAACAACACCAAATAGACAGACAGTTTGAAACACAGAGCGCTATGCTGAAGAGCGATAACTGCCGTTACTATGCGCCGGCTCCCCTTATGTATCTTCCGGGTATGCCGTCACAGCTACGTCATGACGCAACACCAATCAGGATTGGGATAGTTTCATTCATACTTCAGACACGCTGTTGCTTAGGGAGTGTCCCCCAAATTCGTCGTTCCGACGCAGTGTGAGTTCCCTCGAAAGGGAACTGCAAGTAACATGAGAAAGGAGGACGTCCTTGCTTAATATCCAATGAGTTTTCAAGATGAACTTTTAATGAAAATTTAGAGTTAATTGGCAAAGGAAGACCTAAACCAGAGCTTAATTTGGTGCATAAAACCAAAGCTTCTGAAAGACCTTTAACCCCAGCAATGACAAGCAATAGCCCAGGATGACAACATTAACAAAGAAGCTTGGGGTATTATATGGTTATATTATATGGTAATTGATGGCCTGGTTACCCAAGAGGATTCTAAGGGGGCTAGTAAAGCCTGCATATCTCAGCTGTCTCTGAATGCCGTCTCAATTTAAAAGATATAAGTGCATATGATATTTCATGTACATATAATACACACCTAACCCATACCAACAATCTTACCCAAGAGTGCATTTTATATGCATGTAAAAAGTAATCATTTCTGCGTATAAATAGCACGACAAATACAGTGCATGCTATAGATACACAGTTCAAGGAGATTGTGTTGACTCTAAAGTACAAGCATCCAAAGAAGAAGAAGCACCCAATGATACTATAGAGAAGGGGTTTTCAAACCTGGTTGAAGCATTGCACATGTTGTATGTCTCCCTCATCTAACACACCTGATTCAACTCATCAGCTCATTAGTAGAGATTGCACGTCCTGACCTGGTGTGTCAGACAAGGGAGACTCGGGGTGTGTCTCCACCAGCTCCCTAGTTCACTAGTCAGGGTACTAATCAGGGAGTCAGCCCATTGACTTATGTCCTGATTAGTGCCCTGACTACTGAACTAAGGAGCTGATTGAGACACACACACAGTAAAAAACTCAGACTATGCACTCAACCACATTTCCTGTTTACAGAGGCATCAACGTCATTACTTTTCCACTAATCAATGAGATAAGTTGTGGGCAGAGTGAGTCATCTAGCCCCGCCCCAAGTGCAGCCCTCCTCGTTCTGTAGGCCTTCATGAATTACTGGTCAGTCTGTAAAATTATCAACTGTTGCTAAACTGTTACCAAAGTTAACATGACCATCATGCACATTTGCACGGTCTATTACATACATTTCATAGGCTGCTGTGCCAGTCTAATAAGATTATTCCAAAACCCTTGATCTCTGTTTAGTGTCAACATTTTGTTGGTTCCTGTGTCATACGTTTTGCAACCCATGCAGTCAATTGTCACCATATTCCACAGAAGTGCACATATTGATTGTGTGATTATTTGTAATGAGGGTTTTGCATCTCATTCCCATTCACATAAATGGCTGATATTGTAAATATTACTGTTAGCACCCCAAGCATCAGAAATTATGTTTACGAGATATAAGCCAATTAGTCATTATGGGCCACTTAACAAACATTTTGGCCTATATCAAACAGCTTAGAAGCAGTTTGAAAAAGTAGGGTTTTCAAAAAATCAAATGGTGGAAAAGTTTGCAGTCAGAAATAAATATGCATATGATCAACCAACCCGATCTCACGGCAATTCGTACATATTTTACGAGATGGCTAATTTATGCAATTTATGCGACCTCACTCGTGCAATTCATACGATTTTTACTAAATCGTACATATTTGTGAGTTGGCAAATTCGTATGAATTCATACGAATGACCTACCTCAACCCGCCCTAAACCTACCCATCACTGGGGTTTAGGCAAAACGTCTGGTCGTACGAGTGAGGTCGTACAAATTTGTACGAAATAGCCACCTCGTAAAATATGTACAAATTGGTCATGAGATAGCGTTGGATCAACTCATTCAGGGTTAGGGTTAGGGTTAGGGTTAGGAAAAAATTGGAAAAAATATGTATTTTGATCTTTACTTTGACAATTCCAGAGTTAAACGTAACAACTGCAACATGCCATATTTCCTAATGATCGGCCATTCAGATTTAATGTTATAAGCTGCTGAACTTTGATTGGTTGCTGATGGAAATTTAGTTTTACTATACAAGGAACACCATAAGCCTTTATTACAATTTGTTCCATAGAAGGGGCAATTGCATGTTAATACAGTGTACACAACTTGATTGATCGTATGGCATCACAGTTTTTTATTTGTTGTAGCTATACCTTTTTTTTTTTTTTTTTTGAGCACCCCCATGGGTGGAATGGGTACACAATAAGCAACATACTGACTAACTATTACTGAATGTCTAAATAATATGTATATGTAAATAAAATGTATATTTAAATAGTTTATTAATCATGTACTTACAGTACACTTTCTAAATGGTCTTATGAACCATTCACAACTAACGGTAATTGTTTCTCATGTGGACGTCCGTAAAAATAAATTTGCATACCACCTCAGTGATAAAACTTGTGCATTCGGATGGCGATTTAATTCAAAGTGGAGGAGCAAGTTTTGTGATCCTACGAACCTGGGAACGCACTGCTCACGTGGTCAGTGTATTGTTTGTCTGCTGTAAATAAAATGATGCCTTGGAATAATAAGAATAAATTCATTTTTAATTTAATAATCGGAAATTATTTAAAAAAAAAATAGGAACATAGGATGTCATTTTAAAAATGTAGAAATGAGCGGAAATAAGTACAGCCTCTTATTTACATAATGCTGCTAATTTAAGGTATATAACATTAACCACTTCCATAATAACGGCCCATTTCAAATGTTAATGTGTTTTTCTTCTCTTTCTCTTTTGAGCGGTAATAAAAGATTTTTTCTGTAAATACTTTCCAGCATTTCAGTAATAAAAGTGTAGGTTAGATCTTTAAAATGCATACAAATTACAGTGACGATATGTTGCTCCACAGTGGTCAAAAGGGATATAAACAGTGAGAAACACTGGGAGAAAAACATTGACATTTTGGATTTGGATGGCAATAAAATCACAGACTAGTCCCTGTCAATTATGAAAATACCTTACGACCCCAAATGAAACAATTACCATCTGAATAGGGCTTACATTTAGAAATGAAAAATGTATCATTAATAATGTAAAAAAAACAAACAAAAAAAAAAAAACACATTATGCTTATAAATCAAGAACAGAGCATTTACAGTTGTATTTCTTTATAAATTATGAATTGACTATATACTAATTCTGAACTAATGATTCCTAGTGTGCAATTATTAAAAAGTGTTACTGAAATGTTAACCACAATAATCAAAGCATGCTGCACTACTTTCTGTTTCTTAACAGTATTTAAAAATGTATCAAAAACCCATTCCAATTTTTGTATTTGCTTTGGGTTCGATACAACACCAAACACTTACAATAGGCCTACTTAATACATAATAGACTTAATAGGTTATTTGTTTTCAAACATTTATATAAACATTTTAATACATTTTAATCTGGACTAAAACATGCTCTAGATTTTAAATAAAAATGTTTAGATTTTTTATTATTGTTCTTTATAAATCTTTTAAATTTTAAACAGTATTTTTTTTTTACTTTATAATTATTTTGTGTATTGTTGCATTGAAATGAAATGTTCTGAGTTATTTTTATTATGATCATTTTTTTTTTTAACCTGCTAGGAGGACAACACTTAATTTCAATAACGGGATAATACTGAATACCGTGGAAAAACCTTCAGAAATTATAGTGATATGAATATTTGATAATGTCGCATTGCCTTATTTAGTCACAGAACCACAAAACCAAGTAAAGATGACAGGCGGAGAATGCAAATGTGTCTACACAGCTTCATTTGCATTTGTGAGTGAGTGTGCAAACACATGCCAGCAGTGATTCAACTTCCTCTTATGTAAGAACTCAGATTGAATTCCAAAAATCTGTCAGTTTTTCAAATCCTGGCTCACGTATTTTATCTGGTTATTATCTGGTTATCACCACATGATGGTAGGTAACATTAGATAGGCTGGTAACTGTACTTGACTGCTCACAAAAAGCTTTAAAAGCACAATGAATGACAGAGATTGTTTTCTCTTATCTTTCAACTAACAACAAGCACAAATACAACACTTTATTGGTCTTAAAAATTTAGTAAATTGTGTCTATGCTGCTAACACTGTACATGTACATACAGCTATCCATGCACACATACACAACAGTGCTGGTGTTAAGTTTTAACTGGTTACCGTGTTAAATTGTGACATATGCCCATGGGCATAAATTTTGTCTAACAGTTGGGGGGACAATAAACATACAATTTCTCAAGAGCAATTTTTGAAGGGGACACAAAGACTTAGGTTCATAAATTCGTCATATTATAATTATTAAATTATCTTGCATCCTCCATGTATTTTAGGTGTCATCTGGCACAGAGGACGTCTCTTACTTATTCAACTGCAGCAAGCCTACTGATCTGCTACTTAACATATTGAGCTTCATATCACTTCACACATAGGCTTATCGCCATGTTAGTTTTAGTGGGAGACACATCTGGATTAAAGAGAAAATAATCACTTCATCCAATGTTTAAAAAGTGAATAAAATTGCCTTGACAGTCTACTAGTCTTGGATGGAGCAAAAAATTCCAAAAATTATTTATTATTGAATATGAATATTATCATAAAATGCAGTTCTGTCACACACGTCTGATGCCTCATAAAGAATCTTTAAATAAGTAGTAGTATTTTCCTGGCAAGCTTATCACTGTTCATTGAACAGTATGCTACATAAAATGCATTTAAAGAAGTTGTGCAGTCAAGACGCACAATTAAATGTTCCAACTGGTTATTCCACGACATTACAATATCTTTCTGACATGACTTGAAGGTAGCAGTCTTATACAGGTCCTTCTCAAAAAAATTGCATATTGTGATAAAAGTTCATTATTTTCCATAATGTAATGATACAAATTAAACATTCATATATTTTAGATTCATTGCACACCAACTGAAATATTTCAGGTCTTTTATTGTTTTAATACTGATGATTTTGGCATACAGCTCATGAAAACCCAAAATTCCTATCTCAAAAAATTTGCATATTTCATCCGACCAATAAAAGAAAAGTGTTTTTAATACAAAAAAAGTCAACCTTCAAATAATTATGTTCAGTTATGCACTCAATACTTGGTCGGGAATCCTTTTACAGAAAGGACTGCTTCAATGCGGCGTGGCATGGAGGCAATCAGCCTGTGGCACTGCTGAGGTGTCATGGAGGCCCAGGATGCTTCGATAGCGGCCTTAAGCTCATCCAGAGTGTTGGGTCTTGTGTCTCTCAACCTTCTCTTCACAATATCCCACAGATTCTCTATGGGGTTCAGGTCAGAAGAGTTGGCAGGCCAATTGAGCACAGTAATACCATGGTCAGTAAACCATTTACCAGTGGTTTTGGCACTGTGAGCAGGTGCCAGGTCGTGTTGAAAAACGAAATCTTCATCTCCATAAAGCTTTTCAGCAGATGGAAGCATGAAGTGCTCCAAAATCTCCTGATAGCTAGCTGCATTGACCCTGCCCTTGATAAAACACAGTGGACCAACACCAGCAGCTGACATGGCAGCCCAGACCATCACTGACTGTGGGTACTTGACACTGGACTTCAGGCATTTTGCCATTTCCTTCTCCCCAGTCTTCCTCCAGACTCTGGCACCTTGATTTCCGAATGACATGCAAAATTTGAGCGACAGTCCAGTGCTGCTTCTCTGTAGCCCAGGTCAGGCGCTTCTGCCACTGTTTCTGGTTCAAAATTGGCTTGACCTGGGAAATGCAGCACCTGTAGACCATTTCCTGCACACACCTGTGAACGGTGGCTCTGGATGTTTCTACTCCAGAATCGGTCCTTCTCCACAATCTTCCTCAGGGTCCGGTCACCTGTTCTCGTTGTGCAGCATTTTTTGCCACACTTTTTCCTTCCCACATACTTCCCACTTAGGTGCCTTGATACAGCACTCTGGGAACAGCCTATTCGTTCAGAAATTTCTTTCTGTGTCTTACCCCCTCGCTTGAGGGTGTCAATGATGGCCTTCTGGACAGCAGTCAGGTCGTCAGTCTTACCCATGATTGCGGTTTTGAGTAATGAACCAGGCTGGGAGTTTTTAAAAGCCTCAGGAATCTTTTGCAGGTGTTTAGAGTTAATTAGTTGATTCAGATGATTAGGTTAATAGCTTGTTTAGAGAACCTTTTCATGATATGCTAATTTTTTGAGATAGGAATTTGGGGTTTTCATGATCATCAGTATTAAAACAATAAAAGACCTGGATTATTATAGTTGGTGTGCAATGAATCTAAAATATATGAACGTTTAATTTTTATCATTACATTATGGAAAATAATGAACTTTTATCACAATATGCACATTTTTTGAGAAGGACCTGTATCTTGCAAAGCTGCAACCATTTGGATGACAACCTGGTTCTTTAACCATTAGGATACACCATCACTAATAGTACTTTATATAGAGTTACTACTGTGGAACAGACTGCAATTCATAACCAGACCAGAAGTAATTCCACTAATCAGACCTTGCAGTAATTTGTATTCCTAGATATAATTCAGGTAACCTATTGTACTATTAGGGCACTGTGTATGTTTGCATTGTCCCCTATGTGCAGGTGCTCACTAAAGTCAGTGCTCCTCTGAAACATTTTATTTTATGCAGAATCAATACACTGCTCACATGGCAAAGGGTGTTTTAGAACCCTTGTAACTCTATGAGCCATATGTGAATGTGGAAAACAGTCTGGGGTATTTATTAATTTATTTATTTTTTGTCAAAGACAAAATTTTTGGTAAATCTGTCTTTCTGCTTCTGGCAAGCAGTATTATCATCTGGTCAAATGCACATTTGATGTGAAACCCACTGCATTGTATGTCATTGTGTCACATTCGTTGAACATTTTAAGGTAGCAGTTAGAGCATTTGACATTAAGATGCATCCACTGAGTTTTACTTTTATTTTTTTATATTTTATCTTTTATTTTGTATCTACGGAAGCACTGAACCGCAAAGTAAAAAAAAAAATATGTAAAAAAATTTAAAAATCTAGAATTTTGAGATTAAAGTCGAAATATTTTGAGATTAAAGTCGAAATATTTTGAGTTTAAAGTCGAAATATTTCGAGAATAAAATCGAAATGTTTCGAGATTAAAGTCGAAACGTTTCGAGAATAAAGTCGAAATGTTTCGAGAATAAAGTAGAAATGTTTCGAGATTAAAGTCGAAACGTTTCGAGAATAAAGTCGAAATGTTTCGAGATTAAAGTCGAAACATTTCGAGAATAAAGTCGTTATATATTTTTAGTAGCTAAAGAACTGCGCTGATGAAGAACTGGTCCAAACTTTATGTGGCACGTTGACTCGTACGATAAGATTAAACGTACGGCCTCTTCTCGGATTCTCACGAAATGTGATGTGGTTGAAAGTGTATTTCACCAATAATGACCCGAAAGTCATGCAACATATTTTATTGAGACAGTAAAGAATAGAGATGGTTGTCCTAGAAGGATCCGTTCTAAAAGTGGGACTGAAAACGAATTGCTATGGAGCAGATGCAGATCTTTCTTCGACGAGATGCTATGGCAATAACTGCATTATTCATTTAAATACGGAAATACCCCAAGATGGCTTGAAAAATACACATAAACCATATATGATCACATCGTGTGTTAACTGTCCTCATGTTTCAGTCAAAATGTTCCGCTTTTTATTCAATTTAGCGGGATGATTCCCCCTCCTGCTCTCAGGACAGATAGAATGTAGGATATAAAATAATATTGATAAAAGGGTTTATTTAATCATATTCACAATCACAGCAGTTTAGGCCTATAATCATTCTTTTTGAGCCTCGCTAGGCGCTCGCAGTTTGAAAACTCCTGTTTTGACTTTATTCTCGAAACATTTCTACTTTATTCTCTATATATTTCGACTTTAATCTCGAAATATTTCGACTTTATTCTTGAAATATTTCGACTTTATTCTTGTAATATTTCGACTTTATTCTCGTAATATTTCGACTTTATTCTCGAAATATTTCAACTTTATTCTCGAAATATTTCAACTTTATTCTCGAAATATTTCAACTTTATTCTCGACTTTAATCTTTTTTTACACATATATATATATATATATATATATATATATATATATATATATATATATATATATATATATATATATATATATATATATATATATATATATATATATATTTTTACTTATGTCTAGGGCTTCTGTATGTATCAGTTAGCAACATTTTTTTTTTTTTGTGATCTTCAATGGCAGGCTTTTTTGGGGGGAGACAGGCAATTACATAACAATTTCTGTGACTGGATGGTATTACCCAGTGCACCTGTCAACATCTCAGTTTATATGGACTGTCAGGTTGTCAAGCATCAATAAAATCTCCAGATATAATCCTCAAAATAGGGGTCACTGCCTTATCATTCTCAGACTTCTCATTTGGGATGGAGGCCTGTTCATGAGTTGCATGTCCAATGTCAACCATCAGAAGACCTAGAATATTCAGGCCCTTTTATGCATTTTGGGTGGAAATCTACTAATTTCATGAAATAGATTAAATTTGGAAAACTGTGTTAAACAGAGCTGAGAGTATAGTATAGTTCTACTTCTGTAGGTACTTAGATACTTTAATGAAATATGTTTTGCTTGATGACATTAATACTTAAATCAATTTTAAAAGGCTTTTTATTATTATTTCTACCCTGGTTTTGAGCCTATTTCCTGAAACGCTCAGTTTTAATGGGTGCGCCGCATTGAAGACAAGTAAATGATTCGATAACAGTTTTGCATATTATAATGAGTTTTGACTCCGTCAGTACACGTGGGGAATTGTTTTGAAAACTTCTAATGTGGAAAAATAGCAACTGGAATGATTTGCCCATACATGTTCGACCCAGAGTCTGATACAGAATCGCAGGACAATGAACCAAAAACAACGCAAATACAACGGATACTCCAGCCTGTGGCAGCGTGGTAAGTTAGACACATACACATAATCAGTAGATATCAAATGATCTCTAAAGCAATACTATCACATATAAAAAAAATGTTTTACTCATTTCAAAAAGTCTCCATATAACTTACTAAATAGTGCTCACAGGTCGTGGGAGTTGGAAAAAAACAACAACTAGTAATGTGAAGTTTGCCAGACTCCAGTCCACCACTGCACTGCCCAGTGATATCTGTGGTGAATTGTGGCACACAGACAGAACTGGTGATCAAAACATTCATCCAGAGAAGATCCACACAAGGATTCATCACATGCAACAGGGGAACCAGTCGTGAACCTCAATACTGAGAGGCAGGCAGCACCAAAATGATAAGAATACTACAAACCATCAACTGAAGAGTCATTGATGCTTTCAAACTGCGTCAACTATGAAAGCCACAGCACTGTCACTCTCTTCTTTTTTTACAGCAACTAGACTAAAAGCCATTTATTATTGATGTACTTAATCTTGCCTTTTCAAAGTTTATGCAGATCATAGAAAGAACTGAGGCATGATGTGACATTTTTATGACATTTAAATGTTTAAACATATTATGCATATCTTCAAAGGCACACCTAAGATTAAGAGCTATAAAGTTGGAGTTTATGTGTTAAACCTAAAAGATTAAATGAGGTAAATTCAGATTAAACAGTAAACCACTTTTTTAATGCTCCGTATCCATGACAGCATTTCAAAACATTGAACATGCTTTACATTCTGAATCGCAGATGGCTAATATTGACAAGACCACCGAAGTGCAAAAATGTATCAATAAATGCATCAATTAATTATTTTGATGAATCCGAGTTTAAAGTATCCTGCTTCATCCATCCAGGGCTAGAATTTGGGGGGGCGTTATATTTTAAGGAAATTCTGTTCAGTGCAGCAGAAACTGCCCTAACAGGACACACATACTATAGATGCAAGTGTTGTTTACTTTGCTGCACATTATAGCACCAAATTAATATATATGAGTCCGCCGCCATAGTATGAGTCGCCAGACCCACAGACCGAACAGGAGCACGCGCAACGCAGCTGACAGGCCACGATGCCGAGCCGCTATTCCCCTGTGCTACTGAAGATTGAAGAGGACGAGCTTACTCGAGCTTACAAGCTTATCTGGACCCATCCTATCCATAAGAGCCCTCGCGCCTCAGACTGGAGAGAAGCACGTGCACCTGTCGGACCCCGCCCCTTACCTGGACCCATCCTATCCATTCACTACCCTTCCTTCACGTTTCCCGGGCACGACGAGGACACCAGATCCCCTGTTTTGTTGGACATGTTATTTCCCCCTTTTCAACATTTTATGTTGTTTTATGTTTATAAATGCCACTTTGAGGCCTGACGCCACACCCACTGTGTCTGTCTTTTGCTCCTCCCGCCACAATATATATATACATATATACACAGTGGGTACAGAAAGTATTCAGCAGAGGTGGAAAGAGTAACAAAACATTCTACTCAAGTAAAAGTACTGTTACTTCAATTAAATTTTACTTAAGTACAAGTAAAATTACTGGTCTAAAAATGTACTCAAGTAAAAGTAAAAAGTAGCTCATTTAAAATGTACTCAGAGTAAAAGTTACTTAGTTACTTTTTTAACAGTGGGGGTGGGGGACTCTCCCCTGTAGCGTTGTGATAGAATGAGATTTTCATGATATGTCAACTGTACCTATTATTAAATTATGGTTAGTTAAAATTATGTTAAATGAATGAAGATGATTGGTCGTTTTTTTTTTGGTTGAACAAATGCTTTATCATAAACTTAAAACCATTTGTTTGTTTTGTTTATTAAAAATTCAATAAAACATGTCTAATAAACTAAATTCAATAAATGATTATGAATTAGATTAACAACTTAATTTTATCATTAATTCATTAAAATGTTTAAGAATAATAGAGTCCTGTATGTAGTAGACGGAGCAGCTCATTCACAGAGACAGAACAAGCAGATCAAATACTCATATAGGAATGTTTTGTGCTTTAATATTTACAGACCATGTCGCGATTTGATTTATTCTTTCGAGTTATTCGTTCATCCATCAGTTTGTGTATATGACGTGAATCCTACGTTATAATGTAAAGGTAATGTTCATGACTGGATACCGGGATTCCCTCTGCGTCACAGAAATCATTCGGCCTTAAGTTATAAACATACCTTTATCTGCACAGAGCGATGTTAGCCCGAACATGTTCTAATGTGTTTCTTCATTTGCATCCACATTTTGTGCACATTTGATATCCTCCAAGACAACACCACATTATTTTTTTCAATATCCAAAGTATTTCCATACTGGCCAGGCGCTCACGACGCCGTTTTGCTTTCAGCTGGGTCTGCGTTACTGGCGTCTGTCTTGTTCGTCTCCATCTGACATTTGCGCGCTTGTTCTCTTCCGCGTCCCACGCCCTCTATTCAATATAGTCGTTTCCGGATCGCATTTTTTTCCTCCCCTTTGCATTAATGATTTATTTTTACTCAGTAACGGATGTGGTTTAAAATGTAGCGAAGTACTTCAATCAAAATGTACTTAAGTAAAAGTAAAATTACAGCTTTTTAAAACTACTTAAAAAAGTAGAAGTACACAGAAAAACTACTCAATTACAGTAACGCGAGTAAATGTAATTCGTTACTTTCCACCTCTGGTATTCAGACCCCCTAAAAAATTTCACTCTTTTCACTGAGCTCCAGAGATGCAGTCGGGAGATGGGAGAAAGTTGTAGAAAGTCAACCATCACTGCAGCCCTCCACCAGTCGGGGCTTTATGGCAGAGTGGCCCGACGGAAGCCTCTCCTCAGTGCAAGACACAAATGCTAAGATGGTAAGAAATAAGATTCTCTGGTCTGATGAGACCAAGATAGAGCTTTTTTTTCCTAAATTCTAAGCGGTATGTGTGAAGAAAACCTGTCCAATACAGTCCCAACAGTGAAGCATGGTGGTGGCAGCATCATGCTGTGGGGGTGTTTTTCAGCTGCGGGGACAGGATGACTGGTTGCAATCGGGGAAAAGATGAATGCGGCCAAGTACAGGGATATCCTGGACGAAGGTTCTGACTGGGCTGAAGGTTCACCAACAAGACAATGACCCTAAGCACACAGCTAAAATAATGAAGGAGTGGCTCCACAACAACTCTGTGACTGTTCTTGAATGGCCCAGCCAGAGCCCTGACTTAAACCCAATTGAGCATCTCTGGAGAGAACTAAAAATGGCTGTCCACCAACGTTTACCATCCAACCTGACAGAACTGGAGGGGATCTGCAAGGAGGAATGGCAGAGGAACCCCAAATCCAGGTGTGAAAAATTTGTTGCATCTTTCCCAAAAAAAACTCATGGCTGTATTAGATCAAAAGGGTGCTTCTACTAAATACTGAGCAAAGGGTCTGAACATTAGGACCATGTAATATTTCAGTTTTTCTTTTTTTAATAAATCTGCAAAAATGTCACGAATTCTGTGTTTTTCTGTCAATATGGGGTGCTGTGTGTACATTAATGAGAAAAAAAAGAACTTAAAAGATTTTAGTAAATGGCTGCAATATAACAAAGAGTGAAATATTTAAGGGAGTCTGTTGTGTTCTCTATCATGCATGCTGTGCAATTTTGTGATGCTGATGAAAACAAATGCACCAAGGTTTGAAAGAATTAAGTAAACCTAAAAACAGACCAATAATACGGAGGAAACATATAATACACAGAAACAGTCACACTCAGATTCTGACCACAGCAAGTGTGCCTAGTGTAAAAGCCTCAATGCTCAGAACTGCACCAAAATAATTGGTCCAATATAGCCTGAACAAGACTTTGGAGCAGTTTGCTTGTGGTGAGAAAACAATCCAAAACAACAGACCAATGAACCAAGCTGCATCATAATTGATAATAAGATGTAGTTAGAGCATGAATCAAGGCTTTTATATATGTATATGTGTGTGAAACAGGAGCATTCTGACCAATAAGAACATACTTTGCTTTATTGCTCACAATCTACATATATACAAAAGCAAATGTAATTTAATGCACAAAAAATACTAAGCAATTTGTGTTGAGAAAGTCTGCTTTTTCAAGTTGTTTGAAGTCTCAAGAAAGCTTGCAACCAGTTTTCAAACTATTCAAAGCCCCGTGAAGATTCCCTTGCAAGGGACTAATTTCCTTAAATGGAGCAGCAATGCATTTTAGGAATCATTTCAAGGGTTTGCACTTACAAATAATCAGAAAGAGCAAATATTATGCATATTTGGCGTGCTGTCCGAGGGGAGGGCTCCGAGCTCGAGCCCGAACCTAGAGTACTCCCATCATAGGCTGGGATAGGAATAGTGAGGAGTGAGTAGTTGGGGTGGTGGAGAGATGTTGGAAAACTGTTGTTGAACAAAGGCAAGTAGGTTTTCAAACTACTTAAACCCCCATATATGATGATCCCTGTGCAACAGACTCACTTCCTAATGTACTCACTTCCAAAAATGTGGCAAATGTAGTCAATTTAGAGATGGGGAAGTGGGTGGAGCCATAGTTTGCAAAAGCAGCCGTGGGGAGGGGCTAAAAAAAGCAAAAGAGGGGCAAATTTGTTGCCTGTGAAGTTAGCATCACATTAACGCCTGGTGCTGGAGCTGTTAGGGAAGAGAGTTTTAGATGGGGCAGTGAGGACATGGCATGCGACTGTGGCTAAGGCACCTCACGTTAGCGTCTAGGGCTAGAGCTAAAGTCCAAGGGTAGGGAAAAGGGTTAAGAACTTGAAGGATCATATTGTGTTTCCGAAAAAGGGAGCTCCCACTGTGCCCAAACAAAGGGCTCACACTGTCATTCGAACAAGAGTGCCCACACTGTGCCTCGACTGGGGAAGCCCATGATATCAGAATAAGAAAGAGCATTATTGCCATGTGTGAAATAAGCATTGAAATTTATTATTATTATTTTTAATCTGTCACTGCATTGGCTGTCAACACTGCACCGGCTCTTTATTTAGCATCACATACATTTTAAAATCTTCCTAATTACTTACGTTCATGTTAAATCTAGACTAAAAACGCATCTCTTTACTATGGCATACACATAAAACATTTTTAAATCATATTATTCAAATCAATTGACTGACTGTTAGGCTGCATTAACTAGGTCAGCTGGAACCGGGAACACTTCCCATAACACCTGATATACTCATTACATAATAAAAATAATGGCATCTTCGCTAATGTTAGTCTCTCTGTTTATCCCAAGGTTTACTGCAGTCAGCCAGATCCGGGCCGTATCCAGACCAGATGGTGGACCTATGCCCGAACATGACCAACACATCCCTGAAGTGTCTGCAGAGACTGTGTCAATTAGTTTCTCCCCTTCTGAACTATGGTGAATGCACCTCGCTGACACAGCATCCTCAATAAACCTGTCTCCAGCGTGATGACTCCGATCCTTTGAATATTGCTATTTAATAATTCTTTACCTGAGACGTCATCCTACATAAACCCGTTTTTGGCGTGAGGCTTTGAACTTTCGAATATTCCAATCTAATATGATTTCTGACCTGTAAGGTTACCAGAATAATAATCATACACTGTTTGTTAATTGGCCAGAGGAGAACTGGTACCCCAACTGAGCCTGGTTTCTCCCAAGGTTTATTTTTCTCCATTATGCCCTGATGGAGTTTTGGTTCCTTGCCACTGCCTCTGGCTTGGCTTGCTCAGTTGGGGACACTAAAATTGTGGTCTAAATTTTCAACTAAATATCCAAATAAAATTAATTACTAAACTAATTAACTATATATCTCTGATCTGCCCACATTATCACTATATGATTAATTGAAATGAGCTGATGACATAACCGTTTTCTCCAAAGCAAACGTATAGCCGAATAAAATTTTGTTGCAATATTTTCCTGTTTAACACTGTAAAGCTGCTTTGAAACAATTCATCATTGTAAAAGCGCCATCTAAATGAAGTTGACTTGACTTGACTTGACTTACAAAGCACTAAATGGTTTCGCTCATTTAGCTCCTTTCTTCTAAAGCTGCTGTACAGCCAAAACAAACTTTGTTGCATTATTTCCCTTTTATCACTGTAAAGCTGCTTTGAAACAATCCACATTGTAAAAAAGAGCTATATAAATAAAGGTCACTTGACAGGATGTGGTAGAGTGATCACCCTGGGAATACCCAAATGTGGAGGTCAGTGTCCAAAGTGCGGCAAATGGAAACTGATTTCACTTTGCTACCTGGGCAGTGTGTTTGCTGATAACAGCTTGTGGTATGTGTTAAAATTGGCTACTGCCCAAGGATGAAGTGAACTATGTGATTATGGGTAAACTAGATACTAAACATTGTGAAAAAAACTTTGATGTTGCCTTGAGAAGCCTGAACATTGAGTCAGGACATGAACATCTGAAGCACAGCTGCAGCATGTCGTAATGCAGCCCACAAGGCTATTGCTCTGACATAAGTTATTTTGTCTATGGGTCATTACATTTATACAGAATCATGCTTGTTCTAAACCAGATACAGATGAAGTACAATAAGATTACAATATTTAAATGCATTAGTGAGAGAGACTGTGTGTGAGAATAAGCCTACCTGTCTAAGCAGCATCTCTCTTCTAATATTGAAGCTGTGGGTTTTAAGTTATTTTGAACAGAAAGAAATATATGAAAGAAACTATAAAGTTTCAATTTTAAAGTAATTTTAATGATAAATCACAGGACGATGTTGACAATAAGTTTCTGCGCTCCTGAATGTTTTTGTGTCCACGTGATCTGTACATGATGTTCGGGATACTATTTGTATGAGAAAACGTGTTAGTTTAGAGCGACGTTTCATCAAGACGTGCATACATTTTTTATCAAGATCTTGTATGGACAATGCAATAGTCAAGCACTCTGTAAAGTCTCCTCCAGCACAGACTTTCAATGAATTTATGGTCTGGACTCGAGGTGCCAATTAATGTGTGAAAATGATCCTTTATGCTCTCTTCCAACCATTCCTTTACAATTTGAGCCTGATTAATCTGGACATTGTCCTCCTGGAATATGACCATTGTGCATCTTTTTACATGGTTGTTTAAGAAAAGATACACACTCTATCTCTTAGGGTTAGATGAACTGTTGTCAAAATTATAACATGTTTCTAATGTTTCTTAGTTTAAATAATGTTAAATAATGTTTCTTCAGCTAGCTTTGCTCTAGAAGTTGACACACTAATCTTTTCATTTGAATTTGAGAGCATGCAACTGAGGTAATTTGACACTAATAACTACTAAAAGATTTTTTGCCAAACAGAAGAAAGAAATATCCTGACCACCTCAGAATGTATGGCCAGGCATTTACATGCAGTACAAGAATGAGAATTTGAGTGCTCTGTCTTTGTGGCCTGTTGACGGCAAATCAGATTATGATTCATTCTGATGAAATGTTTGTTATTGGATGTGCAATTTATTTGGTGCACTACAGAAAGATGAACTCGACAAGTGAGATATTTTTAACAACCCCCTTATTTCATGCGATGATTTCAACACCAGATACTAACTAGCATAATTAGTATTATTATGTTTTTTCAAAGCATAGGGGTTCCATTAAATTAGCATGCATTAAAAAGAGACAGAATTTGTGACATTTCCTTTCGCATTTAAGTCATATCCTCCTTTGGAAACCTGATAATTTTTTTCCTTCAGCCTATTATTCTGAATGAACACGTTTGGTCAAAGATGAGGAAATATTGTGCCTCCATGTGATATCACAATGAATAATTTATAGGCACCAAGAATTTAAGTGCCCGTAACAAACAATGATTATTATTTATATAACAAACAAATTAGCATGTTTCATAAATTCTGTGCTTGTTATCAGATGGGTTTATTTTGTCATTTTGTCTGGCTCAATCAGACAATGGTGGACGGAGTTAGTGTAAAATAGCCTTCACCAACAAGGCAAACAAGATGGGCATTACACGTACACAAGATGCCACAATCTTGTTTATGCTGCACTTAACACATTTTTTTTTTTTTTTATGTTTTTGAAAAAGAATATTAAAAAGTATTAGGGGAAAAGAATTTGCTATTGCAATTAAAAAAGCTTTATCAAGTATTATGTATAACCGTCTATTATTCCCAAAGGAGCTGTTTTTCAGTCAATTATCAGTTGTTTTATAAGGTGAAAGCACATATTTGAATGGTTTTCCAGCCATCTGGCATCTTTTTGAACTAAATGTGCCAAGAGAGACTATCCATGTGGAACGCTTATTTTTCAGAGGTGTTGGACCGGACTGTGTTTAGCACTTATTTCTTTCAAAGGAAAACACCATGGATAACTCTAGTTCAATGAAAACCTCTGTAACATTTTTCTTTATTTTATTTTATTGTTTTGCTGATTTACATATACACTTACATATTAGTGACCACACATTATAAAACTGATCAATATGCATAATTTCACCACCTAAAGTCGCACAGTGAGATATCATATCAACAACACCGTGTCCACACAGAACAGCAATTTGAGCAGTAAATAATGGTGCGAGTAAAGTGATGAGCGTAAACCTTAGTAAATTGCATGATTCATTTAAATACTCTCCTCCCATAAATTATTTATCTGAAAGGGAAACTTCTACAAATGCATATGCAAAAAGGTGTCCACGCCTTTTCAGTGCAAATTGTTCACTGTGTGTCTTTAGTAAATCCTGACACTAGTTTTTTAATGCCAAAAGAGGATGAGTTTGTGCAAACTGTTAGTTAATCTGGCCCTTGATGTCACATGTAGGTGTGCACGATATTGTCAGTAGTCAGAATTGTCAGAATTTTTATGAATTATTTTTCATTTTAGTTTGTAGTCCAAAAAACAAATACGATAACGTTTAAACTGTGTGGTTAAGCCAAGTTTTTTTTCCATTTTGGGTCAAAGTAAAATCACGTCTTTCTTTTAAGAATCGTAAAATGGCAATTCATGGTCTTATTACATCAAGGCTGGATTATCGTAATTATTTGTAAATAGGAATTAATCAGTCATCTCATATATACACAAATATAACATCTCTACATTGGCTACAACTATAGAATTGAGACAATTATTATCATTTTTAAATTGACCGTGCCATTTTATTGGCTGCACCTAAGATGTAGAATAGCCTATTTACAATTACCTAAATGATTTTTAGGAACACCTGTTCAATTTCTCATTAATGCAATTATCTAATTAGCCAATCACATGGCAGTTGCTTCAATGCAAACTGAATGTCAGAATGGGAAAGAAAGGTGATTTAAGCAATTTTGAGCGTGGCATGGTTGTTGGTGCCAGACTGGCCGGTCTGAGTATTTCACAATCTGCTCAGTTACTAGGATTTTCAGGCACAACCATTTCTAGGGTTTACAAAGAATGGTGTGAAAAGGGAAAAACATCCAGTATGCAGCAGTCCTGTGGGTGAAAATGCCTTGTTGATGCTAGAGGTGAGAGGAGAATGGGCCGACTGATTCAAGCTGATAGAAGAGCAACTTTGACTAAAATAGCCACTCGTTACAACCGAGATATGCAGCAAAGCATTTGTGAAGCCACAACACACACAACCTTGAGACGGATGGGCTACAACAGCAGAAGACCATACCGGGAACCACTCATCTCCACTACAAATAGGAAAAAGAGGCTACAATTTGCACAAGCTCACCAAAATTAGACAGTTGAAGACTGGAAAAATGTTGCCTGGTCTGATGAGTCTCAATTTCTGTTGAGACATTCAGATGGTAGAGTCAGAATTTGGCGTAAACAGAATGAGAACATGGATCCATCATGCCTTGTTACCACTGTGCAGGCTGGTGGTGGTGGTGTAATGGTGTGGGGGATGTTTTAGGCCCCTTAGTGCCATTTGGGCATTGTTTAAATGCCACGGCCTACCTGAGCATTGTTTCTGAACATGTCCATCCCTTTATGACCACTATGTACCCATCCTCTGATGGCTACTTCCAGCAGGATAATGCACCATGTCACAAAGCTTGAATCATTTCAAATTGGTTTCTTGAACATGACAATGAGTTCACTGTACTAAAATGGCCCCACAGTCACCAGATCTCAACCCAATAGAGCATATTTGGGATGTGGTGGAACGGGAGCTTCATGCCCTGGATGCAAATCTCCATCAACTGCAAGATGCTATCCTATCAATATGGGCCAACATTTATAAAGAATGCTTTCAGCACCTTGTTAAATCAATGCCACGTAGAATTAAGGCAGTTCTGAAGGCGAAATGGGGTCAAACACAGTATTAGTATGGTGTTCCTAATAATCCTTTAGGTGAGTGTATATCAGAACTGCCTGAATTCCTCGAATCCTCACGATTCATTTTAAATTTAGCTATGGTGAGAGTTAACATATAAACAGAATAATTTTGTTTTGATAAATAGACACATTTTCATCTTCAGCAGTAAGATATTCCTGTTGTCGCTGCCAAGCTTTGTCGTGGTAACATTCTACATGAAGATAATGAGGAAATTACATGGTCTTTCATTGCTCCATTCGCCAAGTGCATTTCAAACGACTTTATTATTACACACAAGTGCCTTGCTCCCTCCAAAGTCCCCACTTCAAGTGCTCTGCCCTTCGGAGTGAGTAGGGCATAGGGATGCTCACTTTCCAATTTGAATTTTCCCTAGTGAATAAATCCTATACTGAAATCTATTTAAAATAAATTTATTTCATACCAAGTGTACTTCAAAACCATTTAAATATTTACTGATATATCACTTGAGATTTACTAATATAAATATTATAATTAAACTTATTTTTTGCACAATGCATTTCTTACTATTAAGTCTAAAATGTGATTTAATATCACTTTTAGTAAGAATAGTATGATCTCTGTATAATATCAGTCTTTAAAGGCACAATACATAAGATTTTTGGATTAAAATCTTAATTGGTAAGACCACTAGAACAGTGTTATATATTTTGTTGACTTGTGTTTCCAAGAATGTTTAAATCCAGAGAAATAAGCCATTTTAATTTTATTTTAGGATACAGATCGTGTCCGCGCATTGCCTATCAATGCCATCATACCCACGTTACCCTCGATTTTCATTTTCGATTTTTATTTTATAGAAACAATGGAAACATCAAATACGTTTTAATATATTACATGTATTATTACACAAGGGAACAACTATTTGGAGACATATAGACAAAAAACTACTTTTACAGTAATACAGCATTTTCTCCGTCATACAATATTTTTTAAAATTAATTGCATGCCATTTAGCAAAACAAGTCATCCAGCATTTATTCATATGATTTTATAATATCGATCTAGCTTACTGCAATGTGCAATAAGTGTCTCATAGCAGCCGCGGAGCGAACACACAAAGTGAACACACAAAGTAACGTTATAACATAATTTTCAACATACACAAATGTATCTAATATAGGGCTGTAAGGGATCGCAGTTGAAACCCACGGTTCGGCACACACGTGACCTGCAGATTTATCGCGCATTTTTTTTAACTTGCGTGTTAATCTTTATCGTTTAGCGATTGCAGAGTAAAAGATTTTTTTTCTGCCAATATTGCGTTTTAAAGGAATTTGTTCCTTTAAACTCGATGCAGAGTTTCAGTGAAACTACACACAGCAGTCATGTGTTCACGTGAGCAGGGCATGTTAATCAGTCAACAATGGCTAGCAGAAGAACTTGAAAAGCCTCCCGCATCATTCAAATCGCATGTATGAGAGCATTTTGGATCCCCCCAAAAATATAATGATGACGAAAGAAGAGTGGTGGACAAAAATAACAGTATGTAGGCACCGTGGCACGAGAAAGCCGGATGAAAGTGGAAATACATAGATTATGGCTACGGATCTAAAGCAACACCTGCTGATGGCGTTTCAAACATTTCTGTTTGGAGTGAATATTTTTTTTCCTGTACCCATGTTAACGGATTACAGATTTCACTCTGCACACGGTTTCGGTCTGTCAGTTCTTTCCAGGAGCGGTGCGTATCCACCAGTCGGTTCCGCACAGAGTCTATTTTTTGGTGTGCTGGACGCGCTGAATTAAAATGACAGCGCATTGTCCGCATTAAAACAAACATCAATGCAAAAATCTAGTAATTCCACCACAGATGCATATAATGTAAAGTCTACTCTGTTTAAAAAAATGCCATTATAAGCTCAGGCCCATTTTCATGTCTCGGGATGTTTTTCATGTTACACTTTAACAACTGAGTAAATTTTGATTTATTCAGCTGGTTATTTATTTAATATTTGTTAAAATCATAACCATATAGGTTATTTTTGTTAACACCAAAATTTTATGTTATAAATGGAAAGCAAATAAAAATGGTCTCCTCCCCCTTTTTTTCTGATCCGAAAAAATTATCCGATCCATGACTCGTGATCTGTAATATGATCTGAACCGTGAGTTTTGTGATCCGTTACACCACTAATCTAATATGATACAACAGTGCTGCGCTACTACACATAAACCTAACCGAAAGAAGCAGAAGCAGCGACTGTGCATAATAAGATTATTAACGTTACTGTAATATGAAGCAGAGCAGGACTGAGTGTTGTGGGAGCTAAACAAGGTCGCTGAAGCAATTGCTAATGATAGATAAGCGTGACACACTGCTCAACAGCAGCGGAACTTTTATCCATGAACATGATTTCTGCCTGAGTTCGGTCCCAAATCTTTCCCACCGGCTGTGAGTTGAAGACTACAACTCCCAAGATCTCTGCATCATCAAGCTACGCTTTAGGCAACCTCTAGAGGCAAAAAACTACATAGTGTGCCTTTAAATGCAAAAGATACATAAGATTGGATAAAAGTATACTTATATAATAGTTTTACTTTAGCAGAAAATTATAGCAGACTTTAAGTATATCAGTTTAGTATACCAAAAGCACAATTTCAGGGTATTCATATTAAGTCCATAAATATATAAATGTATTTGTAGTATACTTAAAATAAATGTATTTCAAATAAATTTTTATAAATACATATTTGGTAAATGTATTTTTCACTACAGTTGCCTTGTATGTTATTTTATTGTCTTGTACAGCACTTTGGTCAACTTTTTTTTTTTTTTGTGCTTTATAATTAAATTTATTGACTAAATAATTAAAACTTCTTACTAGGCACTAGGACTTAGCACTCAGCACTAATGAGTGTTGATGACTATCGCATATCATTCTGTACTTGCATGCTCAAATTTAAGGTGGTTATCAAAAACAGTGAATCTAATCACTATACAGGCAAATGACCACAATGCTAACACTCCGTTTACTCATGCCACTAACACACATGCAGATAATCGAGATGTTATCAAACTATGACATTTTAATAATTCTGCAGCATAAATTAGGTCAACCAGAACCGGTAAACACTTCCCATAACATCCGATGTACTTGTTACATCGTAAGAAAAATTTCATCTATGCTAATATTAGGCTGCTAATATTGTATCATTCTTATCTCCAGGTTACCATAGTCAGCTAGATCTGGTCCGTTTTCAGACCAGATGGTGGACCTGAACCTATAGATGACAACAACAGGCCTGCATGACAATTAGACGAACCTATGAAGACCTCGTCGACTAGACAGCCATTGGCACATGTCTTGTTTGAGCAAGTCCTGCTATCATGAAGCTGGGCAGTGAGCAGTCTTTTGATGTCGAGAGGCAGCCATGGCCCGCGTCCATCACCCTTCCGACATCCGACATCCTGGCCACGTGTCCGGCCCAGTGCTTCTTGGCCTGTTCAGGCCTGGTTGACGACGTCTTTGACCTTGCTTGTCTTCCTCAGTAGTTCGTTGCTGATGTGGTCTGTCCTCTTGTCACACACATACAAAACTGAATTGCACGTGTGCTACTGGGGTAAATGTACTAATTGCACAGACCGAATTTTAGTAGCATGTGCGACATACACTGTACAGCCCTGGTTTTGTCTTTCAGTCATTTTCACTGATGAACTGTAAACAAGATCAGGAACATCATGTGTATTAGGAAAGTAAATAGCGTTGAGTTACATTAAGTTGACTTATGTAAGAAAGCCTGGAATAAATACCAACATAAACATTTATGTCAATTTCTCAGGATTTAGGACCCTTTAGTCTTCAAAAATCTTATTCAGCCAAGAATTTGTAATATCACAAAGTAATTTTATGAACGATAGGCCATGGCTCCTTTATTCCCAGAATGAAGAAAATCACAGTTTACGAATCCAAACCCATGCAGAAAAAAAGGTTTACCACCACAGCTGTTCATGCAGGGCAGTGGACACTGCTCTGACAGCTGGGTTGCTGTGTTTAAATTAAAGCACAAGTCCCTACAGTAGGTGGGATATTGAACACTGTGCATTATTAAAGCAATATTTAGAAGGGCTGCCTTTCTATCCTAGACAGCCCCGAGGATGTAGGGACCCATGGAGCATACTAGGAAATTCAGAGTGAGTCTCTCTCTCTCTCTCTCTCTCTCTCTCTCTCTCTCTCTCTCTCTCTCTCTCTCTCTCTCTCTCTCTCTCTCTCTCTCTCGATTTGGGGATGCTCCTAAGCATCAGCGAATCTGAAGTCTGAATAAACACTAGTCCAATCCGATTGGTCGTGCGTGATGACGCCATTGTGACGGCATACCCGGAAGTATAAAGGAGCCGGCGCGTAATGGCGGCAGCTATTGCTCTGAAGCATGCGCTCCAGGCGTGCCGAGGTGTGGCGACGCGACGCAGTGCTCGTTCCTTTCTCAGGGAACAAGGGTTATATACATAACCCGAGCCGTTCCTTCGAGGAACTCACACTGCGCCGAACGACGATTTGGGGAACGAGTACCCACTAGGCCACACCGAGGGTAGCGCCTGTCCTAGTGTGAAGCCGGAGACCGGGCACAGCTAGGACTGGAGCACCCTAGCGCCAGGCGTCGTAGGGAGATCTAGGCTATAAAACCTAATGAAGGTGTGTGGGGTAGCCCACCTGCCGCCGCAGATATCCTGCAAGGGGACCCCAGAAAGGAGGGCCACCGAAGAGGCCATGCCTCTGGTGGAATGAGCCCTCACGGCCATAGGTGAAGGCAAACTGCGCACCTGATAAGCCATGGTTATCGCCTGGACAATCCAATTACTGATTGTCTGAGTAGACGCAGGCAATCCTTTCTTGGGTGAGCCAAAACACACCAACAGTTGTTGGGACCTCCTCCACTGTGCTGACCTCTCCAAATACACTCTAAGTGCCCTAACCGGGCAGAGCAGGTGAAGCCTCCCCTTCTTCCGCCACGTGAGGCGGAGGATGAAATGCCTGCAGAACCAAAGACCTGACCACCCTTGATGGGACCTTAGGCACGTAGCCTGGCCTAGGGTGTAAGATGGCTTTACTCCACCGGGGCAAACTCCAGGCAAGTCGGCGTTACGCCAAGGCCTGGAGGTCACCCACTCTCCTCAGAGAGGTAATGGCAAGGAGAAAAGCCACCTTAAGGGTCAGGTTCTTTGGTTCAGCCGACTCCAATGGCTCGAAGGGGCCTCAGCCAGCCCTCCGAGAACCACTGCCAGATCCCAAGTTGGAACTCTGGATTGAGCCGCAGGCCTCATCCTCCGAACCCCACGGAGGAACTGTACAACCAACTGGTGCCTACCCAAAGGCCCATCACCCATAGGAGTGTGGAAAGCCGCAATGGCAGCCACGACACCTTGAGTGTGGACGGGGTTAGACCGCAGAGAAGCGATCTTGGAGGAACTCCAGCACTGAAGCCACCGGGCAGTTAACTGGGTCCACCTCACGCTCTACACCAAGTGGAAAATACATTCCACTTGAGGCTGTACAGTCTCCTTGTAGACGGAGCCCTGGAACTGAGTAACGTCTCTACCACCTCTGCCGACAGGCCAGCCTCTAGGTACCTGGCCCTCAGGGCCAGACCCAAAGGTTCCAAATCTCGGGCCGGGGTAAAATATTGTACCGCCGCCTGAGACAGGAGATCCTCCTCAGAGGAATCTGCCATGGATGACCTGCCAGCAGAGCTATGATATCCGAGAACCATACCCGGTCGGCCAACAGGGTGCTACCAGAAGTAGGCTGACCCCTTGTTGACGGACCCTCTCCAGGACTCCCGGGAGCAGAGCAATCGGGAAATGCGCACAGACGCAGCCTCGGCCACGTCTGCACCATGGCATCCAACCCCAGAGGGGCTGGATGCGTGAGGAGAACCACAGTGGACAGTGGGGCGTCTCTCGAGACGCAAATAGGTCCACTTCCACTGGGCCGAACCTCTTGCATATGGCCTCCACCACCTCTGGGTGGAGCCGCCACTCCCCGGGCCTCAGCCCCTGCCTCGACAGGATGTCTGCTCCCTGATTTTGGACCCCCGGGACATACATTGCCCTGATGGACAACAGTTTCCCTTGGGACCACAGGAGGATTAGATGCGCCAGTCTGCACAGAGGGCGCGACCTGAACCCTCCCTGATGATTGAGGCACGCTACGACAGACGTATTGTCTGTCCGCACCAGGACATGTTGGCCGCGGAGGTCTGGGAAAAAGCTCCTGAGAGCTTTGTAGACCGCCAGCATCTCCAGGCACTGCCAGGAGGAATGACGGCCCTCCCATAGGCCCCTCGCCGCGGCCGTCCATGACGCGCCCCAACCAGTGAGGGAGGCGTCTGTTGAAGCGGATCTCCGGCAACAGGACGCTCCCAACACTGGCCCCTGGGACAGAAACCAAGGTTCCTTCCATATGACTAGAGCGAAGGCCACTGCGCGTTACCCTGATCATACAGAATGGATTTCCCCTCAAGGAAAGTCACCTGGTTTACTTCTGTATCAGGACATGGTGGCCGCGGAGGTCCGGTAAAAAGCCCCTCAGAGCTTTGTAGACCGCCAGCATTTCCAGGCAATAAAAGTGCCAGGAGAAATGCCGGGTCTCCCACAGACCTCTCGCAAAGCGGCCGCCATGACCACGTCCCAGCCAGTGAGGGAGGCATCCGTTGAAACGGTCTTCCGGCAACGTGATGCTCCCAACACTGGCCCCTGGGACAGAAACCAAGGTTTCTTCCATATGACTAGGGAACGAAGGCATCTGCGCGTTACCCTGATCATACAGAACGGTTTTCCCCTCGAGGAAAACCCCCTGATTTCCAGCCACCACTATAGGGGTCTCGTGCAGCAGGCCAAAAGATATTCTGTTGGACGCAGCCGCAATGAGCCCCAGCAGTCCTTAAAACTGCTTCACAGTGATGCTGTGGCCTAGCTTCACTTTAGAGACCACCGCCCGTATGGACTCAATACGTGCGGGAGACAATTGTGCCCACAACGTAGAGAATCCCATACGACTCCCAGGAACACTGCTCTCTGAGAAGGCGTCAACACGCTACTGCGTAGAGTCTCACCAAGCACTGAGAGCAGCCAAGGGCGACATCTCAATGCCGAACTGCTGCTACCACAGAGGGGAAGGGCTAGGGCCGTATGGGCGAACCCGATATTGTGCGCTTTGCCCCCAAAAAGCGAACCTCAGGAACTTCCTGTGACACAGAAGGATGGATACAGGGAAGTCTGCATCCTCTTTAGACCCGTCGTGACAGACCAGTCCTCAGACTGGATCTGAATCACAACGGAGGAACTGAAAGCATCTTGAATCTGAATCTCCTCAGAGAACGATTCAAGTACCTCAGATCTAAAGTTTGGGCGCAACTTCGCCATCCTTCTTAGGAACTATGAAGTGCGGCTGTAAAACCGGACCCCTGTCTGGCGGAGGAGCACATTCTGTGGCCTCCTTACCAGCGAGTGAACTTCCTGTTCCATTACCGAACCTGCAGATATATCCGGAGGCATAACCCTGCGCCAAGATAATCTGCTAAGGAACCAGCCTCTCGAGGCGGCCTCGGGTGTCAACGAGCCTCCTCCCGACCCCTGAAGCGGCTAACGGCAGGCGAAATCGAGAAGATTTTGGTGTGCGTCTGCGTTAAGCTGGACTGCCGCAAGTCTTGCTAGGCGGCTGGTGCAGCAGCGCGGCGTCTTGCGAAGCGATGTGGTCGAAGCATACTAGATGGCGGGAGCACAGCATCGATTCGAAAACTCCACAGGAGGCGACCTTGATCGCTCCGACCGGGAGAGGCGTCGGGTGTTACGAGCCTCGTCCCCAACCCCTGAAGCGGCAGGGAGTAGTTGGGAACGAGCCTCTGTGTCTTGAGGCGCGAGCTGCCCAGCCGCAGGTCTTTTCAGAGGCAGCTGGAGCAGCGTGCGTTCGCGAAATCGATGTGGCCCGGCGTCATAGGCGGCGGGATTACCACATCGATTTCCCCAAGCGCCAGCGGAAGAAGCAACCTCAGTTGCCCCTTCGCGGGAGCCTCATCTGAGGAGCAGCTCTACAGGGCCGCACGCTAGGGCGGACACTGGGAATAACAATTGCCTGAAACTGATGTGTCCCGCGGGCCACAAGGCGGCGAACGACATCAACTTCAGGAGGGCTCCACCTAGATGAATATCCAGACAAGTCACCTGGTCTGAATGATAGGCTGAATAAAAAATACATCTAACTCCTCAAAGTCAGATAATATTTTAATTTAATTCCTTGGAATTAATACAGCCACAATAAGGTGAAACATGGTCTGAATGATAGGCTGAATATCTAACTGCTCAAAGTCAGATCATATATTATTTAATTCCTCAGAATTAAATGTAGCCATAATCCTCAGACGACACTGTTTTATTGTATTTATACGGACTCATAAACCACACGTTGCCTCAGCAAGCGTGGTTCAACTCCGTTATAATACAATTGGCTTTCATCGCCGAGAAAAAGCCAAACAGTATCACGGTGAAACATGGTCTGAATGACAGGCTGAATATCTAACTCCTTAGAGTCTAATAATATTTCATTTAAATCCTCAGACTTAAATGCAGCCCTAATCATCAGGCAATACTGTTTTATCGTCAACCAGTATTCCATGCACACCGATCGCGTGTGTTCACCTTAATAGCAGACCCATACCTGCACGCTGCCTCGGCAATCGTGAGATTGAGTCTTGCATATAAGAAGTGGCGAGCTCGTTATAACCGACTGCCCCGATGCTGAGCACGTCTAATTCCCCAGAATCAGACCGTTCAGGCATCGGGTCCTCCGCCCCGGGGGAAGAAGCCGCATCGCGGGCTTCCACACGGGGAAGGAGAACATCTGAACTGACAGACAAAGACTGGGAAGATGCCTCAGCAGTCCCAAGTCTCGCTGACAAGTCCATCCGTGAGCCCAGTGACCGGTCTCGCCGCACCGCCTCGGCGAATGCGGGATCGATCCACGGGGCTCACGAGGCTGGCCGGCCTCTATCGAACACGGCCAGCCGAGAGCGGAGCAGCCTGAGTGTCAGCTCTCTGCGCTCTGGCGGCTCCTCGAGCCGCCCGAGCATGCTGAACACCCAGGCATTGCACACAAAGCAGGTGTGCATCCGAGCCCGAAATGTAGTGGGGACACGGATGCACACACTGCTTAAACTCTCTTGCTTTCTCGCCTACTTCTTTCACACACTTGCACAACTGGACAAACAACAGTAAATAGACAGACAATTTTGACAGAGGCGCTATGCTGAAGAGCAATAACTGCCGCCATTACGCGCGGCTCCCTTTTATACTTCGGGTATGCCGTCACAATGGCGTCATCACGCATCGACCAATCGGATTGGACTAGTGTTTATTCAGACTTCAGATTCGCTGATGCTTAGGAGCATCCCCAAATCGTCGTTCGGCGCAGTGTGAGTTCCCTCGAAAGGAACTCAATCTAGCTAATACTGTGATCCAATAATTACAGGCCCAATGGCAACCGCTGATGTGCTGTGGTTCAAGGACACGCTTCCCCCATCTGGTGGATTGTTTTTACAGCAGCTATCCATGAACGGACTGGCGAGACATGCTCTGGAAGATTCATATATATATGAATCTTATATAATCTTATATAATTTAAAGACATTCATACATCATGTTGCTAAAGTGTTCAAAATAGTTTGACATGATATTACAACAAAGTGATTTTACACTTTGTTACACTTTTTACATGGAGCCAACTACACCCACAAGAATCCCATCAGTGATGCATAACCACACATTTGTCTGCTTAGAAAAGTAGTCCAACCTTAAAAGACAATACATACAACTTAACAGCTCAATCAACAAACATACTTAATGTAAGCAAAAATAGGAGCTTCTTATTTCTGCTTTCAATTAATTGACTTGCCACATAGACATCCAGTACATTTCTGTGTGATTTTTGTGTCTAAATTTTTTCTGTGGTAAACTTCCGAGTGATTACTGACAGAACCTTGTGAAATAAGAAAAACGTTTGTGGTGTGGTTCAGGTTTCCTCTTGTGTCTCTGAATTGTTGTTGTTGTTGTTGTTGTTGTTGTTGTTGTTGTTTTTATCCAACGCAACTCATTTTCTAAAGCGGTGGGAATCACAAGACATTGATACTTTAAATCTGCAAAGATTTCTCATCCCATAAACAATAGACAGCGAAATAGATACCTAGCCAGTCATTATTATCATACAGCAATTTCCATTGCAATAATTTCTGCAAGTAATATAAACACTCAATTTGATAACACACAATACTGGGGGGTTACATGATATTTCCCAAGGACATGCCGCCTTTTATTCTTTTGAACGATTCTTCTCCCAGCTTAATCATCAAGCTAATGGAATATCTTTAATAGGACCAAGATGTGCAGATCCACCACTGAGTCACATTCCCTTGTTTTTGTTTAATATTGCCTAAGGATGCTGGCAGACTTAATTAGAAAAAAGACGAAGAAAAAGGAGAAGTGACAGGAGAAGTCTGTAATATGTCAACTCGAATAAGCTGTTTCGGCATGGGTACTTGCCCTATGTACGTTATGACTATAGTCAACAGTGTTGGGAAGGTTACTTTGGAAATGTAATAGGTTACAGATTACAAGTTACCCTCCTTAAAATGTAATAAGAAGAGTAACTTTTCAATTACTTTTCAATAAACTGATTACATTTAATTACTTTTTGAATCCTTTTCTATTTTCCAGCACTGAAACACATTTTTATCACTCGCCATGGTGTCAACTCTCAGAGAGACTGTAGTAGCCTAAAGCTTTCAGCAGCAATGTAAATTTATGTAATTGGTATACATGATGCGCTGCAAATTCAAACGAGAGCAATCAAAAGCATCAGGATAGCATTAAATGGCATCATGCACATCAAAAACAGGCAAAGCAAAACATTAATATTATTCAAGATTTCCTAGCTTTTACAGAAAATATTCAGATGTAACCCCATTTGTAATCATTAATATTTTCATAACTGTAATTTAATTACACATTTTATTTAATTTTCTCAGTAACTGTAAATGATTACAGTTACACTTATTTTGTAATTAAATTACGTAACTAGTTACTCCCCACACTGATTAAAAATAAGCTATAGATTTTTATTCAAATTATATATTGTTTAAAATCATTCTAGGAAGGAAATTACATTGCTGGACATTCTAAACATTTTTGGACCTGTCAGAATTTCATGTATTCTGAATACACAATTAAAGAATATTTTCAGGCATGTTTGCCTAATTTGACAAATGTGAGGAACTGAAACCATAATATTGATGTTTACCTTACATTTCCTTCATTCATCTATTGACTCACATTTCATCTCAAACTATTCATTGTTGTTTCCTTAGTAAAAAAGGTAAAGGTAACCTATTTTATTTATTAAAAAATATAGGACCCACTTTATATTAGGGTGGCCTTACCTACTTTGTACTATGTAACATTTAAATTAATAATCTGATACTGTCGGGACTTCTCATTTGTCCACAGGCAGTTTCTTCCCTTCACCATCGACCAACTAATCTCTAATGTCCTACTCTGTGACCACTATGAATTCCTCAAGACCACAGCACTAAGGGGAAAAAAAGGAAGCTCACAGAAACCATGTTACGCATAAACTGCATCAAATCACTAAACCAGTGATTGTCGAACTGATGGCGATTCAGCCATCTGTCTAATGTCCAAAGCCTGAAACCGTCACGCATCCTGTGATGCTCTAATCAGATCATACGTAAACAAAGTAGCCCTTGTGGTTATGACCATACACTGTTAGAAAAAAAGGTACATTGCTGTCACTGGGGCGGTATGTACCTTTAAGGTACTAATATGCACTCTTAAAGTACTGATAAGTACCTTTTTAGGTACAAATATGTACCATTTAGGGGTGAGTAAGGTACAAAGATGTACCTTTTCACTTTTGTACCTTAGGGTACCGCCCCAGTGACAGCACTGTACCTTTTTTTCTGAGAGTGTACAACCAAATTAACAGCCTAAGAGAGCCCCAAGGCACTTTACACCCACACACACACGACCCCTGTGGTGACCTCTGAATCACACACACAGTCCCAAGACATGCGGACTGTCTTGTGACACACACATATATGGACACATATATGGATCGATTGGACAACTGCCTTTTCAACGTAGTAAAAATATATATTTTGTCTATTTAATGTCTTTATACGATGTATTAAAATAGCTAGGGTGTTTACTGTATGTAAATAAAACTCTGTATGCTAGTAACTGTGGAATTCTTGTATCTCTGTACCGAATCTCGTTTGCAAATTACAACAAAATGCATTATTACAAAGTACCAGCTTTCTGAGAATAGATGCTTAAACATATAACCCTTCTTGATTAGTCAAAAGGGGGGGGGTTCAACAGACACAGGAATGTTCACGCCTTTGGTCTCCCGTACGTGATTCGTTCCTCTCAAGATCGGGAGTCAGCCCATCTCGTCTATAAGAGCTTGCATTCCGCTATGAGAAAGTATGCTTAAAAGAAAAAGAGGACGACTAAAAGGGGACGCTTATTCCACCGGCATTCCGCCACACCCGAAAGCCCGGCAGCTGCCTGTTCCAGACTAGTTCGTTCGAGCAGTCGTTCTGTCGAAAAAGGATTTGGAGAACTTGGGACCTCATCCTTCTCTCTCTTTAAACTCACTCTTCCCTCACTTTCCTCCTTTCTGCAACGCGTGTGAATGTGTGTATGTTTGTTTTTGTTAGTTTTACATGTTAGAGTAATCAATAAAGCTTTGTTTGTAAATTAAAGATGTGTTCTTGTGTTATGTGCTTATGAATTGTAATGTCTTGAACTGCTGATCTAAGTTACCTGGCTATTAAATAGTGTTTCACTATTCTGTGGATATTAATATCCGCTGCAGAGTTGATAGGTACGGCCCGTTCAAATGAACGCTGAATGAGTCATTTGCTAGGTCGTAAAATAGACTCTTGCAAAATTCCCTAAGAATTAATTAATTCATTAATTTGAGCTAAATAGACCTGTTCCCTTATACAGAGTCCCCTATTTGAATATTATATGTACTACAATAAAATGCACTTATTGTGTACATGCATGTTATACATTGTACTTACATTAAAAAAAATACCTACATGTAATTACATCTGTAATTCATTTCTGAAGTTACATTTATATTGACACTGTTGACACTTCCCTTACACCTAACCCTACCCTTAAACTCACCCATACCACCACAACTGTCCCTAACTTTACCTGTATCCCACAGCAAAAGGGTTTTGCAATACAAAATGTACACAATAAGTACATTGTAATTATTTTTTGATGTAAGTATATAGTAGTTTAGGCCACCATTATATTGCATTTCTGTTAATATATCCTCATAAATACTACACACTCCACATTTAAGGCAAAGGTAAAACAATACAAATAAATAAATAAAAAACAGTGGATATAAAAAATTTAAAATAAATAATAATAAAAAAACACATCAGAACTTAGGCATGTTTAATGTGAAGATTACTACCAATCCAATGCCACTGAAAACAAAAGTGACCTTTTACAAATTTGGCCAAAGTAATTTATACTCTACATATGTAGTCAAGGCATTTTTATGTAAGTACCAAACATGAATGATGAAGAGGTTTGATAAAAAGTTCAAAAAAATAATTTAAAAAATAAGTTGGCATAAAACATGATCTAATCCAATTGTTGTTTTCAGTTACAGTGGGACTGAAGTCTGACCCAGAGCAAACAAAACTTCTTCTATTAATGACTGATGCCCTCAAAAACACCATGCACCTATAGCAGCATGTGTTAATTACAGCCAGTGAAAAATAATCAGAAACAACATGCCTACATGCTAATGCTACTCATCAATGTGTGTTCAGACGAGACCACTGAGAGTTTGTGTGTGTCTGTGTGTGAGAATGTCCATTCGGACCACAAATTCATCAAATGCTCGAGTGAAATAATCAATACTCTGCTTTGTATGCAGAGCTCTATTGATAACATGTTCAAACTGAATGTTAAATACAGGAAATTGGTGAATTTGCAAGAAATACACATCAACTGCTAGATGACTGAGACCAGAATACACACATTAGGGGTGCCAAAACTAATGTATAATTTTTTTGCAATCTTATCAATATGTGTAGAAATGCATACATGAAGTGTGGTTCCAAAAATGTAAAATTGAATTTAATGCAAGTAAACATTTACTTAATTTGACATTACAATGATTTTATTCTTTCATATTTGATTTTGAAAGACCATGTTGGCAAAAACACATTGTACAATTTGACATGCTGATGACATTTTAGTCTTCTATACTAAATTGTGCCGTAGCTTAAGATTCAATAGGTGTCATACAGTCTACATACATATCATACCCAAGTACCCAGCGGTATGCAAAGTGAACAACATTTGGTCTTTGACCACTGAAAATGTGTACAATTTAACAATTTACTAATGGAGCCACATTGAGATCTCCATATCTCTGGGAATAAATGCCTATATAAAATGAAGCGGAACACAAAAAGTGTGTTGTTGTTTTTTTTCCCCATTTTGATTGGTCTCCATTGTTATATATTGCAACAGTAGCCAAGTTTCCTTTTTTTATTGCCAAAGAGAATATTCTGTAACACTTTATAATAACTACACGCTATGGAGCATTAGATAAGCCTTAGTAAATATATATTCAATTCATAATTTATAAAGCATTAGTAGTAAAACAACTACTGAATGTTTTATACCTGAATTAATCATAAACTACAATAGGAATACATGTTAATAAAGCATTTATTAACACACTGAGTAACTATTACTATATATCTAAATAATAAGATGTACAAATGTACATTTAGATAGTTTATTAATCATTTACTTACACTTTCTAAATGATCTTATGAACCGCTGACAACTCCTAAATAAGTGGTTTGTAAATAATCAAATACTTAATTTAGAAATGATAACTTGATCATTAATAAAGTATAAAAATACAATTATTAAACGCATTATAGATATGCTTAAAAATCAAGAATAAAGCATTTACAACTGTATTTATAAACTGCTTACTAATGCTTTATAAATGATTAATTGATTATTTACTAATGCTACATAGATATGCTTATAAATCAAGAACAAAGCAATTAAAACTGTAGTAATAAACCGCTTAATAATGTCTACTAATGCTTTACAAATTATGAATTGACTATTTACTAATACTTAACTAATGCTTCAAAGCGTGTAGTTATTATAAAGTGTTACCATGTCCATTAAAAATAGATAGCAAAATGTTCTGTCTCAAGCCTGTTTCCATCCAATTGGCCATTTAAACTACTGATTAAATGGTGTACATAAGACATCATACCTTAAAAAAAAAACTGCATTGTTGCATGGGTTTTTTTTTTCTTTCTTTTTTTCTAAAACAAAAATCTGCCCTCGAATGGTTTCCATACATAATTTCACGCATAGGCCTGTCACAAATTATATTGTATCTTTTGCATCCAAAATATTTGTAAAATGCAGAGAGTGATGAGAGAATCGAAATTCGCCAATTTACTGCTTACTATTTTCATGAATAGGCCTATTACTAAATTAGGAAATATTATCAGAAGATCACAGTAAAGTGGGAAACTTTGTCTTACAGGGCTGCATGTAACTGCCTTTATGTGATACAGGGTAGCACATTTGTCCTATGCAACATTTTTGGATCCATATGATACAGTAAAATGGTTGGTCATATAGCAACAGCTTTAGCTTAAGCCTTGAAAGTGCAGTCAAGCCAGTCACAGTTTAATGTGGGCGAGAACGCATGTATTCAGATCATTCAAACCAAAGATCTTTTTTTTTTTTTTTCAAAATACGGTGATGTGAGCATTATGGAACGCGTAATTTATATGTCATTTATACTAGGGTGCCCTCGCACATAAAGTCTACAAGTGAAACTCTGACAATAATAAAATTTGTAACATTTTAGAATAATGCTCTGTTATTAATAGGTAACTATACAGAGAGTAATGCAGGACAAATGAGATGCACTACATTAACACTTCAACTACTGTTAGCTAATATGAAAAAAAAAACTTAACTAATCAGTAAGTAATATCAAATGTATGACTATGAGAGTTGCTTATTAGAAAATCAATAACTACTGAGTGAGATTAGCCTCATTAATAACTATCAACTAACTATAACAAATTATGAAGAATCACCTGTTAATTACTAATCACATTACTGTGCATCTTAGACATGATCTTTTTTTTTTTCTTTTTTTTTTACTCTGAATATAGCAATGTTATATGGCCAAGCAAATATTTTGGTGAGAAAATTTCATATGTGTTCAGATCAGGTAAGGATTAAGCTTTTTAGAGCATATTGTACTTCATTTTATACTGCTCCAAAACGGGAGTTTATGTAAACTTCAAGTTGCCTATAATGATTGTTTGAGGATCATATTGAAAAAACCAAAGTGGAGTAGTGCTAGTAATTTATTTTGTATGTCAAGAGTAAAAACTTGTATGGCTTTAATTAGGAATTGTCAGCTGGACAATTCACAGAATGTCATTATTATGTTGTTGTCTAATCCGAAGCAAAGTGTTGTGTGATACCAATCACCTATGAAAAAGTATACTGGCGTAATTTTCTTTTTTTGTTTTACTGTTTGTAATTTTGTGTTAGTTGTTGTATGTCTCCTTTCTAATGGACCCTGAGTCTGGAAAAAAAGTTGAATATATAATATATAGTCATAAAATGCATCACTAATTACTCAAATGTTAGCTAATTACTACTAGTAATCTGGACCATTATTTTAACATGAAAAACATTTTTTTCACTTTAAAATAATGGTCCAGATCACTAGTAGTTCTTGAATATTGTCTTTGTATCACGTTTTACTTATCACTCTGTAGGAACTACTAGTGATCTAGACCATTACCTTAAAGTGATACTTAGGATGTTCCAGGAAACCCCTAATTTGGAAAAAGACATGCAGCTGAATGAGTTGAATAAATTTGACTGATGGCATTATTAAGATTTCTATTGATATTGTGATATATATTGTTATCATGAATTATTTTGGACACAATAATTGTTTAGTGAAAAATCCAATCCAACATCTAAAATAGTTTGGTCATTTTCAGGTCAAAATCAATAATCTACAATGCCTTAGTGGTTGCCTGAAGAACTAGCAAGTGTAAACAGTTATTTCATCATGTGTCGCATTAGCCAATTTCTCAAATAGCAGTTGCCAGTGTCCTCCATCAATATGCTACAAGTAAACAGTGAACTAATTATCCTATAGATACTCTTAAAGGAACACTCCACCGTTTTTAGAAATAGGGCTTATTGAAACTTCTTTACTACATTTAGATATGTAGGCATATGCATTTTTCTCTCAGTGCATGCATTGTTTTAGTTTGGCAGGGTCGCCGCTAGCTTAGCTTAGCATAATGAATGGAATCCTATGTTGCCAGCTAGCATGTCCTGAGTAAAAGTGATCAAAAAAGGAAAGATAAGCCCTATTTCTAAAAACGGTGAAGTGTTCCTTTAAGGCATCGTGGCCTTGGTTTTAGAGATTCTTTAATTCATGCAACAGATAGCATGTGAATAGACTGCCCTATCTCACGGCAATTCGTATGTATTTAACAAGGGGGCTAATGCGTACAAATCTGTACAACCTCACTAGTACAAATTTGTACGAATTTTCAAAAAGTATCATCAGGAAGGACCACCTCTAATCCCACCCCTAAACCTACCCATCACTGGGGGTAAGTCGTACGAGTAAGGTCATATGAATTCATACAAATTAGCCACCTCGTAAAATGTACACATTGCTGTGAGATATGTGTTGGAAAAGAAGTTTAGAAAAACAAGTCAAGACATTGGGAACTCAATCAAATTCACACTCACACAGATCTTGGACAAACCCTCTGTCATTGACAACTGAGGTAGGGAAAAGTGGACGGTCTGGTGAGGCGAAACTTTCAGAAATTAGCAGAGGTTGAGGCCAGGGATGCATTTTTGTATTTCAACAGTCTGGTCTAAAATATACAAATTGTAATTGTTACCTGTGCTGTGGTGATATGAATGGATATTACTGTGCAAATGTAGCAGAAGGAAGCTAACTCAACAGAATGCTAGGTTTCACTTTATTTTGATGGTCCTATTTACACATTCTGTTGACCATAAGTAACATTGTATCTACATGTCTACTAACTCTCATTAGAGTGTTAGTAGAGTATTAGTAGACTGGTAGGGTTAGGGTTAGAACTTGACATGTACTTGCAAAGTTACTTACAGTCAACAGAATGTCCAAAAGGGACCATCAAAATAAAGTGTTACAGAATGCTATTCAGCTGGATAGTAATTTTCCCTGTGAAGGTCAAGAAAAGATATGTGTCACTTTGAGATTACAGTTCTGTCCGAATCGAACATGTCTGTGCCTTACTTACCTAACCTCTTTAAAAACTGTGAATCAAATTAACTTTTTTTTTTTTTGCATCCCTTGATAAATCTAATATAGCCCTGATAGGAATGTCTATGATATTGCATTTTCACAATGTTGATCCAAGCCAGACGGCAAGGGGCTTTACTGACCACTGTCTTCTTCTCTACATGCCCTGCTTAGAATGGCCTTAAAAGACTATAAAGTAAAATAGGGAAGCGCTGCTGAACGATACCTACTGCCAACTATAGCCCAACAGAGAATTTTACTGAACACTGACTGCACCTCTGCTGCAGTTTTAAGATGGAAAAGTTAAAATACCACCCAGACAGCTTTTACTGACCACTGCCTGGATCTGTTCAGTCGTTCTTAAAGGTGTCATGAATTGGCTTTTTTAATTTTTTTATACTGTTTTTTTTTATACAGTCAACTTATGACGTTTGTGTGGTTTTTACATTCAAAAACATCATAATGTATAAGTGATGGGCTATTTTCTACACTGGTTTTGAGGCTCTCTCCTGAACGCTGGGTTTTGATGGACGTGCCACACTGGAGACTTGGAAGTAAACGCCCACTGCTATGATTGGATAAGATTTGCATATTTAATGAGCTTAAGCTCCCCTGTCAGTTCAGTTCACGAGGGAGGGATTGTTTTGAAAGCCTCGATCACAGGGCGTTTGTAAACATCTTTATCAAACAAACACAATGATTTATTTCTCATCCACCCACGATTGATTGGACTATTATTTTTGTATTACATGGCCCGCCCGGACAGTGGATATAAGCGCGAACCGCGCACACACATACACACACACACACACACACACACACACACACACGTGCGCTCACGCGCCCTTCAAATGTCAAGTCAAGAGAGAGTGAACAGCGCAGATAAAGAAAGGAATATTATTTCCTGCCGATGGGCTTATGTTTTGGTAGCTCGTCTGGAAAACACATTGGGCTTTGCGAGCCCTGGCCCATACATGTCTGAGTTCAGCGTGCTAAGGTATGTTCTGTTAGACACGTACACTTAATCAAAACGATCTATAACAATGCAATACTATTACATATAAAATTACTATTACATGTTTTACTCACATAAGTGTGTTGCACCATTCCTGTCGGATCCAATATAGAAGAAACAGCATAGTGTTTTAATCTCAAATGTCTGCAAATCCAGCATCAACCTGAGATTTGTTTACAAACGATTCCGCAGTGAAATGAAGCAAACACATGTATAATGTCTTCCCCACGTGAGCTGGGACTTCATTAAAAATAAAGTTCAACCACACATTCCTAATATTAGGATCCCAAGGAAGCTTATGCAGCGACTGTGTTCTTCTACAACCAGGCATAGTGCAATATCTTGCTATCTTTTTCGGCCTGTTTATTGCTGCGCAATCCGAACAGCTCCATGAGTCGGTGGGCGGGGCTACTGAATTAGACGTGCTTATTATTCTATAAGGTGGTGTTTTGCCACACGATGACGTCAGGATGAAGCACTCTATCGTTTTCTGGACCTAGTGTCTATAAAAGCTCTTTTTTTGACTAACAATTAAGTTTCAGCTCTGAAATTTGCAGGATATTCTTATATAACCACGACCTTTTATATATCAAAAGCTCAAGGGAAAGTTGATTGCTCAATTCATCACCCCTTTAAAGGGAAAGTTCACCAAAAAATGAAAAACGTATGTTTATCTGCTTACCCCCAGTGCATCCAACATGTAGGTGTCTTTGTTTCTTCAGTAGAACTCAAATGAAGATGTTTAACTTCAACCGTTGCTGTGTGCCAGTCATAATGCATGTGAATGGGTTACAATTCTATAAGAGCAAAAAAAAAAAAACCATGCTTAGACAACATGCACAAAGAACCCTGTGGTTCATGACGACAGATTGATGTCTTAAGACAAAAAGCGATCAGTTTGTGTGAGAAATCGAGCTGTATTTATATAATTTTTTACCTCAAATACAACGCTATATCCAACAGCCTGGAACACGTTTCACTTCCGGCAAAGAAGGTCAATATACACACTCTGGCGTCATGTACGTGTAAAGACATCACTTCTGGTATACACGATCTGGCGTAGTTGACGCCAACGCCATAAGTGATCTTGTGTATATTGACCTTCTTTGCCGGAAGTGAAGCGCTTTCCAGGCTGTTGGATATAAATATATAAATATTATAAAAAATATAAATACGGCTCAATTTCTCACACAAACTGATCGTTTTGTGTCTTAAGATATCAATGTGTCGTCATGAGCCACAAGGCTCTTTGTGCATGTTGTCTAAGAATTTTTTTTTTTTGCTCGCTCAAATCCTTACACTTGTCCACTTTTAGTTAAACACTTTGGAGAGCACTCTGAAGTGAGGTTGGAATCTTATGATTTCAAAGCTAACTTGCTATTGCTAGCTGCTTTGAAAATTGCCTACCCCATCTTTAAGTCAAACACTTTAAGGAAACTGATCCTTCTGAATGGTGCTATAAATAAATACAAAATCTTATTCCAGAGTATGTGAAGAAAAACCCTTACCGTTTCTTTTCCTTTTCACGAATACCTTACTTTTTCAATCTGTCCCTTCCAACCACATTGTTCCATTGCACAGTGCTTTGCAAAGAAATATGTAATTGTACAAAATCAAAATGGGTTGCATGTTGACTTAAAAAAAAAAAAAAGCTTCTCCAAGGACTGATGTCAACCCACTGAGTCTGTCTTCACTCCCCTAGCACAACACATGGGTGACACAGACGGGTGACCAAAGTCAATAGATAATTCAACACGATCTCATGACAATGCGTATAAATAGTACGAGTGTGCAATCTCGAAGAATGTATACGCCAAAATGAGTTTTGGCGTGCATATGGTACGCCGTTTTTGGCGTGCATATGATACGCACTTTATGGCGTGTATATGACACGCTTTTGGGTAGGGTGAGGGTGGGGGTGTGGGGGGTTCGTACATATAATACGGCATAAAGTGCGTATCATATGCACGCCAAAAACGACGTACCATATGCACGCCAAAATGAGTTTTGGCGTATACATTCTACGAGATTGCACACTCGTACTATTGATACGCATTTTCGTGAGATCGGGCTGGATAATTATAAATATCACAATGGCATTAGAAGAGTAGAAGACTTACTCTGCCTATTTTGATGTACAACTATAACAAAAAATATCAAAAACACAAATATGAAAGACAATTAAGTAGCATAAAGTATCTCTACCTGTATCTGTGATTAAAAGATTAAAATGTTGGTGCCAAACTATGCCATGATCACAAAGAGTCCTTTCCTTTTAATGTCAGTTAAATATGCTTTAAGCCATACCATATATGTTTATTGTATGCTATGCATAAAATATTCTTATAGGGATATCAATGCAATGGTATTGCATTTTCTGTGATGTACGAATGCTATATGCTGCCTTAGAATTTTACATTTTACAACATACACCTTAAGTGTTTCATCGGAAGTCTAGGTAGGATGCAGGGTGATGCATTGCTGCCACATGCATATTATATTTTTCATTAAATTATGTCGTAATAACGAGATGTGTCGTTTTAATGACATCTTTTCTCGTAATAACGAGATCTTATGTCATAAAAACAACATAATTTTCTCGCAATAACGAGATCTTATGTCATAAAAACTACATTATGTTCTCGTAAAAACGAGATCTTCAATGTAAGGATGCACTCAAATACTGATGTTAAATGCTAGGTGCTGGAACAGAGTTTTTTAGGTGCTCTGTGCTTGTCAAACATTTTTAGTGCTCAAGTTTGCAGAACGTCTTTCCAAAACTGATTTAATTTTGGACAGAAAAGGTTTGCGAAACAGTGAAACCCCTTTACATACAGAATACAAGCTTATGAAAGTACTGCATGATACCTGCCAAGTGTTGTGTGTAGATTTCAGTATTTCAACACCATGATCTTTTATGTTCTATATTGTCTCGTTTTGGTGCGTAAATCTTTTTAATTACATCAAGATCTAATTACATAAGATCTACTACTGACTGAGAATGGGCTAGCCTTATATTTTATTATCAATTACAAAATAAAATTGACTTATCCAAATCTTACACTAGGCTGTGCCCCCTCTGATCTGTTTTGTCCTCTCATTTGAAATGGTTACCCCAGGATATTTTTTCCTAATATAATGTAATCTCAGGTTATCTCATTCTGTGTTAATATAGGTATTTGGGTTTTTAGATTTCAAAGTGTACACTTACATGTTAATGCTCCTATTTGCATATTTATGAGGTTAATAGCATTGATTGGGCAAACACAGCACAGCTTGTCCCCCTTCCTGTAAAAATGTTGTGTGTAAATCCACTTGTTGTCTTAATAGGCTCCTGAACTATACTGCAGAAATAATAGTCTCTCATTACTATACGCTGCATTTTCATGCATTTCCCTCAGCATATTTTCTGTGACTCTACTAATCACATGAATATGTAAGTAGAAGTATTACTTAGGTTGTGGTTAGTGTTGCTAAAGTTACTAAAACTTTTATTATTCCTAAGTAATAAGTTATTCCTTGAGGAAAACTGTAATGCTCTAAGAATGCTTCATATCAAGATGACTGATGCCTTCATTGCAGTTTTTTGTGTTTTGGCAAATCTGATCTGTTCCAAAACTTCCATTTCACTTAATTTAACCACTTTGCAGTCTTGCAGACACAACTGGGATGTTACAGGGATCTCATTTGGGAATTGTATATCCTATGACAACATAAAATAAATGCCATCACAGAATACATGTCCTGCAGATATGTTTAAGCAAAATTCATTAAAATGTAAAAAAAAAAAAAAAAAAAAAAACTTTTTCAGCACAAATTAAGCCTGCTCTGTACCCTTTTTCTTATTGAAACTAGCATGCAGCACAAAAAAAAAACAGATTTTTGTCAGATATGTCAGGTTCTTTAGGTGCTAGTAATACCTAAAGGTCAGGACAACAGACAGAAACACACTGCTCTAAAATCAATACATGCACATGGTTGAAATTGACTAGTACGTCACTGACTTGCAAAAGGTCTCAGAAGTTCATGCCTGTGTATTGCTTCCAAGTCATAACTTGTCCAAGCAACAGGGCTTTGGAGAGCAGATGATATCCTCTCATAATTGTTCACAATGACAATGGCACTGAAACAGATGCTAGCTATCTTAAATTAAATGCCTACTAACTGCGATTGTAACTCTTGCCGGAATACTAAATCAAAGTGATTATTTAGTAGGCATGATCTTTCGGAGCCTTGCTACATGAAGTTAAAAAAAAATTGAAGCACAAAAGAATCCATTGTGTAAATGACTGGTTATGTGATGTGGTGTTTCATTTGGCGCGACATCTTCATAAGCTTTAATGGATCGAACTGTATGTTCTTGCTCTTGGAGTGCATTTTCAAAGCACATTAATCAAACATATTTTTGTCACAAAAGACAGAGACAAATAGCAACAGACAAAGCAAATGGCTAAATAAGTCCCATAAAAGGCACCATAGCAGAAAGGGGAGCTGACAACTTTTCAGATCCACTTTGTACCCTTCCTTCAGAAAGAATTACACATGATATTAATTAGTGGTCTTTGATAAGATTACTATTACTATTGCTCATACTTAGGGTTTAGTATCTGAACTAACCTCCTAAAGCAGGGGTTTTCAATCCTGGTCTTGCATGGGGACCCACTGCTCTGCAGATTTTGTATGTCTCTCTTATCTGACACACCCGCCGTTTCTCAATATGTGTTCTGTTACTGTATTTGTGTTCTTGTGGACTTGTGAAACGTCATCAGTCACTGACCAAGTACTGTTTCAATAGAGTGGTGCAGGTATGACATCACTTTGTAGGCCAAAACGCGAAAGCGAGTTAACATTTTAGCACTTCTGGTTCCCTCGTCCCAAAGTTAATGGGTGTTTTGAATGGGGTTTTGGTTAAAGGGGTCATGAATTTAGAAATCAACTTTTCATTCAGCCTTATATATTTAAAAGTTCACCGTGATATAAGATATCCTGCAAGTTTCGGTGCTGAAAACTTTGATGTTAATCAAAGAAAAGCTTTTATTGACATCAGGCCCAGCAAGCGCTCAATCTCAGAATATGCCAACCCTTGACGACATGGTGTGATGAACCGCCTCAACATAAGAATAAGTGCACCTGATTCTGTAGGCCCGCCCACCAACTCGTGGAGCTAAACTGATCGCATTATTGAGCAATAAACATGCTGAAGATAGCAAGATATTGCACTGTGTCTGGTAATATTAGGAATGTGTGGTTAAACTTTATTTTTAATGAAGTTCCAGCTCACGTGGGGAAGACATTGCACATTCGTTCCTTCATTTCACCATGGATTTGTTTGTAAACAAGAGACTGGGTTTGCAGACAGGATAAGATTACATGAATTAATGAAGCAACACACTTATTTGAGTAAAAAAAAAAATATATATTTTATAAAAAAAAATTTATGTGAAAGTATTGCATTGTTACAGATCATTTGATTATTATTAAATTATTATCCCAATACCCTCGGGCTAACTTTTGTATTTTCCAGACAAGCTATAAATACCTATCATCTTAAATAGTGAAAGTTCATTCCTTTCTTGATGCGCGTTGTTCACTCTCTTGACTTGATATTTAAAGGTCAAATACAATCAAGGAAGTTTTGATCATGCTGTCTGCAATTTTGCTGACGCACATACTTGACTTGCGTGTGTATGTGTGGGTGTGATGCAAGGTTCCTGGTTATATCTACCGTTTGGGCAGGCCAAGTAATAAAAAAATAACATTCCAATTAATTGCGGTTGGATGAGAGATAAACCATTGTGTTTGATAAAGACTTTTCGCAAACCTGTGGGCGAATCATCATTGCGGTTGCTGTTTTCACACTTTCAAAACAATCTGAGTGTTCCATGAGAGAAGCTCAAAACCAGGGTAGAAAATAGCGTATTACTTATTCATTATGATGTTTTTGAATGTAAAAACCACGCAAACTTCATAAGTTAACCTCAGACAACAGTATAAAAAAATTTAAAAAGCCAGTTCATGACCCCTTTAAATAGCTGAAATATGGTCTGTGGTGAACACAAGCTCGAGATACTCTCATGTTTTATTCTACGACATAGAATGCATCAGTATTACCCTGCTTTTAAGTATCTTGAAAAAAAGGCGGGTCAAATGGGATATTTGGAAAGTTGTTGAGGAGATTAAATGTCATCACACTGAAAAGGTAAACTCAGTCCAATTTTACAGCCTCATTTCGCTCATAATTGAGCTCTTATAAACTATTCTAACTGAAACATTCTGGAAAAATGTTTTGAGATTAAAAACTGAGTTGTCAGGAGCTTAGTGATGATGACGTTTAATCATGGGACAGTGGTGTAGCCAGTTTATAGCCTTCCTTTAGCCTTTTACTTCTGGCAACTGCATTTAGGCTTCAAAATTAATAAAACTTGTGTTGTGTTTATCAGTGATAACTATCTTGATGGACAAAACTTGTGAGTATCATAAACCTTTGTTGATCACAGAGCTGTTTTTTTTTTGTTTGCGATAATCCAAAAATATATATAGGAAAATCCTATTGGGTTTTTCTCGAGGGAACCAGTGTGATGCAAACTGCTGTTTGGCCTACAAAATGACGTCATACCTGTACCACTCTATTCAAAGTTCACATCTAGCCAAGTACAGCTCAAATGCCCGGATCTGTTCTTGATGACCCCTTTTATCGAGGATGCATCAAGAGGTGACTTGTATGGACTTGAATATTGGAACTGACGTTTTCGTAGTTGTGAGATCCAGTCGATCACGGGCGCGTAACGCTCAATAATCCCGCCGAGAGCAGCCCTACCTCTGCTAGTCCTTTTAACGCTTTCCGCTGGCCTGTAGTGTTAGATAACTGCCGATCTTTGGTCTCATGAATCTATAAATTAGGTATTTCTATAATTTCCCTGGTGAATTGTTTTGGCTGAGGGTAAAGTGAAGTTTCATAACTTTATATATAGGTTATTTAACCATTGTAGACGACTAGTGCTGACTTTGTATGTTTGACTGAATTGTTTGATTTATTTCTTATTGTATAGCTTCTTATACCTTGTATAATGGTTATAATTGATCATTAAAACTGACGTTTAACAAAAAGAAACAGGGTTGTGTTTTATGAAATTTTGTTATCATATACTGTACATGCAGTCTCCATATAACACATTGCCTGATTCACATTTGTGTGGCTCTTAATATGTTTAAGTTTTTTTTTTAATGAAAATGAAAAGAGCCAGAGTGGTGTTTTATAACATATTTAATTTTATTGTTGCCTAAAATATACATACAGAGAAAACCGGAGTAGCCAGAGCGCGCTGAGTGACGCTATCAAGAACACTGCTTTACCATTTGCAGAATTACCGGACTTGTGTCCTCGCATCTTCGGGAGTTTTCTCCTGAGTCGAATTTGGTAAGACTGAACTACCTAGGACAGAGTTTGCATACTTGATATTGAGAAACAACCACCCACTTCAGTTCATGGAGCTCTTTTCTAACGAGTTGATAGTCTGATTCAGGTGTGTTAAATAATGGAGACATACATAATGTGCAGAGCAAAGGGTCCCCAAGACCAGGATTAAAAAACCACTACCCTTAAGTATCAATAAACCGCAACATGTAGCTTGCCTCACACTGTTTGTGCTGCAGACATGAATGACACGTCATGTGGCTTGATTTGCCAAGATACCATAAATCAGAAATTTACAGGAATTCAAACATTTAATTTATATACAGACAACATTATCGGTGCCATGCAAGCCACATTTACTGAGCACATTTCACAAAAGGGCACAGGTCATATTTCATTCGAACTTTTTTTCTTACGTTTTTTTTAAATACTATTAAGATTTATTGCACTGTAGCATCATTTTAATGACAATTAAACCTACTGTCCTAAACAGCTTTTCCTTTTCCTTCAACAGCTGTCACAGACTTTGTGGACTGAACATGCTAAAACCAGTGATTTTTTTTTTACCCTTGACAAGAGAGAATAAAACAGGAGAGTGAGGCAGATGTGATACAAGCTAGGTTCTCCTTTTATCTGAACCTGAACAGAAATGCGGATTTATCTTCTGTTCCTTTATTTTGAGCCCCTCCTTTGCAGCAGAAATGCAAGCATACACCCACATTTTGCATTGTGAGGAAAGATGTCTGTAATCTCCAGCAGATGCACAATTAGCGCCAACAGCTGCTAAGAATAGCATCACCCTACCTTTGAATGTTATCATTTTACTTGTCCCTTTACTCCGCTCTCTTTCTGGTGAGAAAGATCAAAAATTAAATATCTGTTGAATAGCTGTTTTTAATTATTATTATGCTGTTTCTCATAAAAAGCCACACGATTAAATGAAGGGCAAATGGAGAATGGAGAGAAAAATATTTCATATTTCTTTATATGAACCAGTTGATGCTACTCTGCTGCTCATGCTAAAGGAGAAGTTCACACAAACATGAAAACATTACTTTAAGCCTGTTCCCCTGAAAAAGCAGGAATGAGATGCTGCGCTGATTCTAGCACTATGGGAACACCTCTGTTTGTGACCGGCTGTGAAACATGTGTGCAAACATGGCATTGAAATTGGCCCTGAACTTGAACCTCTGACAGTGATGTCATTGGAATGCCTCAATGTTTCAGAGGCTACAAATAGATATGCAACATATGCTACGTTCAGTTATCACTGTCACGACTGCTCTGAGACAGAGGGTTGAAGTTCCAAATGCAGCTTTATTAGAGGGTAATCCACAATCGTAGTCAGAAAACAGGCAGAAGGTCATACACAAGTAATCAGTCCAATCAAGCAAACAAAACAGAGGAGACAGGCAAAAGGGTAATCCACGGAGAAGGCAAGAAATCCAAGACCAAGAGACAAGAAACCAGGGTAAACGCTCAGAAATGCAGTGAAACACAAAACAAGACTTCGCAGTGACTGACAGGGTGAACATGGTTTTTATAGTGTGAGGTAACAAGGTAATGGGGTGCAGGTGAATGTAATCAATGAGTGCTGATGAGTCCGGGTAAAGGATTATGGGAGATGTAGTCTATGACAGAATGACAGTCCGGGTTGGAGTGCCCTCTAGTGATCGCGGGCACTCACACTGGTCAATTGTGACAATCACTTTGTCTGAAAAGATGTCTAGACACATCCTCAGTGCGGCAATGAAGCGCAGCATCTTGTTCTTTTCAGGGAGCAGGGTTACAGTCAAGTATAGGCATGTGCCGGTATCAAATTTTCATGTTGCGATTTATTGCTGAAGCTTTTATCACGGTATGCAGTATTATCACGATATTGAAAAAAAAAGTTTTGGCATACAATAAGAGATTTAATAACTTTCTTATAACAAAAATAACCAAACATTTAAATACAATAAAGCAATGGACAAAAATGTATAACGTAAACAAATATTTAAAACAGATTATAGTGCAAAAGAATTATAAAGAACAATACTTTACAATGAGGTCTCACTGGTTAATGCATTACCATTAACAAAGAGCAAATAGCAAAATGGTTACAGTTATTATTCTTTGATAATGTTAGTTAAAAAAAGCAACTGTTAGTTAGTGTTAGCTCAGGTCCATTAAATTATACAGTTACAACTTTTGATTTTAATAATGTGTTATTAAATGCTGAAATATGCTTTAGAAGTATTTTTCATTGTCAGTTTGTTAATGAATGAACTAATGTTAAATAATAGAGCCTCATTCACTGTGAAAAAAATGCAAGAACTGATCATTACATATTGGCCCAAATAGTTACTTCCAAATAATTATCCCCATGCAAAATATATTATATTAACCGAACATATTTAATTGTGCACAGTCAATCTATGAAGTCGAAGTGAAAAATCCATGTTGGATGAACAAGTCCTACATCCAAAAAACTGTATACGCATGCACAAAATGCGCCTGAAGAAAACCGTTCGTGTGGAGATTTTAAATGCGGTTGCTCGCGGGAGCGTGAGCAGACTGCTGAGCCAAACCAGCCGGTGCTGCTGCAGACCGAAACAAACATTTCCAAGAAAATAGAGATATTCACAGTCACAAGTGTTTGGTGTGTATTGAGCATTGAAATTATTCTCCAGAGTGTTGCTTTATGACCCGGTATAAAGTTTAAAAGACATTTTGTACAATCACGAGTTCATGCATTCATTGGTTTCATGAGTGTGTTCTCGGTTACCACATAATTAGCCAATAGTTTTATTTTCCTGATGTCTTTTATGTCTAAAATAATTGGTAATAAGTAAATTAAGTAATTTGTGTGATATGTGCGCCATGCGACCGTTGAACACAGTGGCGTTAGATTGATGTCGGCCTCTCTCAGGGCTTAAGTTATTGCCTTTTAATATCAAACATGTCAAGCTTATGATTTTCTTATTCGTCCATTCATTTGTCTCATCCTCATTAAAGCAACTTCTGTTCTGCCACTTGCCAAATGTGATGCAGGGGAACATTGTCATTAATTTTGTTTTATTTTTATTTGCAGGTTTTTAGCCTATGCAGTGCTGCTTTTTATTCACAATTAAACACAATTAAATATGTTCGTGAATGTGCAATTTTAATTTTGAGTGAAGACCTTAAGCTATGATTAGTACAATGCATATTTTTGCATGGGGATAACTATTTGGAAGTAACTTATTGGGCCAATATGTAATGATCAATTTCCCGTGTGTGTTTAGTAGGGAGTGTTTTGTTTATGAGGATTGCCGGGGAAACTGTTACATTTTTCACATTTTCGGTGTCCTTGGAGATAGCAGGACGTGACAGAACACTCTGCTTTTGAGCCTTTCTTTCAGCAGGTCACCCTGGTACACCTGTCACCAGCTTGACCCGCTGACTCAAATGCCCTCCCCACCAGCGTGGATGCCATTTTGCACGGCTTGGTGGGGAGCACTGACTTTTAAGTGACAATGAGCTCCCAGGAAGAGATAGCCCACAAACTTCAGTTTTCGGAATGAAGCATCATCGTATAACCACATGCCCTTTCACCCATGACAGTCGAAAAAGTCTGGTAATCTGACCACTGCACGAGTCACTACCTCAATTAACTTCTTATAAGGTTTAGGAGGAGCCTGTGAGTGCCTCTCCGATCTGAGGCAGCCTTCGCACACATGATAGTCAAACAGGTCGACTTCAATGGCACAAAGACATGTGATGTATATTTTTTATGAACGAGTTAACTAGTCAAAGAGGCTTACTTTTGGGGATCTCTTCTTTCTGTGGCCAGCATAACCTGGCCACTGCAAGAGTCACCACCCTGATTAGTTGCCTTTGCGCTTTGTCATCACGCTCTGAGGCACGCTCTTAAACCTGAAAGACGCATCTGTTGTACATCTATTTATAGGCTCTGGTGAGCATGCATTCCAATTATGTCACCATCAGGAGCTCAAGACCAAGGCCAATTTCATTGGCGTGTTTGCACACGTTTTACAGCCGGTCACACACAAAGGTGTTCCCATAGCGCTAGAATCAGCACAGCATGGAGAGAAGCTTTTGAAAGGGAACACAGACTCACACCATCTAACTAGAATGCAATCACAGCTCAGTGCTTGAGAATGGTGCACATCAGCATTCACGACACCTCTCTAGGTGTTAAAACAAAATTCATAATATCTCTCATAGAGAACACTGTGTGTTTTGCATTTACATAAACTATTATATTCTTGACAAAAAGTAAGTAATGGCGTTACCACCTACGCAATATCTGCCACTTCTAGAATCTTCAATTTGAAGTGTAATAAAGTACATAAATCAGGTCTCCAGATTTACTTGTCTTTTTAGTCTCCTAAAGGCATCATCATTGGTTCATTGCCTTCATTGTCATAGTGACTCATTGCATTCCAACCATCTGCTCCACTCTGTCAAGTTAACTTTTTTTGGCAGCTTCACTCCAACATGTTGCCTTTGTGACAAGTGCTTCAAGTGTAGCTCTTTTTGCTCTAGGGCATTATAATGGATTTTGGGCTTGTAAGCAAGAACAACATCATGAAATAATGGTATTATGCTCCATATACATAGGCTATAAATAAATAAATATATATATATATATATCCCTACAGTGTGTGTGTGTGTGTGTGTGTGTGTGTGTGTGTGTGTGTGTGTGTGTGTGTGTGTGTGTGGACTGGTAATCCCTATGGGGACAAAATGTCCCCACAAAGATGGCAATATCCAAATTTTTGTCCTTGTGGGGACATTTTTTGGTCCCCATGAGGAAAACATCTTATAAATCACACTAAGTGATGTTTTTTGAAAAAGTAAAAATGCAGCATGTCTCCTGTGATGGGTAGGTTTAGGGGCAGGGGCAGTGTAGGGGATAGAAAATACGGTTTGTACAGTATAAAATGCATTACGCCTATGGAATGTCCCCATAAAACATGGAAACACAACATGTGTGTGTGTGTGTGTGTGTGTGTGTGTGTGGACTGGTAATCCCTACGGTATGGGGACAAAATGTCCCCACAAAGATGGCAATATCCAAATTTTTGTCCTTGTGGGGACATTTTTTTGGTCCCCATGAGGAAAACATCTTATAAATCACACTAAGTGATGTTTTTTGAAAAAGTAAAAATGCAGAATGTCTCCTGTGATGGGTAGGTTTAGGGGCAGGGGCAGTGTAGGGGGATAGAAAATACGGTTTGTACAGTATAAAATGCATTACGCCTATGGAATGTCCCCATAAAACATGGAAACACAACATGTGTGTGTGTGTGTGTGTGTGTGTGTGTGTGTGTGTGTGTGTGTGTGTGTGTGTGTGTGTGTGTGTGTGTGTGTGTGTGTGTGTGTGTGTGTGTAAACCACACAGTCATATAAAACCTGCTTGACTTTGCGATCTGGCTGGGACACAATTTGCTGCACTGCAAATTGTGCAGTTGAGGACAGGACCGACTTGTTTTTCAAAATCTCAAGGTGATACAGACCTTGCTCCCTCCTGTGCAGGCACAATTCAGCTACAAGACCCTTGGATATGTGGGTCTGACATCACTGTTGGGGGGTGAGCCACCTGCCATGTTTAGTGGAGTGATCCAGCATTGCGTGGGGTGTTAGAATGACTCATGCGTGATTCAGACATAGACCAACAGGCAAAGCGCACATAGCATGTCCTCATTCTGCATTCGAACCACCTTGTCAACATTACAGAATGCTCAGAGGAAAATGGCAAAAATATGAGTATCTCATGCTAACTATATGAGTAATATAGCAAAAAATATATTTTCAATATTCTTCAGTCTTTGAAAATATATACACCTTTATTTATATATATGCTTTGAAATGGCTTAAATTGTGATTTATTAAAAGCTTAACAAAAAAACAAAAAACAAAAAAGAATACTAATAATAAGATCTTATATCTTATATGCAAGATAAAGGATCAAACTTAATGAATATTACATGTAATGCTATTTCTGTCTTCATTTCTAAATAGTTTTATATGTATCAATATATAGCCATATGTGGTCAATGTAGTATATTGAATATTGCAGTATATTCCCATATTTTTGTTTCATAAGGAGCAGTCAACTTTAATGAACAATAAATCAAAATAAAAAACACTCAGCATAACAGGAGAATATAAAATGCAAACCAGGCAGGTGTGTATAAATGGTTCTGTGTGTGTTGTATGTTAAGTTCACTTAAAGAAAACTTATACTTTCAGAATAAAAACGATTAATTGTCCATTTCTTTTATTAGGTTCGCCTGGTAAGCCTGTAACAAAACGTTCGTAGGGATGGATACTCTCTCCAGGACAATGCCGATGACAGTGCGAGATAGACTGCTAGAATCTCTTCAACCATGGGCATTCACTATAGCACTGCTCTGCTATTCCACCGATAGATGGAAAATGTTGTACGGTTTGTAAAGCAAACAGTTAGAAGCTGAATCCAGGATCTTGATAACTCATTATTGAGATCTGTAAAAAATGGAAGCCACCAAAGAAAAGTCTCAGAAAGTGCTACTGTAATCTAAGTTTCTGTGAGCTATTTCTGACAGTGTCAGTCTAAACTAAAGTTCTTTGTGCTTTGATCTTCTTCATATTGCTCATCATCTTTAACCCCTCAGAGTCAGATGCAGCAAATGAAACTGCCATTCAGAATCACAGCGCATTCAGGATCAGAACATTTTGAATCAATATCTAGAGCATGTATTAAAGATTTTGTCCAGATTAAAATGTAAAAAAGTATGTGTAAAACATTTTTTGAAGAAAAAATATTAAGCATAGGGTGTACACAGACCCTTTGCCTGGACTGAGTCAAGTCAACTTTATTTATATAGCGCTTTTAACAATGCAGATTGTTTCAAAGCAGCTTCACAGTGTTAAACAGAAAAATAATGCAACAGAATATATTTTGATTATCATACAGTAACAATGTGGGCTTTAGATCAGTAATTAGATCAGTAATTTGGTCTATATGGTTAATTTAGTTTAATAATTAGATTTATTTTGAAATATATTTAAAAAATAGTTTTTTCCCCAACTGAGCAAGCCAAGCCAGAGGCGACAGTCTTTCTTTAGTGAAATACAACTTTATTTCTGTGTGACTAATGTGCAGTCTCAACACAGATTAATTCATTATGAACAATGTATCACTTATTATTGTAAAACTGTGTTGAAACATTGAAGCTTGCAGGTTTCCAGTGATTTCTTTCTGATTCATTTTCTGATAAACTTCCATTGGTTGGTGAGATGATGGGTTTGTGTGGCGTTGTTCAGAGAGATGTGTTATGGGCGGGTTTTAGTGAAGCGTTGCGGAGCTTCAGGCCCGCCGGTGGAAACACAGTGTGGTTTTGGGCTCGTGCTACAAGAGTGGGAAAAGTGCTGCTGCATGACTGGTTTTAATAGTAAAAACTGCGAAATCGTGAGTAAAACAAACTATTATCAGTTTAAACTAAAGGTTGGGCTCAACATATTGTTCCTTAAAACTTACCAAAAATCCAGTGACCCATGGATGCTGACATGCAGCCAGGAATGGTGTTTCCTGACATTTGTATGTGCCTGATTTCGACGACGGGGAAATGCATGCGGCAAATTTGCCTGTGAACACTTTATATATACATGAATACAATATAGGTAGGTCTAAATCCAGGTGATCACTTATATCAATGTTATATATTTCGTCATATCGTCCAGCCCTAAAACTTGCATAGTTTTTGTCAGTGTTTATTTAAAAACATCCAATTAGGCAGAATATTATATGGTAAATATTGAATTGATGAGTTGTTAATATAATATAAAACAATGCAATATTTAGAGACAGAAAACTGCTTTCACCAGTACAAACTCTCTTTTGGTGTAAAAAAAAACTACTGTTAGGGTTTAATAAAGACACACAGTGAAAATTTGGCACTGAAAAGGGGTGGACAGGCTTCTTTTTTGCAGCAGATTTATACATCATCTGACAGCCTGATAAATAAGCTTTCCATTGATGTATGGTTTATTAGGACAATATAGGCCGAGATACAGCTATTTGAAAATCTGGAAAATGAGGGTGCAAAAAATCGAAATATTGAGAAATTTGTCCAAATGAAGTCCTTAGCAATGCATATTACTAATAATACATACATTTTTTATATATATTTATGGTAGGAAATTTCCAAAATATCTTCATGGAACATGATCTTTACTTAATATCATAATGATTTTTGCCATAAAAGAAAAATTTATAATTTTCACCAATAAAATATATTGTTGGCTATTGTCGCAAATATACCCATGCAACTTATGACTTTTGTTTTTGTGGTCTAGGGCCACATATGCATTTGTAGGAGTTTCCCTTTCAAACACAACATTTATGGGAGGAGAGTATTTAAATTAAGCATGCAAAGTGATTTACAAAGGTTTGCGTTCAAAGGTTTATTATTATGTGGAAATGTCTGAAGCTGTTGATGCTTAATTAAGCCACTGTATTAAATAAATATCTAGGATTTTGTTGATCAAAAGTAAGCAGATCTAGTAGTTTTAATACCTTTCTTTAGGTTTATCTCCTTTCACTATCCCTCCACACAATGCACAATACCTCTAGTTTTTTGTTTTGTTTTTTCAGCTGCATTCCATTTTCTGGGTTATCTTCAGGGCCATCTATCCTCATTATACCATGGCGCCTGACTTTTTAACTTAATATTCTTCAAGTGGAAAGTAGCAACTGTCAAAAGTGCTAGCAAGGAGCGAGTCCACAGTTTTATCATTTCTAACAAAGAGTTGAAGTTGATCTTGGCAGATGTCATCGTCCTGCTGCAAAATTTCAACATTATCAACATCAATTCTATGTGACAATATTAAATCTAAAGAATGATTAGTATACATAAGTATACAAAAAACTATGTATATGTTGCCTATATGTGTACTTAATGTTAACTATATGTTAACTTAATTTTTTAATGACATATACAATGTTTAAGCTTTAAACATTAATCATTGTGATATCTAATCAAAATATTATAGTTTTGGTTAGGACAGCCCTAGCCAAACGTGCATTTCATACAATAAAGAGCAGCTAGAAGCTCCTCATCTTTATATTATAGTTTAATACTGAGCATATTTGTCAAGCTGGATCCTTGATCTTGACTTGCAGCAAAAACTGACTTCTGTTATCAGATGAAAACTATTTCAAAAACATCTCACACAACCCCCCTTAACCCCTACCACATCTATGATCACTTGCTTATGGGTCTTTTAAAATTATCTTTCTTTCTCTGTCTGCTTATGTGACTCTCACTGTCACTGTATAAAAATGAAACACCATTGTTATCAACACATCAATTCCATTCAGTGCTCCTGTGTTTTAATTTCAAATAAAGAACATGTTGATTGATGTCTAATGCATTAAACATTCCCGCCCAGCTGCACTCACAGACAGTTACCTGATAGCATTATAGCAAGATAGCCTACAATGCCAAAAGGTCTGAAGCCCTCTAGTGCCCAGCAAAGAAGAAGAGAAGTGGAAGAAAAAGGGGGGTAAAGACAAAGGTAGTGATATAATAATTTAACTGTTTATTTAATTGCAAGTCAGACAATAACATTCACTAATTTGAAATAAATAGCTAGAGTTAATGCCTATGGCAAGCCGTTTTGACTTGATATCAACAATTCTTTCGCTAGTTAAAATGCAATCAAGATTTGATAACTTACTAGTTGAAATTCCAATTTCACATATCAGAAATACAATTCTTATTAATTAAAATCATAATTTTTGATATCAGTAATTACATGGTTACTAGTGCAAATGATATATACTTTGATATATCAATCTCTCCTGCCATTGAAGCTAAATCTGTCTCTGTCAAAAAGAGAAGCTTAAATGAGAACACTAGTGTGCTGTTTATGAAGCCTATATCTCTAACACCAAGCATATCCGCAGACTCTGTTGATTCTCTCCTTGACTCCTTTAACTCAAAAGTAAAAAATGTAATTGATGATTTTGCTCCTGAGAAAGTCAGGAAAAAGAATGGTAGACCTAAAGAACCTTGGAGAAACTCAACAGCAGTGCAAATAATGAAAAGACAATGCAGGAAAGCTGAAAGCATGTGGTGGAAGACAAAACTTATAGTCCATTATAACATCTATAAAGACATCCTTCATGATTTCAATGTGGAACTAGGCAAAGCTAGACAGACCTTCTTCTTAAATAATATAAACAGAAACATAAACAACACGCGCACTCTTTTTGCTACTGTTGATCAGCACATCCTTGAGTTGCTCTGGGGTCAGTCAGATCAGACCACAACCTCAGAAAGTTACTATGTCTGATTTCAAAGCAATTGATTGATTAAATTGATTAAAATTTTAGAAGAAACAGTACAGCACCTTAAAACATCAACCTGCGCCCTTGACACACTCCCCACTTCTTTTTTCATAAGTGTGTTTAACTGTTTAGAAGCAGATCTGCTAGAAGTGGTAAACTCCTACTTTCTCTGTGGGACTTTTCCAAACTCCCTTAAAACCGCAGTAGTTAAGCCCCTCCTGAAAAAGAGAAATCTGGACAACTCCATATTGAGCAACTACAGACCAATCTCAAATCTCCCCTTCATAGGCAAGATCATTGAAAAAGTTGTCTTCAGTCAGCTGAACAAATTCTTAAGCTCAAAAAGATACTTTGACAATTTTCAATCCGGTTTCCGACCACATCACAGCACAGAGACAGCGCTCATAAAGATTATAAATGATATACGCCTAAATGCAGATACAGGCAAAACATCAATTCTGGTACTACTCAACCTCAGTGCTGCATTCGACACTTTTGACCATAACATACTTCTTGACAGGCTGTAAAACTGGGTCAGGCTTTCTGGGATGGTCCTTAAATGGTTTAGGTCGTACTTAGAAGGAAGAGGTTATTATGTGAGTATAAGTGACCATAAGTCTGAGTGGACATCCTTGACATGCGGAGTCCCACAAGGGTAAATTCTTGCACCACTCCTATTCAACCTGTATATGCTCCCACTGAGCCAAATAATGAGAGAGAACCAAATTGCTTACCACAGCTATGCTGACTATACCCAGATCTACTTAGCACTATCACCTAATGACTATAGCCCCATTGACTCCCTGTGCAAATGCATTGATGAAGTTAACAACTGGATGTGCCAAAACTTTCTTCAGTTAAACAAAGAGAAAACTGAAACGTATGGCATTTGGAAACAAAGATGAAATTCTCAAGGTGAATGCATACCTTGAAGCTAGGGGTAAAACAACTAAAGATCAAGTCAGGAATCTTGGTGTGATTTTAGAGTCAGACCTGAGTTTCAGTTGTCATGTCAAAGCAATAACTAAATCAGCTTACTATCATCTGAAAAATATATCAAGAATCAGATGCTTTGTTTCCAGGCAAGATATAGAGACTCTCGTTCATGCTTTCATCACCAGCAGGGTGGACTATTGTAATGGTCTTCTAACCAGCCTTCCCAAAAAGACCATTAGACAGCTGCAGCTCATACAGAACGCTGCGGCCAGGATTCTGAGCAGAACCAGAAAATATGACCATATCACACCAGTCCTCAGATCTTTACACTGGCTTCCAGTTACATTTAGAATAGATTTTAAAGTATTATCACTGGTATATAAATAACTTAATAGCCTAGGACCTCAAAACATTGCAGATATGCTGATTAAATACAAACCCATCAGATCACTCAGAACATCAGGATCAAGTCAGTTAGAAATACCAAGAGTTGACTCAAGGCAAGGTTGGAACCAGCTTCCAGAACAGATCAGATGTGCTCCAACAGCCACATTCAAATCCAGACTCAAAACACATCTGTTCAGCTGTGCATTTACTGAATGAGCACTGTGCCACTGTACGTCCGACTGATTCGCTCTTATCTATGCATCATCTTTTTATTCTTTTTTATAACTGTTTGAGTTTACCTTTGTTCTTATTTTTGGTTTTATATCTATATATAATCTTATTCTTTTTAATTCTCTTTACAACTCTATATTTCTATTTCTTATGTATCTGTTGATTATCATTGTTGGTTAGGGCCGTCTGACTGGAAGAGACTGGAAAAGGAGAGCAGTGTGCTTTGCTTCATTCTGTGGTATCAGACAGTGCAAAGAAGCGGACTTAAGAAAGGGGAGGCCCTGCGGGGCATAGGTAACGTCCCCTACAGGAGCCCGTCCTGGACCGACTTGTAAGGTCCAGGAGACACTGCAAACTTGCTCCATCTCTTCCATCTCAGATAGGGGTAACCGCATTTAGAGAATCAGGCAAATAGGGATCTATTTATCCGCATTTAATTTATTTATTAAAGGAGTGATGAATTGAGAAACGTCTCGGTTACGGATGTAACCCTCGTTCCCTGAGGAGGGAACGGAGACATAACGTTAGTGACTAACGAATGGGGGTTTCGCTTAGAAGCCTATCATCTTCGAGCTTAGAGAAAACGCCCAATGGAACGGAATTTGCATACGTAACTCCGCCTCACTGTGTGAGTATATAAGGAGGTACGTGGCAACATCGCATTATGTTACCTGCTTGAGTAGCCAAGACTGAACTCCTGCGTTCCAGGTTGCACAGCTGATGTGGCAACGGGAAGTTACGTCTCCGTTCCCTCCTAAGGGAACGAGGGTTACATAGGGGGTTAGTCACAACGTTAGTGACTAACGAATGGGGGTCCAATTTAATCCCGCCACTCAGCTGTCTTCCAGTGCCCTGCGTAAGTGTGAGTACCCTGTCGTAAGACTAGTACGGACGAAGGACTCCCCCTTATCACAGGAATACCAAGGTACACTGGGGAGCATATTCCAGTGAGGAAATGCCAAGATGCCTACCCGTAGGGAGGACTAAAGAGTACACATATGACCTGCAGGGGCTGCATATGGGAAAACTCTAGGGTACCAGCCGAAGGTGGACTTTTAACCCTTGGGGTGGCAGGATATGCCAAGGGAAGAAACCCGCTCACTGCGGAGGCTTACCGTGAAATACACGTGTGGGGGTCGCCGGAGGAGAACCATGCACACGGGGCACCTGCCCGGACACGAGTGTCTGGGCTCGCTAGAGGGCAGACTCACAGGTATCGGCGTAAGCAGTGCTGGAGGGACTCAGGGCTCTCGGGGAGCTCACCTGAGGAAAGATCGCACGCATCCAGTCCGAGGAGTGGAATGGCGAGCAAGCGAAGACACCTGAGCCTGGCCCATTACCGGCCCCTTTAGGTGGGCGAGTACCTAGTCGGACACTGGCTCCACTCGGAGATAGTAAAATTTGGCGAATGTGTTAGGTGTCGCCCAGCCTGCAGCTCTGCAGATGTCTGATAGCGAGGCGCCATGCGCTAAGCCCAAGAGGAGGCGACACTCAGAGTGGAGTGAGCCCGAACCCCAAGGGGACATGGTCGACCTTGCTGCTGGTAAGCCAAACAATGGTGTCCACTATCCAGTGAGACATATCCTTTGCTTTGAGAGAGCACTTCCCTTCCGCTCTCCACCATAACAGACAAAGAGCTGATCTGAGGTCCTGAACACTGTGTCATGTCTACGTAGGCGCGGAGCGCAGTGCCAAGGCTGGGTCTGCCCCCTCCACGGGCAGCGCTTGCAGGTTCACCACCTGGTCTTGAACGGAGTGGTGGGAACCTTGGGCACACATCCAGGCCGGGGTCCCAGGATCACGTGAGAACTAGCCGGCCCGAACTCCAGGCACGCTTCGTCAACCGAAAATGCCTGCAGGTCCCCGACCCTCTAGACGGCGGCCAATGCGGTCAGCAGAGCCCTCTTCATCGACAGGAACTTAATATCAACCGACCGCAAAGGCTCAAACGGAGGCCTCTGCAGAGCACTTAAAACTACTGAGAGGTCCCAAGAAGGTACGAGAGGAGAGCGAGGAGGATTCAGTCTCCTCGCCCCCCTCAGGGACCTGATGATCAGGTCGTGCTGACTTACTTTTTTGTTCTCCAAGAGATCGTGGTGGGCAGAAATTGAGGCCACATAAACCCAACCCTACTTGGAGGACGAGAGCACGGACCCGATCGGGCATTTCCAGGGGTCTTCTTGGCGGGAAGAGCACCAGGAGACGAAGAGGTTCCACTTCAACGCATAGGCATGCTGAGTGGACTCTGCCCTAGCGGAAGTGATGGTGGTGACCACCGAAGGTGGCAGGCCACTCAAACCTGCCGCGTCCCATCCAGGAGTTATACGTGGAGGCTCCAAAGGAGGTCTCAGAGGAAAAGGCCGGGGCGGGGGCTGTCGCAGAAGTAAGACTTCGGGAAACCAGGTCCGGCCGTGCCAGTACGGGGCGACCAAAAGGACCAGCTCCTTGTCCTCCCTGATCTTGCACAAGAGTTGTGCGAGTAGGCTCACTGGGGGAAACGCAACTCATTCTCCCGGGAGAGGCTGAAACCGCGAGAGCCCGTCGGCTACGAGGTTCAGGACTCCCGGAATATGGACAGCACGAAGGCACCTCAGGCCCTTCTGACTCCATAGAACGAGATGGCGGGCGAGTTGAGACATACGGTGGGAGCGTAGACCGCCCTGGTGGTTGATGTACGCTACTACGGCCGTGTTGTCTGTCTGGACAAGCACATGTTGACCCTTCAGCAACGCTCGGAAGCGGTGCAGGGCGAACCGTACTGCCAGCAACTCGAGGCAATTGACATGCAGGAGGCGCTGGGGTCCTGTCCAGGAGCCCGCGGCTGCTTGTCCATTGCATATGGCACTCCAACCCGTGGCAGAGGCATCCGTCGACGACAACATGCCTAGAAACTCGTTCTAAGGGCCCCCGGCCCGTAGAAAACTGAGGTTCGACCACGGGGTGAGCGTCTGTAAGCAGGCCTGAGTCACTTGGACCCGGAGTGCCAGACTGCCATGCCCATCTCGGGACTCGTTCGCGAAGCCAATGCTGAAGCGGTCTCATATTAAGCAATCCGAGCGGCGTCACCGCGGCTGCAGATGCCCATATGCCCCAGGAGCCTCTGAAACAACTTCTGTGGAACCGCACTCTTGCTTCGATTAACGGAGGCAAGTCAGCATTGACTGCGTGCTCGCTGGTAAGCTGCACGCACATGGCGACCGAGTTGAAAACCATACCGGGAAAAGAGATCCCCTGCATGGAGCAGAGTTGCTCTTCTCCCAGTTGACCTTAAGGCCCAGACGGGCTACGTGCTGGAGCACTAGAACTCTGTGTTCGCACCCTATTCTCGAGAGTGACTCAGTCTGAGCCAGTCGCCGAGGCAGTTCAGGATGCGAACCCCGTGCTGCCCGAGTGGCGCAAGGGCTGCCTCGACAGACTTCGTAAAGTCACGAGGGGACAGAGCTAGCCCGAATGGGAGGAACGCGTACTGAAATGTCCGCCCCTCGAAGCAGACCTGTAGGAACGGTCTGCGTTGAGGTAGGAGACAAAGAGGTAGGCGTTCTTCAGGTCAATTGCTGCAACCAATCAACTGGACAAACACATTTGAGAAGGCATTCGCTGCCGACATCCTGAACGAAAGCCTGTAAGGATCGGCTCAGGACGGGCAGATCCAGGATTGGCGATAACCCACCAGTTTTCCAGGGTACAATGAAGTAAAGGCCGAGGCAGCCGGACTTCATTTCGGCTGCAGGGGCAGGCTCGATCGCACCCTTCGCCAGTAGGGTGGCAACCTCCGCGCACATGACTGGGACATTAGGCCCCACCATGGTGAGCGGACTCCCCGAAGCGGGGAGGAGCCTGGGCAGGTGAATCGCGTGGCGAGCCTGATGGTTTTCGCGGCCCGGTGGACAGTCCTGGAAGCTGTAGTCAGACTCCCAGGAACTGACCACGGGGGACACTCAAACCCCAGACGTACCCCGGGCGGGGCAGTGGGGCAGCGAGGCAGCGTGACTGGCCCAGACGTGGGGCGTGGCGTCGGTGTGGGGCACAGCCAGCAGCTGCGTCCTGACAGAGAAGACCAGGGAAGGACACGCGTTCCACTGGGGTCTGCTCTGAGAGGCTGGCGAGAGAGAGGGACGAGAGCGGCGCGGCCCGAGGGCAGTGCACACTGCCATCACCAATCTCCGTGTCCTCAGGGATGGGGACACCAGTTCTCTCCAAGCGCCGCCAGCCCGGAGGCCAGCAGCGAAAGGCTTTTCCCCCGGCCCTCCACCGGGGGAAGGAGAGGCCCTGCTACCATCCCCTGGAAAGAACTGGAACCCATCTCTGAGTTGTCCACCTCCAGCCTGGTGTTTAGTCAGGCTGTGCAGTGGACTGGGCATCATCCTGCAACCTCCTCCCTGACACGGCCCCGGTGAAGGCTGCTGCTGGGGCCGGGTGGGAGGGCGCCCTCGGCGGCGAGCGGACCGAGGCGACTGAGCCGGCAGCTGGTGCAGCAGCTGGCCGCCGGGGCAGTACGTGTTACAGCCTCAGTCTGCTCTCAGGCGGCCGAGAACCGTAGGCCAGCCTGGGATATGGGCGAGTTGAGGAGGTGGCTCACTCAACTACCTCCACATCACCAGGTAAGGCCAGGTGTTTCTCCCGGACCACAACTGTGGACATCGCCCAGGGACAGGAACAGTGGCGGCACGCAGCTCATTGAAGAGCCCTGGGTTGGCTCCACCCTCGTGCATGCGCAAAGGGGCGGCGGCCTTCCCTGTAGCTCCGAAGTAGACGGGCCCTGAGGCTTCGGGAGGGTGCTTAGGATAGCCACACCACGTTGAAGCACTCCGTGGACACCGTAGTGCGCAACAGAGTGCCCAACATTGGGGGGGGGCCCCAGTGTACCCTAGGCCACGGCCCCATCGAGGGCAGAGAAGGCGGAGGAGGCCGAGCAGTCACGGGAAGCACGGGACTCCCCGGACCGCGTGACCTCCTCATGCACCTCGAGGCGAAAGGCATTGGGGGTGGGGCCCAACAGCTGTCAGGTGCCGTCCCCAAAAAACAATCGTGCAACCACGAGCACTCGTGACAGGGCGGAGTTCCACACCAGCCCGAGGCTCGTGGCTGCCCGAGATAACATGGCTGTCAACTTTGGGTCAGATCAGGCGGCGCTGACACACCTGGAGGCGGAGCACAGCCTAATTGTCATCCCCAAAGGACTCTAGCCCACCTTTGGATGCGGCAATCTTATTATCACTGCTATCTGGAGTGTGAACTGAACGAACGAGGCGTCAGAGACGGGCCGCTGTTTCAGTCCAGCACTCGCGGGAAGCGATGTGCGAGAGGGGGGTGTAGCCCGAGGAATGAACGTCGGGGGTCTTAAGACCACAGCACAGCCCTCAGGTCACCCTGGCCACCATCCAAAGTACCACCTCTCTCGGAGATGGTAGATTGGGGTGTGGCAGAGGGGACTCTCTCTCCTCACAGAGATCACTGAGTCTCGACCACAACATCGCGATGGTCACATTCTCGCAGTGGGAACATGACACATCCACAAACCCGAACGTGCTGAAGCCCAAACACATCGAGCAGTGAAAGTGCCCATAGACAGCAATGGATATCGATCGCACCCGGAAGTGCGCGGGCGAACCGTCTTGAAAAAGACGTGCCACGCGCAAGCTCTTTTTGTGAGAGGAAACCTCGCAGTCGATGCCGAAGCGCACAGGGAAACACAAACCAGCTGTCAACAGACCACTGCGCAGATCAGCAGGCAGGAAGTATGCGATCACTGGAACGCGCCGTTATACCAACAGCGACTGAGTCTTATGCAGGAGGAGCAGGAGGTCCTGTCTGCCTCCTGCTCAGCTAGTGTTTTTAGCTCTATTTTATATATTTTCTTTGTTCTCCTGCTAAATATAACTTACTCATCACCATATATTGTTTAAAAATTGCCAAACACATTAAATTTGACATCATTAGCTTTTTATCTAAATCACCATCACACATTAGCATTTCGCTAGCCTGTTAGCTTGTCATCGCTGCACCCGGGTCTCCTGTTTTCTGAGTTCATTAAAAAACTGTGGTGAGTTGGAATAGTAAATAGTCTCCAACAAACCATTGTGGTAAGTTGGATTCATCAACAAACACGGTAAGCTATGTCATCTTCTCCTGTCATTGTCACTTGCACTGCTTGCTGCATGTTTAGTATAGGCTTCTCCGTCGGCGAACAGGGCTTCACATGTGATAAATGTAAAGAGATAATTAGGCTGATGGAGAAGATTTCAGAATTAGAGACACGCATCCAGACTTTATTTGAGAGTAGTGAGGATGTTACAGCTTTAGACACTGATCTGGATGCGAGTAGCTTAGTGAACTCTGTACATTCTCCAGTTCCGGCTGCAGGGCCCCCGCAGCAGGGAAACTGGGTAACGGTGAGGCGGCATAGTCGCGGATCAAAAACACTCTTCCGTTCGATTAGAATATCAAACAGGTTCTCCCCACTCAGTAGCGCACCCACTGAGAATCCTGTTGAAAGTGCCCTAGTTATTGGTGATTCTATTACACGGAACGTTAAAATAGAGACACCAGCCACCATAGTCACATGTTTACCGGGAGCCAGAGCGCCTGAAATCAAAGCAAATTTAAAAGTGCTGGCTAATGCTAATCGTAAATTCTCTAAGATTATTATTCACGTCGGCACTAATGATGTTCGACTTCACCAGTCGGAGATCACCAAAATTAACATTAAAGAGGTGTGTGAACTCGCTAGTACGATGGCAGGTTCAGTTTTTTGTTCTGGTCCGCTCCCCGTTAAAAGGAGTGATGAGATAGTTAGCAGATTATCATCACTCAATGGCTGGTTGTCTAAGTGGTGTCCACAAAATAACATAGGGTTCATAGACAATTGGAAAACCCGTGGTGCCGCCCTTCTCTCTAGACATTCTAAACTCTACTGGAGTTAGGCAACACGTGTCAGGACCTACTCATCGCCATAATCATACTTTAGACCTAATATTGTCACATGGAATAAATGTTGATACCGTTGAAATTCTGCAGCGGAGCGACGACATCTCAGATCATTATCTAGTATCATGTATACTTAATTTAGCTAAAGCTACAAAGCCGTCCACCCGTTTAAAAAATGGCAGGACTATCACCGCTGCGAATAAAGATTGCTTTTTAAATAATCTTCCTAATCAGTATCATCTCCTCAGCATTCCAGATAGCTTAGAGGAACTCGATTTTGCAACAGAAACTATTGACTCTCTCTTTTCCAGTACTTTAGACACAGTCGCTCCCCTGCACTTAAAGAAGATTAAAGAAAATAGTCCAATGCCGTGGTACAACGAGCACACCCGGGCCCTTAAAACAGCAGCCAGAAAAATGGAGCGCAGCTGGAAGAAAACAAAACTAGAGGTCTTTCGTAATTCGTGGAAAGAACGTATGATCGCATACAGAAAGGCCGTAAAAACTGCTAGATCTGCTTATTTCTCGACTCTCTTAGAAGAAAACAAACACAAACCTAGGTATTTATTCGATACAGTGGCTAAATTAACCAAGAATAAAGCTTCAACTTCTGATGTTTGTAAACAGCACAGCAGTAATGACTTTATGAACTTCTTTACATGTAAGATTGACAATATTAGGAAGAAAATTATAACCATGCAGCTGTCTACTAGAGTATCACATCAGACAGAGCATCGTAGTGTCACTGAGGAAAAATTACACTCATTCACTGCTATAGGAGAGGAAGAATTGGCTAAACTCTTTAATTCATCTAAATCAACAACATGTATACTTGACCCTATACCGACTAGGCTATTAAAAGAGATGCTACCAGAGGTCATGGATCCTCTTCTTAATATCATTAATTCATCTTTGTCATTAGGATATGTACCGAAAACTTTTAAGTTGGCTATTATTAAACCACTTATTAAAAAAACGCAACTTGATCCTAGAGAATTAGTCAATTACAGGCCAATCTCAAATCTACCCTTTCTTTCAAAAATACTTGAAAATGCCGTGTCGTTACAATTATGTTCCTTTTTAGAAAGAAATGGCATCTGTGAGGATTTTCATTCAGGATTTAGACCGTATCATAGTACTGAGACTGCTCTCATCAGAGTTACAAATGATTTACTCTTATCATCCGATCGTGGTTGTATCTCTTTGTTAGTGTTACTCGATCTTAGCGCTGCATCGACCACAACATTCTTTTGAATAGACTCGAAAATTATGTAGGCATTAGTGGACCTGCATTGGCATGGTTTAAATCATACCTATCTGACCGTTATCAATTTGTAGCAGTAAATGAAGAGACGTCACACCGATCACAAGTTCAGTATGGAGTACCGCAGGGCTCAGTGCTAGGGCCATTGCTCTTCACCCTGTACATGCTACCACTGGGAGATATTATAAGGAAGCATGGCGTTAGATTTCATTGTTATGCTGATGATACACAGCTCTTTTTTTTCACACCCTGAAGAAACTAACCAATTCACAAGATTAACGGAATGTATAGATGATATAAAAAATTGGATGATCAATAATTTCCTGCAACTTAATTCAGATAAAACTGAATTTTTAATCATTGGACAAAAAAGCTCCACAAGTAGTAACCTAGAATACTGTCTAACCCTCGATGGCTGCTCTGTCAAGTCCTCGTCGTCAGTTAGGAACCTGGGTGTGCTCTTTGATACCAATCTTTCGTTTGAAAGCCATGTTTCTAGCATCTGTAAAACTGCATTCTACCATCTTAAAAATATATCTAAATTACGGCACATAGCCGTATGCAAAATGCTGAACAGTTAATACATGCGTTCATGAGCTCAAGGCTAGATTATTGTAATGCTCTACTGGGTGGTTGCCCTGCTCGCTTAATAAACAAACTCCAGCTGGTCCAAAACGCAGCAGCTCGAGTTCTTACTAGAACCAGGAAGTATGAACACATTAGCCCTTAGCATACATTAGCGCATACATTTTAAAATCTTGCTTATTACTTACAAAGCACTAAATGGTTTAGCTCCCCAGTACTTGAGTGAGCTCTTAACACATTATACTCCATCACGTCTACTGCGGTCTCTAAACTCTGACCTGCTGATAATACCTAGAATATCAAAATCAACTGCAGGTGGTCGATCCTTTTCCTATTTAGCACCTAAACTCTGGAACAGTCTTCCTAGCATTGTTCGGGAAGCAGACACACTCTGTCAGTTTAAATGTAGACTTAAAACACATCTCTTTTCTATGGCATACACATAAAACACTTTTTCAATTAAATGATTATTAGGCTGCATTATCTAGGTCAGCGGAACCGAACACTTCCCATAACACCTGATGTACTCGTTACATCATCAGAAGAATGGCATCTACGCTAATGTTAGTGTCTCTGTTTTATCCGAGGTCTACTGCAGTCAGCCGGATCCAGGCTGTATCCAGATCAGACGGTGGACCTGCACCCAGATGTGACCAACACATGACCCTGAAGTGTCTGCAGAGACCGTGTCATTTAGACTCCCCCTTAAGCTGCCTCATCGACACGGCATCCTCAATAAACCTGTCTCCGGCGTGATGACTCCGATTGTTTGAATAGTCCTAGTTAACAATTCTTTAAATCGATGTCTTCCTCAAAACAACCCGTCTCCAGCGTGTTGCCGCCGATCTTTCGAATATTACATTTTAGTAATTGTTTAATCAATACGGCATCCTCAATAAAAACCTGTCTCCGGCGTAATGACTCCAATATTTCAATTTTTTTATTTTTAATAATTATTTAATCGATACATCATCCTCAATAAACCCGTCTCCGGCGTGTTGCCTCAGATCTTTAGAATATTCAGATCGATTATGACCTCTGACCTTTAAAATAATAACTTTAATAATAATAATACGCTGTTTGTTAATTGGCCAGAGGAGAACTGGCACCCCGACTGAGCCTGGTTTCTCCCAAGGTTTATTTTTCTCCATTAGGTCTCCTGATGGGGTTTTGGTTTCCTTGCCACTGTCGCCTCTGGCTTGGCTTGCTCAGTTGGGGAAAAAACTATTTTTCAAATATATTTCAAAATAAATCTAATTATTAAACTAAATTATCCATATAGACCAAATTACTTATCTAATTACTGATCTAAAGCCCACATTGTTACTGTATGATAATCAAAATATATTCTGTTGCATTATTTTTCTGTTTAACACTGTGAAGCTGCTTTGAAACAATCTGCATTGTTAAAAGCGCTATATAAATAAAGTTGACTTGACTGGAAAGCTGCTCGTCTCGAAGAAGCTGACAGAGTCTCAGAAAGCTGTAGGAGTGAAGAGGTAGGTTCTCTTGGCTCCGAAAGCAGAAACATAATGCGATGTTGCCACGTACCTTCTTATATACTCACACAGTGAGGCGGAGTTACGTATGCAAATTCCGCATGCCACATGGCATTGGCACACCATTGGGTGTTTTCTCTAAGCTCTAAGATGATAGGCTTCTAAGCGAAACCCCCGTTCGTTAGTCACTAACGTTACGTCGTATGACTGAACGAAAGGGAACCCTTTCCCTTGAGCCTTTGATATAACAGAGTTCATCATGATATAAGAATATTCTGTAAGTTTCAGAGCTGAAAAAGTCCTTGTTAGTCAAAGAAAAGCTTTTATAGACACCAGGCCCAGAAAACGAAAGCTGGAATCCAATGATGTCATTAGAATGAGAAAAGCATCTCAACTGATGAATATGTATGCATGCTTCTGAAGCCCTGCCCACAGGTTCGAGGAGCTACAGGTTTACAGAGCAGTGATCATGGCGAGCAAAGTAATATATTGCTCTGTGCCAGGTTGTGGAAGAACACAGTCTACTATTAGAATGAGTGGTTGAACTTTATTTTTAATGAAGTTCCAGCTAACGTGGGGAAGACATGTACGTGTTCTTCATTTCACTACGGAATTGTTTGTAAACAAGTCTCAGGTGCTGGATTTGCAGACACAGTGTTGTGCCTTCTGTATTGGATTCGACAGGAATGGTGCAACAAACTTATGTGAGTAAAACGTCTTTTTTATATGTAATGGTCGGCAGGCCTATGAATCTCAAATAGTGAAATAATATGCCTTTCTTGATCTGAGCGCACGCGCAGGTGTGTGTGTGCGTGTGTGTGTGTGTGTGTGTGTGTGTGTGTGTGTGTGTGTGTGTGTGTGTGTGTGAGTGGACTGGTAATCCCTACGGTATGGGGACAAAATGTCCCCACAAAGATGGCAATATCCAAAATCCTTGTCCTTGTGGGGACATTTTTTGGTCCCCATGAGGAAAACATCTTATAAATCACACTAAGTGATATTTTTTGAAAATGTAAAAATGCAGCATGTCTCCTGTGATGGGTAGGTTTAGGGGCAGGGGCAGTGTAGGGGGATAGAATATATAGTTTATACGGTATAAAAACCATTACGCCAATGGAATGTCCCCATAAAACATGGAAACACAAAATGTGTGTGTGTGTGTGTGTGTGTGTGTGTGTGTGTGTGTGTGTGTGTGTGTGTGTGTGTGTGTGTGTGTGTGTGTGTGTGTGTGTGTGTGTGTGTGTGTGTGTGTGTGTGTGTGTGCTGTTCGTGCTAATCGACCGATCGGGCGGGCCATGTAATACAGAAATAATATTCCAATCAATCTCGGTGGATGAGAAATAAAGCTTTGTGTTTGTTTGATAAAGATGTTTACGAGCCCTGTGATCGGGAGAATTATTCTGGTTGCCGCTTTCAAAACGAACCCTCCCTAATGTAAACTGAACTGACAGGGGAGCTGAAGCTCATTAAATATCAAATCTTATCCAATCCTAGCCGTGGGCGTTTACTTCCAAGTCTCCAGTGCGGCATGCCCATCGAAACCCAGCGTTCTGGAGAAAGGCTCAAAACCAGTGTAGAAAATAGCCTATTACTTAATCATTATGATGTTTTTGAATGTAAAAATCACACGAACGTCATTAGTTGACCTCAGACAACAGTATAAAAAAAATTTAAAAAGTCAGTTCATGACCCCTTTAAACGGGTTTAATTATCCTTGTTTTTATTTTTAATTCTTACACATGGTATTCTTATTTCTTATGTAAAGCACTTGCCATTGTGTATGAAATGTGCTATATAAATAAACTTGCCTTGCCTTGCCTAATACAACATTTTTGCACTTTTTAAAGTTAAGAGCATGGGATAAATTCACAATCATTTGTTTCATGACTTGTGAGTATTAGATTAGTGTATAGCAGATATTTTAATAGTATCTTAAAATTCATTACAGCTGGTAAGTTCGATTCGTTTTCATGAATGAGTCAGTTTCAATCAATCAAATTATTAATTCACAATATCACCTCAAAAAGTATTTAACATTTTTTTTTAATTGCTTCTTTATGTGCATGCATTTAGTGTTTTTACTGTATGTTATGTCTTACTAAACATTTGTAATTTACTTGTAATGGCTGGTTACTCTCATTTAAAAAAAAATTTTTTTTAAATGTTTAAAATTCTTTTAAGCATTTCAGAGTAATTACAGAAATATCAGGTACTGAATACTGTCAAAAGGTAGCCTGACGTGGTCATACTCAATTCTAATAACCGCTCCATTGGGCTTTGATTATGGGGCGTGTTTCAACCGAACCAGGAAAGACCTCAATTGGATAGACCTACAACCAATCAGAGCAACGCGTGACGTTAGTTGTCAAATGTCAACAGAACTCAACTGCACTGTGTTTCCAAGTCCGTGTTTTTCCCGCAGGTTTTTCTCCATGTCCGTGGGTTGAAGTGACCCCAATTATGTGATATATAGACCCAGGAATGCAAATTTTAGCAGGCAACCTTGCCAAAATAACACATTTTGCCCCCCAAACACCACTTTTTTTCCGGAGAACCAAAGTGCCAAATTGACAGGAACCCTGAGCCATATCTCATGACAGGTGGCTTGATAATGCCACAACAATAACATGTATTGTAGTTCAGAGCTTGCTGCAAAACTTTCTGTTGTTTCCTAGCATAAATATGTAGTAGCATCTGGTTTTGATTAAAGGCCCTTCTGTGCTTAGCCGCTAAAAAGCTCAGATTAGTGGCATATGGGAAAAGATATGGAGCACTCCAAAGTAAGATTTTGCTGGGCGACAAGGTAGCCTAGAGCGTGCACATTTGCAACACTTTCTTCCTGCGGCAAGCAGTCCCATCAAGTGTTATTTGAAAACAGCTGTCAGAAGAGCTCTGCAGAGGCTTTCTTCACTCCAGGATGGCAGCAGTGGGCTTCCACCCCAAACAGACTCCATAAACAGGGAAGCTTTGGGGAAGGAAGGCACTGGACCGGCCAATTAATGGAGGCTTACGCAAGGTGTTGGAGCATGGACTTGCAGTGGGATAAAGCCAGCACTGTTTTCAGCAGTTAGATGTTGATCCAAAGTTTTGGCGAGCAGGGTATACCCGAGCGCTAGTCAACAAACCAGGCAGCACAGGAACATCTGTATTTATATGTAAGTAGATATAAATTATTTTATACCATAGTCAAAGGTGAAATGTTGCGCAACAACTGTAAAATTGTAATGTTTTACTTGCTTGAAGAAAATGTGAGTGTTGCTTACTATAGCAGAGCATGGTGCTCTGTGTGAATGTTGTAGGCTCTTGTTGGGATATTTTGAGTGATTTTAAGCACTTTCTATTTCAATTTCTAAGCAGTTCATATAGGGTGTTCTGGTTGATATTTAGCATATAGCTGCTGGGGAGTATAGGGAATGTAGGGGAGTGTGGGGCACAACCTAACACAGGGTTAGTTGTAACACACATGGTTTAACACTTTCCACACATGCCAGGATGACTAAACTTAGTGTATTTACTAGTTGCCTTTTCAACACAATGTAGAGAAAAAAATACGCCAAAATAAAAATAAAAATCTTTGGAAGATATTACTGAACATTTATTTAACCATAGCAAAACTGAATTTCTTATTTAAGTTTATTTTTCATCTCTGTTTTTTTTTTTTTTTTTTTTATGAGACAAATCTGATAATATTTAAATCTTATATCTGTTATTTAAGAGTTGAAATTGTTATTTAATGCTGATCTAAAAAGCAGAAGACGTGGTTTAAATCCCAGTTGTGCAGATGGGGTGCGTTGTAACTGCATTGCAATTACAAAAAGTGTGTTGGATTTACATGATTTAATTGTGTACATCGGTCCCACATGAATCAATTAAGTTAAACAAACATAATTTGTTCATGTAACTTTAACAGCATGGAATGAATACATTTTAGGTGACCCAATTAAATAGTCTCAAAGTGAATTGTATATGGTTCCCTGACATGATTCAGGTATTCAGTTTCATATATTCATTCATCCACTTCAATGTCATATATTTTAATATTACACAACTGAATTACAATACTGCACTAGCTAGTTGACAAACTCTTAGCTAGCAATAGCATACATTAGCATCTTAAACGCTAAGCATTAAAAGCTTCTTCAGCAAAGCCATTATGACATTAGTTGTTTTTAGTCCACAGCTTAAGTAAATGCTCCACTCTTCTCCACAATGTTAACCCACTGTAATTTAAATTGTTCTAATAATTCCAACATAATTGAATATTATGGTTCACTCAATAACAAACACTAAGCATGATCAAAAGCTTTGCAAGCACCACTAATTGCCTCAGCATGTCAACCTTGAACTTACAATGTTTCACCATACACTGATGTGATGCAGTCGTGTCACCTGAAATCAAACAATCTACAGAATTTGAAACAGTATTTCACATATGTCTAATATATTTCAACACTGACTCTAAAAAGGAGATAAGCCTGTTTTAGTAACTTGTCTACAAATTTCTCTGTGTGACAAGAGACAAGAGAACCTCTTTTCACAGGTTACATTTATAGTATCTAGTGTGAATCTTGTGACAGTTTTCATTCTGATGTAAAAGGTAAAATCAATGCTGAGAAGATTTTTCACAATCGAAGACCAAGCCAAGCAATTATGAGGTAGCAATAAAACTAGGCGGCAGCAGACAGTGGGAAAAAGAAAAAGTGTGGTTGGAAGGCTGAAAGAGGTGAGAATTTCTTCTAAAACTACCTCATCAATCATTATAGTAGGAAAGCTTACCCTCTAAAATCTTTCCACTGACTTCACATGGTGTCAAAGTTACAGCAAAAACGTCTCCATGGCAGGAAATTAATTGGCACATGGAAAAAAGACATGCAGAAATGGCATACAATTTCACACTGAAATTTCAGGACCCACTTTATTGTCAGTCACAGCACGTATCAATAAAGGCTACCTGGCTGAGTAATGGACATGTAGCTATTCACATACATACAAAAGGTTTATTGGTTTTAATGACAGCTACACTGCATTTATTCTCGAAGTAAATGTATTACCCTTGAATGTGCTTTTGGACATTGAAATAGGTACAGTTCTGCTCATAAGTTTGTAAACTGTTATGCAAGATGTTAATCATTTTAACAAAATATATATATATATATATATATATATATATATATATATATATATATATATATATATATATATATATATATATATATATATATATATATATATATATATAAATGTCTTAATTTGTTAATATATATACAGTGGGTACGGAAAGTATTCAGACCCCTTTACATGTTTCACTCTTTGTTATATTGCAGCCATTTGCTGTCCCGGCTTTTTCTCATTAATGTACACACAACACCCCATATTGACAGAAAAACACAGAATTGTTGACATGTTTGCAGATTTATTAAAAAAAAAAACTAAAAATATCACATGGTCCTAAGTATTCAGACCCTTTGCTCAGTATTTAGTAAAAGCACCCTTTTGATCTAATACAGCCAGTACAGAGTCTTTTTGGGAAAGATGCAACAAGTTTTTCACACCTGGATTTGAGGATCCTCTGCCATTCCTCCTTGCAGATCCTCTCCAGTTCTGTCAGGTTGGACGGTAAACGTTGGTGGACAGCCATTTTCAGGTCTCTCCAGAGATGCAAAATTGGGTTTAAGTCAGGGCTCTGGCTGGGCCATTCAAGAACAGTCTCGGAGTTGTTGTGAAGCCACTCCTTCATTATTTTAGCTGTGTGCTTAGGGTCATTGTCTTGTTGGAAGGTGAACCTTCGGCCCAGTCTGAGGTCTTGAGCACTCTGGAGAAGGTTTTTTGTCCAGGATATCCCTGTACTTGGCTGCATTAATCTTTCCCTCGATTGCAAATAAGTTATATTTTTTAAAAAAGTTATATTTTGGTCTCTCACCATCTTGGAGTACTTCAGGAGTATGCTGTTATTTAAGAAACTCCATGCGGGCTTTCATGTGTCTTGCACTGAAGAGAGGTTTCTGTCGGGCCACTCAGCCATAAATCCCCGACTGGTGGAGGGCTGTAGTGATGGTTGACTTTCTACAACTTTCTCCCATCTCCCGACTGCATCTCTGAAGCTCATCCACAGTGATCTTTGGGTTCTTCTTTATCTCTCTCACCAAGGCTCTCCTCCCCCGATAGCTCAGTTTTGCTGGACGGCCAGCTCTAGGAAGGGTTCTGGTTGTCCTAAACGTCTTCCATTTAAGGATTATGGAGGCCACTGTGGTCTTAGGAACCTTAAGTGCAGCAGAATGTTTTTTGGTAAACGTGGCTAGATCTGTGCCTTGCCACAATTCTGTCTCTGAGCTCTTCAGGCAGTTCCTTTGACCTCATGATTCTCATTTGCTCTGACATGCACTGTGAGCTGTAAAGTCTTATACAGACAGGTGTGTGGCTTTCATAATCAAGTCCAATCAGTATAATCAAACACAGCTGGAATCAAATGAAGGTGCAGAACCATCTCAAGGATGATGAAATGGACAGTACCTGAGTTAAATATAGGAGTGTCACAGCAACTGTCTGAATACTTAGGACCTTGTGATATTTCAGTTCCCTTTCAAGGGAACTCCCGTTGCATCGAATGACTCTAGGGGAACGCTTGCGTGATGACGTCATGAAGCACATGTGAAATCAGTCCAATAGGGTACGGAGACGTCAGCGGCGGTGACGTCACGGACCAGGAAGTATAAAGCCTGCAAAAACAAAGCCGCGCCAGCTTCTGTGTCTTCAGTAACGCTCTTTATGTGGTCTGTTCATAGCGGTTTTTCAAGTGTTTTTCCTAGTTCAGTAAAATAATTCTAAAACAAACACTATGGCGAATGTTCAGTTCAGAAGATGTGTGCACCCCTGCCCGCGGTTTATCACGGGAGGGGACACACATGTTCTCTGTGTGGCATGTTTGGGAGAGGAGCATGCACAGTAAGCGCTCGAGAGCGGTGGCTGTGAGCACTGTGAAGTGCTTCCCTTGCGGACGCTCCGATCCCGCCTGACGTTCTTTCGCGAGGACGCTCAGGCTCGTGTTCCCCAGGGCTCTGGTCCCGCTGTTGCCGAGGCACAGCGGCGATCGCAGTCTTGGGGTTCACAGATGGATTTGTCAGCGGGGTTAGAGACGGGCCCAGCCTTATCTCTACCCTCACCTGATAGATCCAGTGCCTTCTCTTGGTATGAAGCACGCGATGCGGTTACTTCTGTCCCAGTGGAGGCACCTCTGATGCGGCTCTCTAGTTCTGAGGAGCTGGAGGCGTCAGTGTCAGAGAAAATGAGGATTCGCCACCTCTGTCACACGCATCGATGAACTGGTTGAGGTTGTTACGGGCTGTTGATCGTCTGAGCATTGAGTGGCCAGAGGATCAACAGGGCGTTAGTTCAAAAGCAAGTTGGGCCACGTTTTTGCCATCCCGTTCACAACATAGCGCAGGGGCTTACCATTTTCCCTGATCTCCACACTGAGGTGTCGAGATCGTGGGGGAAACCAGTGTCATATAGAGTTTATAATACACAAACATCTCAGTATTCCTCTATTATGAATTACAAAGAGCATGGTTATGGGGAGATGCCTAAAGTTGAAGAGGCACTGGCCAGTTATCTGTCTCCTGAGTCAGCATCTTCCCTGAAAGCCCCTGTGTTACCCACTAAACCAGTAAGAACCACATCTGCGTTAGTAGGTAAGGCATATTCAGCGGCTGGTCAGGCGGCGGCATGTTTACACACCATGTCGCTGTTACAAGCGTACCAGGCTGAGTTGCTAGGTGATTTCGATGAGGGCGGGGTATTGGGCCCGATGTGGTTTGCAGTGCGGAGGGCCACAGATTTGTCTCTCAGGGCTGCTAAGGAGACGGCTAAATCCATCGGCCGCTCTATGGCAGCCTTAGTAGCCTCTGAGAGGCATCTCTGGTTGAACCTGAGTTCCATTAAGGAAAAGGATAAACAGTTCCTTATGGATGCACCTCTGTCTCCCTCTGGCCTATTCGGCGATGCAGTTAATGTGTTCGTCGATCGGCACCAGGAGGCGTCCAAGCAGGCGGTCGCATTCCAGAAGCTCCTCCCCCGCCGCTCACATTGTCCCGGGCTGCGCCTGAGAGCAGCCCCAAACATCTAACAAGCCGAGTGGTTCATCATACCGTGCCACTCAAAAACAGAGCGTGGCTTCCGTGCTCCCCGCAAAGTCTTGGGGACAAGGGAAGCACAATCTGCCGCAGCCTTCGAGGGGTAAAGCGGATCTGAGGACCGTTATTATTTCCAAGAAGGCTGCGGGAAAGAGGTCCTGACGTCCGAGGAGTCAGGCCGCTGAGGGCGTTCCCCTCCGAAGAGAAGCAGTGCACACCGCATTATACGGTGCCTGCGTTTCTTCGGTGCCCTCAGGGGGGCGCATTGCTAACCCTGCCGCCTCTGGTGTTACAGGGCGTTGTTGTCTCCAGCCAGCGAGAATCTCAAGGTCCACCCGGAAACGTAGTGGCCTTGGGGTGCTCGCTCCCTCCAAGGAGGGTCCTAGAGCAGTCAGTTCAGCTGTTCCCTGCCAGTTCGCCGTTACAGGGCGCTGGGCTGACAGCGCAACAAAATCCAGGAGCCATTCTTGAGAGGATGGTACCTTTAGAGAAACATTTGGCAGCGTGGAAGCTACTGCCGAATGTTTCTCGCTGGGTCCTGCAAACAATAAAAAAGGGGTATCAAATTCAGTTCGGGTCTCGCCCGCCCAGGTTTATGGGAGTCCTGCCTACAGTGGTGGCCCCCGAGCAGGTTCTGGTAATGGAACAGGAAGTGAAAGCACTGTTAGAGAAAGGGGCCATAGAGCGTGTACCTCACTCAGACAGGGAGACCGGGTTTTACAGCCGGTATTTCATAGTTCCAAAAAAGGATGGGGGGTTGTGTCCCATTTTAGATCTTCGGTTGCTGAACGGGGCGGTCATGCAGCTGAAGTTCAAAATGTTGACACTGAGGCAAATCATGCCACAGATCAGATCCGAGGACTGGTTTGTCACGATAGACCTCAAAGACGCATATTTTCACATTTCCATCCTGCAGTATCACAGGAAGTTCCTGAGGTTTGCCTTTGGGGGAGAGGCATACCAGTACAGAGTTCTTCCATTCGGTCTAGCCTTATCACCGCGCACCTTCACGAAATGCGTGGATGCAGCTCTGGCGCCCATGCGCCTTCGGGGTATTCGCATCTTGAACTACATCGACGATTGGTTGATTTTAGCTCAGTCGCATCAATTAGCGGGTCGGCATCGAGATGTCGTCCTCGCACACATGAAGGATCTGGGGTTACGGTTGAACACCAAGAAGAGTGTTCTCTCTCCTGTGCAGAGAACTACATTTCTGGGAGTGGTATGGGATTCAAGGCTGATGCAGGCTCGCCTGTCACCGGCATGCATAGAATCCATCCTATCGTCAGTCAGGAGGATAAAGCTAGGCCAGTCTGTTACGGTGAAAGGATTTCAGAGAATTCTGGGCTTGTTGGCAGCGGCGTCCAACGTGATTACTTTTGGGCTGCTGGAGGCCCCTACAGTGGTGGCTCAGGACCAGAGGGTTTTCCCCGAGGGGCAACCCTTTCCGTACGATCAGGGTCACACGGTGTTGCCTACGTGCCCTGGCCATATGGAAGAAACCATGGTTCCTGGCTCAGGGTCCCGTTTTGGGGGCGCCGGGTCGTCCCAGGATGCTAACGACGGATGCTTCCCTCACGGGCTGGGGAGCGGTCCTAGACGGCTGCTCAGCTCAGGGTCTGTGGAGAGACCATCATCTCTCTTGGCACATCAATCGACTGGAGATGATGGCAGTATTCCTGGCCCTCAAGAACTTTCTCTCGGACCTCAGGGGTCATCATGTGTTAGTCAGACAACATGTCAGTGGTTGCCTACATAAATCACCAAGGGGGTCTGCGTTCACGTCAGCTCTGCAAACTGGCGCATCAGATCCTCTTGTGGTCGCAGGGGAAGTTTCTCTCTCTCAGAGCAGCTTTTATCCCAGGGACCCAGAATGTGGGAGCAGATATTCTGTCAAGACAGGAGTTGAGGCCAGGGGAATGGATGCTCCACCCCTAGGTGGTGGAGGAAATATGGAAGAGGTTCGGCCAGGCTCAAGTGGATTTGTTTGCGTCTCGGGAGACGTCTCACTGTCCGCTCTGGTTCTCCCTCACACATCCAGCCCCGCTAGGGTTGGATGCGATGGTACAGATGTGGCCGAGGCTACGTCTGTACGCTTTTCCCCCTTTTGCTCTTCTCCCAGGAGTACTGGATATAGTTCGCAGAGACCGAGTGCGTCTCATTCTGGTCGCCCCGCGTTGGCCGGGCAGAGTGTGGTTCCCAGACATAGTGTCTCTCCTCGATGGGCTGCCCCTACAGTTACCCGTCAGGAGGGACCTACTGTCTCAGGCCGGGGGCACCATTCTTCACCCCCGGCCCGAGCTGTGGAACCTGTGGGCTTGGCCGCTGAGGGGGCCCAGCTCATGAGTGCAGGTCTTTCAACGGAGGTTGTTGAGACCATTCTTCAGTCCAGGGCTCCGTCCACAAGAAAGCTGTATAGTATGAAGTGGAAAGTGTTCACGTCATGGTGTAATAGTCGCCAGCTGGATCCAGTTCGCTGCTCAGTTGGTACAGTGCTGGACTTCCTGCAGGAGCGATTCACTGCAGGTTTATCTCCGTCCACCCTAAAGGTGTATGTGGCGGCCATAGGTGCTTACCACAGCCTGATGGGTGGTATAACTGTGGGGAAAGACCCCCTTGTTTCTCGTTTCCTTCGTGGGACTTTGAGGCTGAGGCCGGTAGCACACACTAGGGTGCCAACGTGGGACTTGGCCACGGTCCTGAGGGGCCTGTGCCAGGCTCCCTTTGAGCCTCTGGAGGAGGTTCCGACTAAGTTTTTAACTTTTAAGGCATTGTTCCTCCTGGCTATCTCGTCCTTAAAAAGAATTGGAGATCTTCAGGCTCTGTCCGTGGCGCCTCGTGCCTGGAGTTTGCGCCAGGTATGGTTAAGGCCTTCCTCCATCCTAGGCCAGGTTATATTCCCAAGGTGCCTACTAATGTAGCGAGATCCATTGTGCTACAAGCCTTCTGTCCTCCACCGTTCATCGATGCAGATCAGGAAAGGAGTAATTTGCTTTGCCCAGTCAGGGCTCTAGACACTTACGTCCACAGAACTGCCCTATGGCGTAAGGCTGAACAACTGTTTGTGTGCTTGGGGCCCCTGGGAAGGGGCGGCATCAAAGCAAAGGATGAGCAAGTGGGTGGTTGAGACCATTGCACTTGCTTATGAGTCGGTTGGTCAGCCCTCACCAATGGCTGTCCGGTCGCATTCTACTAGGAGCATGGCGGCATCTAAGGCCTTCGCGGCAGGAGTGGCTCTACAAGACATTTGTGATGCGGCAGGCTGGTCCTCACCGCACACATTTGTTAGGTTCTACGCTCTAGATGTGGGGCCGACGCCAGGGTCGTCAGTGCTCTCGTCCTAGTGTGCTATGTCACAGGGACAGGCACTTCTCGTTATGGTGGCGTTGGTATAAAGCGTTCCCCTAGTGTCATTCGATGCAACGGAGTTCCCTTGAAAGGAACGCCTGGGTTACGTCTGTAACCTCGGTTCCCTGAAGAGGAACGGCGTTGCATCGCCCTGCCATACCTCCTAGCGCCTGTCAGGCGGCTACTTCAGACTTTCGAAGCTAGCGCGGCTTTGTTTGGGCAGGCTTTATACTTCCTGGTCCGTGGCGTCACCGCGCTGGCGTCTCCGTACCTATTGGACTGATTTCACATGTGCTTCATGACGTCATCACGCAAGCGTTCCCCTAGTGTCATTCGATGCAACGCTCGTTCCCTCTTCAGGGAACCGAGGTTACAGACGTAACCTAGGCGTTTTTCTTTTTTAATAAATCTGCAAAAATGTCCACCATACTGTGTTTTTCTGTCAATATTGGGTGGTGTGTGTACATTAATGAGATTTTTTTTTTTACTTAAATGATTTTAGCAAATGGTTGCAATATAACAAAGAGTAAAAAAATTAAGGGGTCTGAATACTTCATATATATATGAAGTATTCAGACCCCCTTAAATTTGCTAAAATCATTTAAGTAAAAAAATTATATATATAACAACCATTATTCATATATTCATTTAGTACGACCCTTCAGAAGTCAGATTTCCTAGTTGTTGGAACACTTAATTTTAAAGAGCAGAAAAAAGCATATATAGAAAAGATTTACTTTTTCCCAAAAGGACAAAATAAAAACAATTTACCTTCTTCTTTTTTTTCTTTGTTTTTCTTTTCTTTTTCTTTTTTTGCTCTTTAAAATGAGGTATTACAGCAGGAAGTTACAATGATATTTATTTCAACTAATAATGCTTGTTGTCAGAAAAAAAGTATAACAACAGCAATCTTATTGGCAAGGTCACCCATGAATTTCACTCGTTGTGCTTCCTATCATTGTGGCACAGTTCCACACTACTCCATCAAACTATACCGCAAATATTCAAACATGTATTATTATGTATATTATTCCACATCAGCAAATCAAAAGTGCAGAAAAATCTGTGATTCTAGACAGTAGCTAGTGATGATTAAACCACATGATTCAAATGAACAAAAAACTACCAAGTTGCAGTCCAAATTAAGTCTTGTTATGGAAGAGATTCATTCAATTATATTTATTTATCTATCACTGTCACTGTTTTCAATCTGTCATGTAATAATTCTTCACTAAGAAGTTTGTGTTTTAACTAAGTGCAACAATATTGCTGGTGACCATTTATAATTAATGATTCCAACTGGATAAAAGAAAGAAAAAAAATCACACTTATGAAGGAGCAATTAAAAGAGGCTTTTATGACTACCATTAAATTTGATAAATTTGACTGCAAATGACTGAACGCAAGGGATGTTATTAGTGCTTGACGTGGGTTTTTCAATGGCCTACTAATATGAAACCAGTACAGTATAATGCCAATATAAACATAATATAGTAAATTCTATAGAAAACAAATTTCACCTAAAATTATTTTTAAAAAATCTATAAAATGCAATGACACGGTTATTGGTTTAGAACTGACCAAGGTTCTCCAACTTTTTAATAAATACATTTAAATTTAAATCTTCTTTTCTATTCATAATCTATGTGAAAACTGGATTAAAAAGTTAATATTTAATTACATTTATATGGCACTCTTACTGCTTTGCAACACCGGTGTGCAGCATCCACCTAGAATCCTAGATGATGCAACATTAGTCAAAGTGCACCAAAACACCCACCAAACACTATCTATTTGGTGGAGTGGAAATAGAGTGATAAAGCCATGATGTGGGTATGTGGTGTTCATGATAAGCAGCCCAATAGGCAATTATGGCCAGGATGCCTGGGTCACATCCCTACTTTGAGGACTGGGATTATTTTATGACCAAAGAGTAAGGACCTCAGTTTGACATCTCAGCCAAAGGACAGTGCTTTTTAACAGTATAGTGTCTGCATCTTTATGCTGGGGGCATTAGAACCCACACAGATGGTGAGCACCCCCTGCTGGCCCCATTAGCACATCTTTCAGCATTAACCTATAGGTTTCTCAAAAAGTTTCTCTGTTTAGCTTCAGTGAGTGACCAGAAGCACTGCTAGAACTGCAGGTGAGTGATAGCTGCTGTCTTATAAGTCTTCTTTAGAAAATTAATCGCTAATGAGACATCAAAAAATGGGCCAGCTGAATTTGTGAACTAGTTATTCATTAAAAAGGACTGACTCATAAGAATTATACACTTGGAATTCTATTAGCGTGGCTTGTGAACGAGGTTTTATTCTAAACAAAAGTTAAATCTAGCCAATTAAATATCCTTGAGCTGCAGCAAAAAAAACTACAAAAATGTATATTTATTCTAGAAAATGTAATATATTTTTCATTTCTTGAAAGCACAATTTAAAAAGGACCTGACAAATCCAAGTGTTCTGTGACTGAGGGAACAATGTCTATAATCTAATAATGGACAAATAATGACCAAATAAATGTCTCACCAATGTGTTGAAAGACGCAAAACAGAACATTTGTATTATGCACTAACAATGCCTTTATATTTTGCAACTATAAAATATGTAATTATTTTTATTTATTTATGTGCATTGTAATTGGCCTGTCCAATACATTAGTCTATGCTCCCTGTCAATAGCTCTTCTCACACTCATCTCTGACCCTGCAACAGTTAAAATTCCTCAAAGTTAGATTAGGTCCCTCGACTTTTACCAGTTTAATTCTGTTTGTCACTGTATTAATCAATATCATCCATTTCTTAGGCTGTTGACGATAACATGATTTGAATGGGGACAATGCATTGTCCTTCTATTCATGCATTCTTAAACAGGCTTTTGATTGTTTTTGGAACCATCAATTGAAGCATGCATTTCTGTCTCATCCTAACTGCTGAAATTTGTAATGATAAATATCCTCAGTTAGCTACTTATTACATGTTGACGCCCTAAGGGACAATGCGACACAATGTGATGTTGACACCAGGAGAGAGATTGCGTTTCGTTTCCATATTATTTACGACTGTCACTCCTTCCAGGAACTGTCGATGTAATCCGTACTCCTCTTGCTTTGCTTATACACTTCTCCTTCTTCCTCTACTTACTCTTCATTTTGATAATGTAGCCTTTAATCAGTTGTCACTTGGACTGTTGGCTTATTTTGAAAGGCAGTGAGATGGCGCCGGTGGGACAATTTCATCGCTGTGTCAGCTGCATGTCATTCATCCTTTCAATTTCCCACGATGCACCTCATTCGGGGGTCAGCTGTATTGAAATGGCTGAGATCCGCTCTGGGCAATGAAGTGTGGCTCGTCCCTTATCCGTGCAGTTGGAAGTCATTTGCTAGTGCACATGTGCAATGGTTGTTGAACCCCTACCGTTTCACAACCCCAAAATATGAGATGGCATAGCCATAATGGGATTAGTTATTTCAAGAAGATTTACAGAACATAATGCTGTGGTTTATTTGTCAGAATACATGTGCCGCTTTCCTGCAAATTAATCATATTCAGGTTTACCATTGTCACTCTGATCTCATTTAGCTTTTTTTTTTTTTTAAACTATAGCTGCTAGTTAGCACAGACAACCCTGATCCTGGTGGGCTACCTTCCTGCAAACTTCAGTTCGAACACACCTGCCTGTAATTTTCAAGTAAACTTAAACACCTTTGACCTTAAAGTAACCCTAAACACCAAAAATGTTGTTTGATAAGGGTTGGAGCTGAACTCTGTCTGACTGTAACTTTCCAGGAGCATTAGAGGGTCTGTCTACCAAGTAGATTGGTAACAGTTCTTCTTGTGTAAACGAATGCAATACAAGTCCATTTACATGGAAAAGATGTCTATTAAATGCTGATCAATTTATCCGTGTAACATACTTACTACGCCTTAAAGTCTTTGTGAAATGCTGCTTAAAACCCATTTTACTGACGTTTTTATGGGTGCCTAAATAAGTTTTAAAAAAAAAGAATATCATGCACTGAAGAATCGAGCACAATTAGATGTTTTAGAAAGTAAACATGGTAAGTCTTCATTTTGTGTTTTTTTAATATTGTAAATATTTTGTATACTGTTTAATATTGCATCTTACTGTAAAAAGAAAAAAGAAAAAAAAGGTTAATTTGTGCAAAAATAGGGACTGTAACCAAGATTTTTTGGTTATCCCCAGATTAAGCAAAAAATATTTGGTTAATTTGGAATCCCCTGTTTATACAACATAAGCATGCACATTATGTCATGTTGCGGTGGAGATGAGAAGTGAAGTAGAGTGAGGATTTGTATGCAGCTTTATTGAAGAAACAAGATGGTCATTCAAAGGAAACACAAAACAAATAAAAACAGCTTAGCAGTAAACCCTTAGACAATAACCATCAAAGTAAGACTGATGAAAAGGGCTATATATACACTAAAGAATAAACTAGGAACTAAAGACACAGGTGATACAATCTGAAACCATGGAAAAACTCAAACAGAGAAAGAAATAGGAAAAGGAAACAAAAGCAACAGAACAGAATTATCTTGATATAGTATGTTTCATGGAGGAGCCATTAGAGTAGAAGTCTACGGTGGAAGAAAGGTAGAAGTAGAAGACCATGGTGGGGGCAAAAGGAATCATTGACCAGTGTGGAGCCAGGGAATATAAAGACTGAGGCAACACTGGGAGTGGTGGAGACCAACACAGAGCTGGAGAAATGGAGGAGAAAGATTGAGTCGGTGGGTCAGAGGACGATGAAGAACCAAAGGGGTAGATATCCAAGACAAAACTTAAGGCTCAGATGTCTATGGTGGACCCAGGGGAAAATCAACAGAATGTGGTGGAGCCAAAATTATTAGAGACCCTAGTAAAGCCAGAAGGATCAAAGAGCCACAGTAGAGCCGAAGGAACAAAGACTCAAAGCAGATTCAGGGCTCGGTGGACCGAGGTGGAGCTGGAGGGTCGAAATCATAGGCTGAGGAAGGGCCAGGGAGCAATCCATGCCAGGTGGAACCAGCATAGCAAGGGCCAGGGAACAGAGAATTATCCAAGCCGGGCAGAACAGGTGGAGTAGGAAGGGCTAGGGAACTGGACAGAACCAGAGCATCTAACAGCATTGTAACAGACAATAATGAAACTGAGGCTGATGAAGTGGGCTATATATGAAAAGAGATAAACTAAGAGCAAAACAAGACAGGTGATACAAATCTGAAACCATGGAAACAGATTTAGTTACTATGGAATCAAATTCAAACTAAGAAAAAAAACTCAGTAAGAGAAAACAGAAGCAATGAGAGAATTATCTTCAAAATGAGTCTAAGGAACAGAACATATGTGAAACATAAGTACTAGCTTATAAACATATATATAATTTGACATTAATTATGTTTGATATGCTAGATTTAATACTGCCTGTTTAAACCTTAATTTAGAGTACAGGAGGATGCCACAGCATCCTTAGTACATAAAGAAGATCATTCCATTTGATCTATTCGAAAGTCAATTCAAGTTGTCACCTTCATTTACATAGCGCTTTATACAATACATATTGTTTCAAAGCAGCTTTACATTCATAAGAGGAAAATAATGCAACAAAATTTGTTTCGGCTGTACAGCCGCTCTGGAGAAAACGGTGATGTCATCGTCCAGCTCAGTTTAGTTCTCATACAATCGTGTCAATGCAGGCAGATCAATAATTTAGTTGAATATTTAGTGTCCCCAACTAAGCAAGCCAAAAGCCAAAGGCAACAGACGAGACAGTGGCTAGGAACCAAAACTCCATCGGGTGACAGAAAGGAGAAAAAAAAACTCAAAGATTTACTGAAATTAACTAAAATAATGTAATTTTACATGTAAAAGTAATTTAGTAACTGTACTAATTTACTAACATTGCTATAATTAAACAAACAAATAAATACATGTCAATTTATTTACTAGACAACTACTTTGAAGCAACATTAAAATGATGCCATCACACATTTTTTTAAAAAGCACCTTTTTTTAAATAGGCATCTAATTATAATGGCTCATGACACAGAAGTTCTGAAACAAACGGCAATAAATTTTTGGGCCAAATCTCACTGTGACTTTTATAGAGATGCAAAAGCTTTATGTTATATGCTGTGATAATTTACATGTAGCAGTAAAGTTAATTTAGAAATTGCCAGTGTTAAACCATCAATTTCCATTCTGACAGGTCATTAGAATGTGGTCAGCACACAGGCTGTGGCATGGCCAGGGCTTTTGACAAGCCACCAAAGTGCTGCGGTGTGTAATGCAAAAAAAAAAAAAACTAAAAGGGAAAGGTTTAAGGGCTGCTTGCTGTTCATTGGACATTACAATCAGCATGACCCTTATCACATGCACACATGCATACTCCCAGTACAAAAGAACACTGAGTAAGTCTGGTTGTTGAAATAGGTATTGCAGTGGTCTGATCTCCTCCAGGAACCAGGCGTCACATTTTGTTATGCCCAATTAATAATAGGGCAGCCATAAGACTGGGGGTGAACGTTCTTTGGTGTTGTCTCATTTCCATTTTATTCACTCGCTCAGATCTGATTATCTTCTAGGGAACATTTGTTAACATTTCTTCACCAAAGGAACCAATTTGCCATCTGATCCCTTTTGATCATGAAACAATATTTTCCAGTTCTACAGATTAAAGGCCTATAAGTCCATTCATCAGTAATATAATATAAAGGGGAAACTGGATATAGTTGTCACACTCCACTTACTCCAGTAAATATTTTTTATTTTATTTTTCCAAAGTTTATTGGCTTATCCAAAAATTATAAAAAATTATAGCCTGACGTGGTCATACTCAATTCTAGTCAGAATATGAGTCTGATACCGCTTCATTGGGCTGTGATTATGGGGCGTGTTTCAACCGAACCAGGAAAGACCTCAATTGGATAGACCCACAACCAATCAGAGCAACGGAGCAAGTGTAAAATTAGTTGTCAACAGAACTCAACTGCACTGTGTTGCCAAGTCCGTGTAGCAATTGTGCGTGACATTGCAAAAAAACTTGGCAACCCTGTCTGCACGCACACTGGATTAAGTAACGTTACAAGAAAAAGATGAGTGTAAACGATCTTTGCCAGTATTGTATTAAAAGTATTTAAGGATACATTGAGTACCACGCACGTGCAGGGGGCTTTGGGTGCTCGAGCCCCTGTCCTTTTTCAAAATTAATCAAAATTGCCCCTCTCAGACAAATATCAATGATAATATGTGTGGTCAATAAAAAAGGACAATTTGTCCAATACTAACAAACTGCTCAAAAGTTGGAAAACTTCTGTTTATTTTTTCATATCAGTCGGTCTGAGGCGTTGCTTGTGTTTCACTGGCTGATTTTCCTCTGTTCTGTTCGGAACGGCTCTCGAGCCATATGGTTCTTTCAGAGAGTGTCTGTAGCTTTACGGGAGAAAAGCATTCCCCCAAACAAACCAAAACAATTTTTTTTCATCAATAATCAAAGCTAATACTATGTTGATTTAATTAAAAATCTATATATTATATGTTTTAAAATTTTACATAAATCGTCAATGCCCGGGCCGTTTGTCATGTATAATACACCAACCAATCATGATCTGGCAAAGTTCAGATTCCATTGGACAATGTGAAGTGGAGTGGTAATTTTCTGTTCTAATTCATAAATCGGTTGAAAATGACATGGACAGACGAACTAACGTTTGTGGAACGATTTCCTGACTAAATGGATGTTAACTGACATCAAACAAAGCACTGCACAAAACCACGCAGCACCAAAAGTCGCATAATGTAAGTAAGTCAGTGTTAAATTCACTACGGCACCTACTGGCCAATTATGTGAAATGGTGGCGTGAAAGGACTTTATTATTTTACCATTTTTTATAATTATGCAGCATTATGAAAAAAGTATCTTATGCTCATTAAGCCTGGATTTATTTGATCAAAAACAGCAATATTGTAAAATATTATTAAAATAATGGTTTTCTATTTTAATATACTTTAAAATTAAAAGTATATGTATGTCTGTGATCAAAGCTGAATTTATCATCATTACTCCAGTCTTCAGGGTCACTAATAGATTAGACATGTTGGAAACAGTTGTGCTGCTTAATATTTTTTATAACCTGCTGTGATAGCTACTCAAGATGAAAGATTGTTTGATTAATAAAATGTTAAAAAGAACATGTAATAATATTATGCGCAATATGCGCAAATTAAAGAACACAGACACAACTGGATAATTTGCATAATGAATGCAATCTACCAGCAGCACAATTTAGCGTCTCGTAGGGCTGAACGATATATCGTTATCGTATCTATATGAACTTTCAAGATATTACTATCGAAAAAAGATATAGATATAGATTTCCCCTCTCCACGCTCGCCCTGCATACAACTCTGGCAGTCACAACAATCAGTTTTACGAGTGCCCTTGAATGCACCGCTAAAGTGAAAGCGCACACACTACCAGGGATGTGGGAACTATATTGTGAGAGGGGGGGCGGCGTTTCCATGGTGACGCGTCATTGCTTGTCAGTGGAAGTATGTTGTTGTTTAAACACCTTTATAACGATCGCGTTATGCCTGGCTCACACTACAGGAGTTTTAAAATCCTATCTGATTGTAAAATCTGGTTGCAGCACACACTTCAGGAGAATCTTTGCAGATTTTCTTCCCTCAAATCTTAAACATGCTCACATTACAAGATTTGAAATTCGCGAAGCATCACACACTACAAAATGTTATTAAGATTATCGTGCCAGAGGAAGCGCATCACGTGATCTACGCAACAGATTGGAATCGGGGAAAATGGATACTGTAAACCGAAAACTTGCTCTATCAATATCATTTGTTGTGAAAAAAAAAAAACAAAAGTGGAAAAATAAACGAGTGTGGATGAGAAAATGTTTGGGGAGATCAACATGGACTGTCAGTTCTTCAGCGAGAAATGGAGGTAAAATGTACCTTATATTAGTATCATAGTGTGCTAGAATGTTTACCGTTATAATATTGCCTGCCTAGTTCAAAAGCTATAGTGTCACCTTTTCCAGTGTAGATTTGTGCTGTAATATGAAAATACAATTGATGCTAGTATAGTATGTATTATGAAATGTGTCTACTTATAAGAAACAAGGGTTTGCAGCTTTCTCTCTCTCACACTCACACACAAACACGCTGCGCGCACATACACACACAGCGCGTGTGTATGTATGTGCGCGGTTTCGCGCGCACATACATATACACACACGCACATACATACACACACACGCACATACATACACACACGCACAAACAATCCCCTCTCTATCTATCTATATAATTATTGTTATCCGTGTTGTCGGTTTCGCGGTCGCCATTTCGAAATGTCCGTCACTTCCGTCTAGTCGTAGACTTGTTTCCTATTGGCTATTGTGACAGTACTGACGTTATTACAATCTTGCTCATCCACGATAAATATCAAACATGTTTGATATGATCGGGGAGAGCCCGATTTATGTGAGAGCAGATCGGGAGGGGCAAGATTTTATCTGTGAATGTCTCACATTACCAAATAATCAGCGCCGAACATCGGAACCGATCGAGGTCGTGGACAAGATTTTTTCTCCGATTCTCGGGAGGGGGAAATCGGGTATAAATCGGTCTAAAACTCCTGTAGTGTGAGCCAGGCATTAGTTGAGCTGTATGCGCGATGGGCGCCGCTTTTTCAGTTTGTGCCGCAAAGGCAGTTCAGAGAATCGGATCTGTTGGATTTACAACCTCTATGTTTACAACACGTGAATTCATCCACTTCTCCCGAAATACTTAAAAGTAAGTGGCTGGTGAACTGGGAATAGAATAGAGTAAACAAGTTACTTACACAATGTGTATCTGATATGAATAAAACATGTCAAATTATAATGGAAAGGATTATTATTACCTCTTCCATAGACATCAGTGTGTAATTTATGTTAATGTTGATGACTTGTTCTTAAAAATAAAACTATACTTTCCAAATTTTTTTGTATTATGATCTTTTTATTTTTCTGAGAAATGCTTGGTTTTCACCGAACACGTCTCCACTCACCAATACCTGGATGGGCATTTAAAGATTTAAAAAAGCTATACAATTTCAACATCTTCAGTGGTGCAATCAGTAAAATATATGCTGTATGGCTTAAGCATTTTGATTTTGACGCGATTGACTGGGTTCGAATCCACCATGTGCAGAGTTTGTTCTTATCTCTTGTTTCAACACAAATCACACCATAAATGCATTTACTTTCAATAAAAATTAAGAAAATGTTCTAAATGTGGAAATAAAGTGCCTAATGAAATGTTTAATAATAAAAAAAAAGCCTTTATTGGGTAGGTGTAGGGAGGGCTTTTTTTGTCCCATTCAGGCAGAATCCATTTAATAATTTTAATGAATATAATCATTTACACTCAATGTTATTATTGTGTCCTTTTAATGTACAACAACACTGAGGTGTAAATAGTATGTATCTGTCAAAAAGTACAAATTACATGTTATTTACACATATTGCAAAGAACTGCTACTTTAAATGGTGTTGAATACAACAACTTATATTGAATATATCAACTTAGTATGCAATTGAACTTAGTAAATAGCATCTATAGCTATTTGCACTTAGTGTAAATATCATCTATCGCTAAGAAAATATGTTATTTTCACTGAGTGTAAATATAATCTATTTGCTATTTACACTCTGGCTTAAATAGCATCTATCGCTATTTGCACTTGGTGTAAATAGCCGCAGCCTAAAAAATATTTGTCACAGGTAATATTATCAGAATAGCTGCCGCATCAGACAACTCATGCAGGTATGGATACTTCAGCCATCTCTCTTTCTACAGTCTTTCTACAAATGTCTCTCCTCTCCCATCATGAGTGTATATGCTGATTGCTGATTGGCTACAGTAGTGTTGTAGTGCTTGGTCTGATCAGTCTGGTCTACTTTGTGTTTTTCTCTTTTTTTCAAGTACAAACTATTTTCTACAGGGATGTAGCAAATATTCACAAAATGGCTTGTTTCGGTGTTGATTTCAATATTCAACCACAATTTTTTATTTAATTTTTTATTGTCTACTGTGACAGTAAAAATGCTGCGCAACATGACACAATCACAGTAAATCAGAACATATTGATGTTGGACCAATGATACTTATCTGTGAGAGGGATCATCTAGAACAATGCCACAGCATCAGAACAAAGCATCCATCATAATGCCCTGTCACATTTTAACAAAAAACTCTGATTATCTTGCTTAAAGAAATTGCTTATATATATATATATATATATATATATATATATATATATATATATATATATATATATATATATATATATATATATTGCTTCATCATCATGCACTAGAAGAGTCACTGTGCTTATCAATGTATCAATAAATATAAAATCAAAAGTGTAACATAAGTTCTTCCTGACGAAACCAGGTGCCCTAGAATGGAAAAGTCTCGGTTACGTCTGTAAACTTAGCTCCCTGAATAGGGAACGAGACGCTGCATCACCGCTTTGGGAACGCCTCTGCGTGATTGCGTCGTGAAGCACATATGCCATCTGTCCAATAGAGAGAGAGAGTACGTCCTGGCGGGTGACGTTATCGACCCGGAAACTATAAAGCACCCGGGCAAACGTCAGCTTCTGGAGAAGGCCTGAAACAAGGCGCTTGCGGGCATGCGAGGAGTATGGCAGGGTGACGCAGTGTCTCGTTCCCTATTCAGGGAACTAAGGTTACAGACGTAACTGAGACGTTCCTTTTCAAGGAAACTCGCGCTGCGTCACCGCTTTAGGAACGAGAATACCCACGTCCCCATATGAGTCTGGATGCCCGCCTGTGGCATGGGTTAAGAGGCAAGCACCCGAGACCCCGGAGTAGCATTAATGTCTAGTTCATAGAACCTGACGAAAGTATGATTCAATTTTTCCTGGTCTGACGTCGTAAACGGAGGAGGACAAAAGGCTTGGAGTACAATGGGTCTCACTGAGTTAGTGAGGACCTTAGGAATATACCCGGGCCTCGAGCGAGAAAGGCCTTAGCCATACCCGGAGCGAATTCCAAGCACAAGGGTGCCACAGAGAGTGCTTGAAGATCCCCAATTCTCCTTAGGGAAGAAATGGCTATGAGGAACACTGTCTTTAGAGTGAGAAACTTCTCCGAAACTTCCTCGATAGGCTCGAAGGGAGCCTCGGAAAGACCTTGCAGGAGGATAGAAAGGTCCCAGGCCGGCACCCTGGTGCGTGTCACAGGCTTTAGCCTCAAAGATCCACGGAGGAAACGGGTTACAGCCTCCTGCGGTCGGATGGCAGGAGGCTGCGGCCTCCCTGAGGGTGAGCCCCATGGATTGGACGGGGACGAGTCAAGCCGGGTCCCTGCTGACATTACATCTGGCCTCTACGATTGCCTGGAGGGGAATGAGTTCTCTGGATGGGAACACTTAACTGGCTTTATGCTGACAGCTAGCGGTCACCTGCTATCAGGTTCCGTTTTTTTAGCCGGCAGCACCTGAAGGCGGTTGCATACCCTAGTACGACGAGACAACGCTGCTTCTATGCGGTCCCTACAGGACGGGGACCTGCGTAGGTTGCCTACAGCATGGTTACCTACCGGACAGGCTTAGGAGCTCCCCTCAAGAAAGGGTCGTCTGTGAGCTTACAGCCGCCTGGGCCTGATCTGTCGGTGTAGGCCCCTCGGGGCCTCCCCAGTTAGATCGGCATGTAGGCCTGTTCGGCCTTCCGAGCGCCGTTAGGAGATGCGCTTGGTAGATCCTAGGATTGAGTGGCTGAGCTCCCCTCGCTAGCAAGGGTCGGAAAGCACTAAGCTGAGCGCTGCTCTCCAGGATGGCCCGTCTCTAAGGTCCGGCCTGAGGCGGGCACTGCCAGTCTCGCAGTCCCCAGGCTGGCCGCCTCCTCGGAGGTGCATTTCCAGAGGCTCTGTTTCAGGGTTGGCCGACGGAAGCGTCCCACACAAGTGATGCCAGGTCTGACCTCCCTGGTGGCATTCGGTGAAGGTTTTCCCCAATAGACCCCCTCGGGTCCCCCTAGCCACATTCTCTTAAAGGAACCCCTTCTGTTGAATAGGCCGGTTACAGGCCTTTGAGCGGCCGAGGAGGACTTCATGCGATACGCAAGGGTGCCCCCCAAGGCTTATAGCTTGGGCTTTGACCGTAGGGGATGCTGTCACTGACAGCCTAGTTTGACCAGAGGGGGAGTGGTTCAGGCATTTCAGTTGAATTTGCTTGTCCTGACAGTTGTCACTGCCAGTGGGCATGCACTCCCCTCGGGATTGTGGCGTGGGTATATTCCCCGTTGCGTCTTTCCGAAGCAGTGCGAGTTCCCTTTCGAAAGGGAACGTCTCCGGTTACGACTGTAACCTTAGTTCCCTAAGAACAGGGAACGAGATGCTGCGTCACTTTGCCATGCCTCGGGGCCTGCCTGCTCGCCAACAGTCCCTTCAGACGAAGTGGATAGTGTTGTGTTTGCATGGCACCCTCATATACTTCCTGGTTTCACGGTGATGACATCAGAGGCTCTCGTCAGTCAATAGGATTGATGTGATTGGATAGCAATTCAGACACCGGTCATGCTGAGGCGTTCCCCCGTAGCGTCTTTCCAACGCAGCGTCTCGTTCCCTGTTCTCAGGGAACTAAGGTTACAGTCGTAACCAGAGACTTTTACTTAAACATGTGCAATCTCTCTTGTGTGTGCGGATGGTCTGAAAACACAGACAAACAAGTAAACTGCATTTCAGCAATCTCCATTTGAGATTTTTTGTGAAGTGTCATTCAGTCGGTCTGTGTTCTGTCAGGACTCACGAGCCGCTTGTATTGTTGGGGATTGTTAGCTGAACAACTGCACTTGTGTGAGCTTCTGAAATAAGCCAATCAGACCAGAGCTCAACATTAAAAGTCATGACCCTTCCAAATAAGGCAAAAACAGACCATTTCATTCTAGGGACAATTTCTAGGGTTGTAAATGGACCTGTAAAACCATATCTGGAAATTTTTTGGCCTTAAATAAGCCACATACCCTCTATGTAGATATCAGAAAACAATTTAAAATATTGTTTCAACTCATTCTAGGGCACCTTTAAGAGAAGATTACTTTTCACTAGTTGATTTTCCAAACAATGTCCACACAAAAGTACTTTGCAATTAGGAATACTATATTAAAAGACTCCAGAAGTCTTTGTGTTCCATCTGCAGTAGCACTGTGCTAAGATTCACCCTACACCTGACCTGACTGAGAGAGGAAGTGACTCTATAGACTCTCTGTTCTTTAAAGACACTCAATCAATGCTTTTGAAGTTCACAGTCCTCCCTCACTCACCATCCATTTTGTGTCCTCTCATCGGCTGCTCTCTGGCTCCAGACCCATCAGCTACTGTATATACTTTTGCATGTTCTGCATGTTTAAAAGCACATATTGGCTGTTCTGACTATTAATTCATGAAGTGCTGTGAGAAGTGATGTGGTCTACTTATGCACACATGAGATGATATAGCTAAAAGAAAAGTTCAAATTTAAAAGAAAAGTTCAAATTTAAAAGTTACAATATATATATAAAATATTGATTTATGCATAAAGGTTTATACATATAAGTCAGAGATAATATATCCATAAAACATACAATTCAAGTCCCTGGCGATATGTATGAAGCAGCCTTTCATGGATCGAAAATGTAGGCTTGTCACAACAGGAGGTTTCCTTATCTGTCTGTCCCTCTACCCTTTCTGCTCCATTACATTTTTAACAAAAACAAATAAGAATTGTTACTCTATTGTAAATCAAGAGAAGGAAAATTATATAAGCAGTTGCAAGACACCCTGTCAGCACTTTTAAGGATTGAATAAAGTCTGCTTGATAATTTTCACTCATTTCAATGCATACTGATTTTTTCTTCAGAACCATTGGGAGGCCTAACAATAGAGCCCATAAACAGAGTTTGATCAGCCTCTGATGAGATGATGGCACAGAGAAATGGAAGTTCTTATAGAGTTAAGACACCATTTGTTCACAGACTTGTGCCTGGTTTTGCCGTGATCAGAAAAAAGGCTTGTTCTCGGTAGTCCTATGCTGTGGCTGACAATAGAACCATAAAACACACCAAAAATGGCAAAAAAAAAACAATACATTTTCAGCTGAATCAAAAATTTTAGAGTCAATTTTCAATGCACGATTATAGACCTAAAAATTCAATACTTTTTTTCTGCAATCTCTTCTCAGCCGCGGCCGCCTATGTCAAATACTGCACTCGTTATTTTTAATGGGTAGACGAATAGATCCTGAAATATCGTTACTTTTTGATACTGATATCGAAAGGATTATCCTCACAATAACAGTTATTGGTTTTGTACCAGTGATAATATTTATTGATATATATGAAATTTGATGTTTAAATGTGTGTAGGAAGGCTTTTCGATACTGTGGCAACACCAACACGTAAAAAAATCATGAAAAATGCTGCAAATTATTTATTTGCACTAAATTTGCTTTTTTTTCATAAATCTAGTCTCCTTTTTTTTTATAAAATAAGGCAGAGAAGTGAAATGAATGGAATATTTTGGTGTTATATTACTGTCTCTGAACAACACATGAACAAAACTGAATTGAAAAAGAATACGTTTTAAAATATTTGTTCTCCAGTAATCATTTTGTGCACTTTATTTTTTAAAGCCAGAGAAGTGCTATAAAAGGGAGAAATTATATTTTGTTATTTTATTATTGTTTCTGGACAAAAACCTGAATATTTTTTTTTTTTTTTTTGTATTGTGTTTTGATTTTTGAACCTGTAAATGTTACATATTAAAACCTATGTATTAACAATGAGACCAGGTTGGCTATAATAAAGTCATGCTACAAAATAATGCAGGTAGATCAGGCCAGTGTTTACCTTAAAAACAGTACAGCTTCATCAATATGTAGATGGCAATATCGAAAATATACAATGCAGAACATAACTCCCAAAAAGCCATCTTCTGAAGCATTTATTTGTAGGTTTATAATAAATAAATCACAAATAAAATTAAGCAATGCAATGCTTATCAGAAAAATATAGAATTCAACATTCACTTAAGAAAATATTTTGAGGGTACATATGACGCGTGGTGTAGGGGAGTAAGCAAATATCTTTATTAAATCCAAAAAACCTTTAAAAGGTAAATGTCAGATTTTCTAGCAGCTGCGAGTTCCTTTTATAGCTGTCCTTTGCCCTTTTGATCATTTGCTGGCATTTACTTGTAGTATTATGTAAGAGTTTCCTGATTCCTTTCAGTTTCTCTGCCTGCAGATGTATTGGGCCAATTACTGTCAAAGTATCAGAACAGTTTGTTTACAATGCATGTTTCACGTTAACTCTGTTGTTGAAGTTTTTCATGTTTTGTAAACCTCACCTGACTTACTCTAGACACCCTTATTCAGAGCTACTTAAGACAACAGAACAAAGATTTGTCGAAGCCAGTGGCCTCATAGGTAGTGCTATGACATGCAGCGCGGTTGCGCTTCGGGCCCCTTCTCTTTTCCACTTTGCTTCCTGCCCTCTCTCCAACTATACTATCTAAATATAGAAAAAACGACACAAAAAAGAGCACTTGTGGAAAAAATAGGAGAAATACCAAAGTTCAATGTGGCAGCTGTAGGCAGAAATGTTCCACAAGCTAAAATAGCTTAAATCCATAGGGTAAAGGCTGTAACTTTCGTGGAGAAGGACAGGACCAACAGTTTTTTCTGATGGCTTAAATGATTAGTTCACTTAAAAAAAAAAAACTTTTGCTGATAATATACTCACCCCCATGTCATCCAAGATGTCCATGTCTTTCTTTCTGCAGTCGAAAAGAAATTAAGGTTTTTGATGCAAACATTTCTCCTTATAATGGAGGCAATGGACCCCAAACGGTTACAGGTCCGAATGACAGTTTCAGTGCAGCTTCAAAGGGCTTTCTGAGAGAAACCGAGCAGTATTTATGCTATTATTTGACCTCTTATCAGACAAACGTGATCGCCATATCTTCGCCAAGTGAGGTCAACACGAGCGTGGTCATAGATGCATACGTAGATGACTCATTAGCACCTGCACGGATCAGTAGAATGAGGCATCTACGATATCTATGACCACGCTCGTATTTGACCTCACTTGGCGGAAGTTATGGCGGAGCTCAGAGATGATCACGCTCGTCTAATAAGAGGTCAAATAATAGAATAAATACTGCTCGGTTTCTCGCAGAAACTGATCGTTTGGCTAGATAAGACCCTTATTAATCGTCGGGTATGGTTTAAAGCCCTTTGAAGCTGCACTGAAACTGTCATTCGGACCTGTAACCGTTTGGGGTCCATTGCCTCCATTATAAGGAGAAATGTTTGCATCAAAAACCTTAATTTCTTTTCGACTGAAGAAAGAAAGACATGGACATCTTGGATGACATGGGGGAGAGTAAATTATCAGCAAAAGTTTTTTTAAAAGGGAACTAATCCTTTAAGAACATTTTTTGTAACTATTGGCTATTTTTGCAAAACTCTACACACAAATGCGAAAACCCTTTATTTACACTCATCAAAACAAACACAAGAGTTTTTTTTCCAAGTCAAAACACAAAATAGTAAATTCACTGAGGAAAAAAAATAACAAAAAATAATCAGTCTACGTCGTGTCGTCTCTCTGGGTCCGGCCACAAAATTTCGTCTACATCACATGCAATTTCCTCTAGTCATTCTAAAACATTCTTCCTCTGCCCCCAGCATTTGGATTCCTGCTCCTTCCATTGTACTCCACACAGACAGCTTACCTATGGCTCATTTATAGTGCTTAGGCTGATTGCAAAGGGAACAAATGATCTAAAACAGTTTTCACATGTGAAAGTGTGCCAGACAGTTGGCAAAATAGTGTAAATAATAGCCATACGTGTGTATAGTTTTGCTAGGAGTGTGTTGATCATTTGGAAATTTTAGTGTAAAGCAGTGAGTTGTGTTTACAGTTCCGCAAAAAGAGTCCTGTGCAGTGGATTGTTCCTACAGTTTTGCAAAGTGTGTGTAACAAAATTGCAAACTGAGTGCAAAGTGTTTGTGCTTTAAGTTTTGCAAACTCAGTGAGTGGTTTTGCTATAAGTATTAATAGTTTTAGAAATTGTGCTATAAGAATCACGGTTAGGGTTTAAGCATTCAGAAAAAACAGTAAGTGGACTTTGGGTCCTGGTTTCACAGGCCAGGATTAGGCCATCGTTAAATTGGGACATTTAATAGCTTTTATAAAAGTGCCATCTTGAAACAGAACAATGGCACTGACTTATTTTAAGATATGTCAGTGCAAGTTGCTTTCAGTTAAAACTCAAACATGCATTTTAGTCTTAGATTAGGTTTAAGCCTTGTCTGTGAAACCAAGGGATAATCTGTTTTACATGAAAATGGGTGTTGGGAGTTAGACCTTACAGTGTGAAGAAATGCTAAAGACATAGCAAGAGATAGACGAAAACAAATAATAGCAGTCTCACTCTCTGCATGACTGATAAACACAACATACACCAAATTAAAATGTCTCTGTGATGCCTTCTGAGAAAATTACACTTCTATATCCCCTTTCAATGTCTCCAAACCAATTGACAAGCCTTTGTTTAGTTCCCCTCCCCTTTTTGCATCAGACTTGCACTGTTTACATAGGTTTTATAAATGTTGGAGAATAATAAGAACAGGCCTGGCCATGCCATGTGTTTATTGAGAGATTAATGGTATTACAGTTTTTTCCAACTGCTTACACACAAAATCTGTTCCTGTCACACGATTTTTGAAACCCCTCACTCAAAGTGTAAACGTACACCAAATCTCCAAAACCATAAGCTATTTCTCAGCCTTCGACTCCGTTTTCAATTGCATAAAACACTTTTTTTTTCAAAACGCTACACACAATTCTCTACATAAAAACACAAAAATCTAACAGGAAGTGACTTGCTTTCCTATTCCAAACACAACCAATCAAAATGCTACACTAATTAATCAGTGCCTCACACTAACTCCTCACTTGTGCAAACAGTCATTGCTTTACTTAACACCAACCAATCATGGCTTTAGAATAGCTCAAAGGTCAAGTAATAGGTTTTGAATTTAGTTATTGGTTTTTATACCGTACAAACTGTACATTCTATCCCCCTACACTGCCCCTGCCCCTAAACCTACCCATCATAGAAACATTCTGCATTTTTTCTTTCTCAAAAAAAAACTCATCCTGCGTGATTTATAAGCCTTTTGAAAAGTGGGGACATTCTGGCTGGTCCCCACAATTCAGATGATCTCGGGTTTTACTATCCTTATGGGGACATTTGGTCCTCACAATTTAATATAAACAAGGACACACACACACACACATGTTGTGTTTCCATGTTTTATGGGGACATTCCATAGGCGTAATGCATTTTATACTGTACAAGCCGTATTTTATATCCCCCTACACTGCCCCTGCCCCTAAACCTACCCATCACAGGAGACATGCTGCATTTTTAAATTTTCAAAAAACATCACTTAGTGTGATTTATGACCTGTTTTCCTCATGGGGACCAAAAAATGCCCCCACAAGGACAAGGATTTTGGATATTACCATCTTTGTGTGGATATTTTGTCCCCATTAGGTAGGGTTAGGTCAAGATTTAGGAGTTTCAGTCAGGTCACACACACACACACACACACACACACACACACACACACACACACACACACACACACACATGTTGGGTTTTCATGTTTTATGGGGACATTCCATAGGCGTAATGCATTTTATACCGGTACAAACCGTATTTTTTATCCCCCTACACTGCCCCTGCCCCTAAACCTACCCATCACAGGAGACATGCTGCATTTTTACTTTTTCAAAAACATCACTTAGTGTGATTTATGACCTGTTTTTTACTGTATTCTAAAGAATATACTTTTGGTATACATATGTTTATGGTTTTATTGTATGCTACTGTATATAGCAGTAATGTTTGGCTTAATAAATATTTTCAGTTTCTACATTGCATTGGGTTACAGACTCCTCTCAGCAGAATACTTTCACTGGAGAACATTGTATTGAAATGCAGATATAAGCCAATGAAAGACCAAAGAGCTTTACATTTAGAAAACAGTGTTCACATGGTATATCCAAAAGTTTACTATTATGAAAGAAGTGTTTGCCATTTGATGCAAATGCTTCATTCTGACATGTGTTTATGGCATTTTGAATGCAGTGTTACATTTTGAAGGAGATGTGAGGCATTTTGCATCTTGTGTGTGCAGAGTTTTGAAAAAAGGAGACAAAGTTTTGAAAACTTGTGTAAGCAGTTGGAAAAAACTGTTATAATAGTATTAATGGCTAGTTTAAGGTTAAAGTGTTTTGCAAAAGGTACATGCAATGTGTCAATTTATCATAATTTACCCACATAGAAAGTTTTTTTGTGATGGGTAGGTTTAAGGGGATAAAATAAACAATATTTTACAGTATAGAAACCCTTATGTCTATGGAATGTCCCCATAAAAATGAATATGTGTGTGTGTGTGTGTGTGTGTGTGTGTGTGTGTGTGTGTGTGTGTGTGTGTGTGTGTGTGTGTGTGTGTGTGTGTGTGTGTGTGTGTGTGTGTGTGTGTGTGTGGACTTATGGTATGGGGACAAAATGTCCCCACAAAGATGGCAATATCCGAAATCCTTGTCCTTGTGGGGACATTTTTTGGTCCCCATGAGGAAAACATATCATAAATCACACTAAGTGATGTTTTTTGAAAAAGTAAAAATGCAGCATGTCTTCTGTGATGGGTAAGTTTAGGGGCAGGGGCAGTATAGGGGGATAGAATATATGGTTTGTACGGTATAAAATGCATTACACCTATGGAATGTCCCCATAAAACATGAAAACCCAACATGTGTGTGTGTGTGTGTGTGGATAACCTCAACTTTCGGTTCCAAAAACGGAGATAGCTTTCAGGATATGTAAGTAGTCATAGCAACTTATTCTCTGAACATAACCAGGGGAGTATTTCAGAAAGCAGGTTATGTGACAAGTAGCCAAAGCAGCTCATGTTCCAGGGTTAGTTTGCTTAAGAGGTATTCAGATGTGTGTTATATAAGTATTTATAAGTATATACTTATATTAATATAACTAAATTTGGTATGTAGTTACAGTTACAATTATATATTGTAATATACAATATAATATATTATATGGATCTGCATTCAATTAATTAGCATCAAACAAACAATATAATCTTCTCAGTGAATAAAGATTACGTATTAAACGAAAAGATTGAAAAATTATTGCATAATATGGCTTATCTGTTCACCAAGCATGTAAATCAAAAGATTTTTTGTCTTTTTCTTAGCATCTGTTTCCATTGTGACTCATTGTGACTCATTGATTGAGAATGAGTGTTAACCGTGAACATACTCTGAGTTGGCTGAACTTACTTTTTGGAACCAGCATACCTCGAGTTAGCATGGTTTGGGTTACTCAACCGAGAGTTCAGTGTGCATTTCTTTGTTTGATGGTAAGATAACCTTGCTTTCTGGAATACCCCCCTGCACTTGCATAACCTAAAGGGGTCATCACATCCAGAAACCAAAACGACTAGCCAAACAGCATTTGGGACTGAAAGAATCAGTGCAAACAAGAATACCTAAGTTAAGGGAAGGGAAAAACTTGAAATAAAAGGTTACGCTGTCACATTCAGCCAGCTGTCCACTGAATTATGGATGTTTCTTGGCTCCAGACTTTGTATCCGCCTGCCTAATCAACACCATTTAAAGATGTAGTGTGTGTAGACATTTGCTGCATTTTAATTATTTGACATAGCCTTTTTACCTACCCGAACTGAAGTGTTCCTCTAAACACCATTTATTTATAGAAGTGCTTCATTCATCAGTGATGGATCCACATTTTGCCACTGTATCTTTACCAAAGCTATGAATTAAAGTCAACATAAAATTTTTAAAATTCTTGGTCTACTTTCACTCAAAGACACATATTACTGAAGTAGAATGAGTAGCAAATGGTTTTACTTAGTGACATGGAAACTTTCAAAGAATGTCTGAGAGGACAAGACAATTGCGTGCAATAGCCAATGCAAATACATATTAATCTACTAAGTGACATTTGAGTTCAACTAGAGCGTTTGAGTTAACAAGGGCCTGTTTTAAAAACAAAGCTCTCATCAGCCCCTGCTCACTCACCGTTCTCTTAAAACCTTGAATGTCACATTTGCATGTGAGGCCTGAAGCTGGAGGTAACTTCTTGTAGTTTGAGAACTCATTTAGTTGTCACTATACCTGTCTTGGATGATTAAACAGGCATTTTAAAGCTAAAGTGTTGCAAATTAAATTAATTTGGTAACACTTTAGATTACAGCGTAACTTTTGGTAATTATAGTGTAACTATAAAGTATGTATTTGTAGGTATAAGGGAACAATATATAATATTTGGGGAATAAAGGGGTAACTATAAGGAAAATTAACAAATGATTAATACTGTAAGTATTTTTTGATTAAGTGGTAATTATCCGTGTAGTTAAAGGGTATGTTAATTAAAGTGGTGTTTGTTACCTTCTTGTTTCATATAAATACAGGGTAAATACAATAAAAAAACACGTACACAATCTGATATCACTTGGAAACATTTATTTGAAAAACAACTTTCAAAACAGATTTATGACACTTATTCATTTTTTAAAATAAACTTTTAATTTCAAATACTATCGTCCTGACAGAAAGAAGCATGTTTTGTTCCTTTTTTGTTTCCCTTGCTTGGCTTCTCCTCCTTTTGTTCCTCTTCTTCTTTTTCATTATTTCCACTGAAGGAATCCTGAAGTCTTTTGCTATTCTGTATTAATATTTATTAAAAGAAAAGGTACAACCAGAAATGCTCTCATAATTGACTTTATCTGAAACTCATGGTGGACTGGCGTCTCCGAAAGAATGGAAGTGAAATGTGACAACATGCCCCATAGGTGGGGTACATTGTAACATGTGACATGTCCAAATGACAGCTTAAAATGTTACCTGATATAATCAAAAAAATATCCAAAACAAACTACAATATTTTGTCAATAAAATAAAATAATTAATTTTTTTAAATAAAATAATGGCATTTTTAAATCAATAAAAATATACAAATTTTTGAGTTTGACAACAAACACATCGCTAAATATACAGGGGTGCGTTTCCCAAAAGCATCGTTAGCCAACTATGGTCGCAAGCTCCGTCGTTATCAACATAGTTCAACCAGTCTGTGTTTGAACTATGCATCGCAAACTTGTGTGGTTGCAACGACAGTGCAACCACACGATTGCTCCAGTCTACCTACTGCTGCTGCTGCATGCTTCAGTGTTTGTAGCTCTGTATAGCTGCGTTTGAATCTCTATTTGATATATTTTCTTTGTTATCTTTACTGCTAAATATAACTTACTCATCACCATATATTGTTTAATATAGCCTGTCAAGTTAAATTTGACATCACTAGCTTTTAATCTAAATCACTACCACGTGTTAGCTTTTCGCTAGCCTGGTAGCTTTCCATCCCGGCACCCGGGTCTCCTGTTTTCTGAGTTCATTAGACAACTGTGGTGAGTTGGATTATTAAATAGACTCCATCAAACAAAGTAAGTGGAGTAAGTTGTGTGGTAAGTTTTGGATTCATCAACAAATACGGTAAGCCATGTCTTCTTCTCCTGTCATTGTCACTTGCACTGCATGCTACATGTTTAGCATATCTATCTCCGTTGGCGAACAGGGCTTCACATGTGTTAAATGTAAGGAATTAATCAGGCTGACGGAGAAGATTTCAGATTTAGAGACACGCATCCAGACTTTATGTGAGAGTAGTGAGAATGTAACAGCTTTAGATACTGCTTTGGATGCGACTAGCTTAGTGAACACTCATTGTTTGGTTCGGCTGAGCCCTTGCAGCAGGGCAATTGGGTGACTGTGAGACAGCATATTCGCGGATCTAAAAACCACTCTTCCGTTCCAATTAGAACATCAAACAGGTTCTCCCCACTCAGTGATGCACCCACTGAGGATCCTGTTGAAAGTGCCCTAGTTATTGGCGATTCTATTACACAGAACGTGAAAATAGAGACACCAGCCACCATAGTCACATGTTTACCGGGAGCCAGAGCGCCTGACATCAAAGCAAATTTAAAAGTGCTGGCTAAAGCTAATCGTAAATTGTCTAAGATTATTATTCACGTCGGCACTAATGATGTTCGACTTCGTCAGTCGGAGATCACCAAAATTAACATTAAAGAGGTGTGTAAACTCGCAAGTACAATGTCACCGCAGTCTGTTTATCTGGCCCCCTCCTGTTAAAAGGAGTGATGAAATAGTTAGCAGATTATCATCACTCAATGGCTGGTTGTCTAAGTGGTGTCCATAAAATAACATAGGGTTCATAGACAATTGGAAAAGTTTTTGGGGCAGACCTGACCTGTTGAAGATAGACGGCATTCATCCTACCCGGGCTGGCGCTGCTCTTCTCTCTAGTAATTTGGCACATAGTCTTAGAGCTAAACCTTGACTCACTGGGGCCCAGGTCAGGAAGCAGACAAACTGGCTAAACCAACCGTCTGCTAGCTGTCTCACGTCACCAGAGTCAGCTAAATCCCAGCACATAGAGACGCTTTCACCTAGATATTATCACATAGAGACTGTGTCTGTTCCCCGAATCAGTAAATACAAAAAACCATCAAAACCATTCAACAGTAAAAATTTAATTGATGTCCAACAAATAAACAACAGATATAATACGGATGAACAATTGATAAATCTCGGGTTGCTGAATATTCGATCCCTTTCGCCAAAAACGCTTATTGTTAATGATATGATTATAGATCATAACCTAGATGTGCTGTGTTTGACAGAAACCTGGCTAAAACCTGACAACTACTTTACTTTAAATGAGTCCACTCCCCAAGATTATTGTTATAAACACGAGCCACGTCTGAAAGGAAAAGGGGGAGGTGTTGCTGTAATTTATAATGATATCTTCAGTATTACTCAGAAGTCTAGTTTCAAATATAATTCCTTTGAAGTTTTGGTGCTTTATGTAACATTATGAAGTGTAAATGATAAATCCCGTTTGACATTTGTGTTGGCTACTGTATACAGGCCACCAGGGCACAATACAGACTTTATCAAAGAATTTGCTGGTTTTCTATCAGAGTTAGTACTGGCTGCAGATAAAGTACTAATTGTTGGTGATTTTAATATCCATGTTGACAATGAAAAACGCATTGGGATTGGCATTTAAAGACATTCTAAACTCTATTGGAGTTAGACAACACGTATCGGGACCCACTCATCGCCTTAATCATACTTTAGATCTAATACTGTCACATGGACTAAATGTTGATACCATTAAAATTCTGCAGCAGAGCGAAAACATCTCAGATCATTACCTAATATCATGTATACTTAATTTAGCTAAAGCTGCAAAGCCATCCCCTCGCTTCAAATATGGCAGGACTATAACCGCTGCGACTAAAGATTGCTTTATACATAATCTTCCTCATCAGTTCCATCTCCTCAGCATTACAGATAGCCAAGAGGAACTTGATGTTGCAACAGAAACTACTGACTCTCTCTTTACTAGCACTTTAGACATAGTTGCTCCTCGGCGCTTAAAGAAGATTAAAGCAAATAATCCAACGCCGTGGTACAACGAGCACACTAAGGCCCTTAAAACAGCAGCCAGAAAAAATGGAACGCAGCTGAAAGAAAACAAAACTGGAGGTTTTTCGCAATTTGTGGAAAGAGAGCATGATTGCATACAGAAAGGCCATAAAAACTGCTAGATCTGCTTATTTCTCAACTCTTTTAGAAGAAAACAAACACAACCCTAGGTATTTATTCGATACAGTGGCTAAATTAACAAAGGATAAAGCTTCAACTTCTGACGTTTGTAAACAACACAGCAGTAATGACTTTATGAACTTCTTTACTAGTAAGATTGATAACATTAGGAATAAAATTATAACCATGCAGCCGTCTACTACAGTATCACTTCAGACAGAACATTGTAGTGTCACTGAGGAAAAATTACACTCATTCACTGCTATAGGAGGAGAAGAATTGGCTAAACTTGTAAAATCATCAAAATCAACAACATGTATGCTTGACCCTATACCGACTAGGCTATTAAAAGAGATGCTTCCAGAGGTCATAGATCCTCTGCTTAATATTATTAATTCATCCTTGGGGCCGTGTCTTCACAATTATGTTCCTTTTTAGAAAGAAATGGTATATGTGAGGATTTCCAGTCAGGATTTAGACCGTATCATAGTACTGAGACTGCTCTAATTAGAGTTACAAATGATTTACTCTTATCATCTGATCGTGGTTGTATCTCTCTGTTAGTGTTACTCGATCTTAGCGCTCCATTCGATACTATCGATCACAATATTCTTTTGAATAGACTCGGAAATTATGTTGGCATTAGTGGAACTGCATTGGCATGGTTTAAATCTTACTTATCTGACCGTTATCAGTTTGTAGCAGTAAATGAAGAGATGTCACACCGATCACAAGTTCAGTATGGAGTACCGCAAGGCTCAGTGTTAGGACCGTTGCTTTTCACCCTGTATATGCTACCACTGGGAGATATCATTAGGAAGCATGGTGTTAGTTTTCATTGTTATGCTGATGATACTCAGCTCTATATTTCTTCACACCCTGACGAAACTTACCAATTCACAATATTAACGGAATGCATAGCTGATATTAAAAATTGGATGAATAGTAATTTCCTGCAACTTAATTCAGATAAAACTGAATTTTTAATTATTGGACAGAAAAGCTCCACAAGTAGTGCCCTAGAATACTGTCTAACCCTCGATGGCTGCTCTGTCAAGTCCTCGTCAGTGAGGAACCTGGGTGTGCTCTTTGATACCAATCTTTCGTTTGAAAGCCACGTTTCTAGCATCTGTAAAACTGCATTCTACCATCTTAAAAATATATCTAAATTACGTCACATGCTTTCAATGCAAAATGCTGAACAATTAGTACATGCGTTCATGAGCTCAAGGCTAGATTATTGTAATGCTCTACTGGGTGGTTGCCCTGCTCGCCTAATAAATAAACTCCAGCTGGTCCAAAACGCAGCAGCTCGAGTTCTTACTAGAACCAGGAAGTACGATCATATTAGTCCAGTTCTGTCAACACTGCACTGGCTCCCTATTAAACATTGCATACATTTTAAAATCTTGCTTATTACTTATAAAGCAATAAATGGTTTAGCTCCCCAGTACAGTATACCTAGAATATCTAAATCAACTGCAGGCGGTCGATCCTTTTCCTATTTAGCACCTAAACTCTGGAACAGTCTTCCTAGCATTGTTCGGGAAGCAGACACACTCTGTCAGTTTAAATCTAGACTAAAAACACATCTCTTTACTATGGCATACACATAGAACATTTTTAACTTTCTTTATTCAAATCAAATGACTGATTGTTAGGCTGCATTAACTAGGTCAGCGGAACCAGGAACACTTCCCATAACACCTGATGTACCCGTTACATCATAAAAAGAGTGGCATCCACACTAATGTGAGTCTCTCTGTTTATCCCGAGGTTTACTGCAGTCGGCCGGATCCAGGCCGTGTCCGGATCGGATGGTGGACCTGCATCTAGACATGACCAGCTCATCCTGGAGTGTCTGCTGAGACCGTGTCCATTAGTGTCTCCTCTGAATTTGCCTCACCGGCACGCCATCCTCAATTAACCCGTCTCCGGCGGAATAACTCCGATCTTTCAAGTATTCATATTCTTGTTTAATCGACGCGCCATCCTAAATGAACCCGTCTCGTCAAGGTCATACCCAAAATTTCGAATATTCCTATCTAATATGATTTATGACCTGCAAGGTTGCCAGAGTAATAATTATACACTGTTAATAATAGGCCAGAGGAGAACTGGCACCCCGACTGAGTCTGGTTTCTCCCAAGGTTTATTTTTCTCCATGCCCTGATGGAGTTTTGGTTCCTTGCCACTGTCGCCTTTGGCTTGGCTTGCTCAGTTGGGGACACTCAAATTATGATCCAAGTTACTCAACTAAATATACAAATAGAATTTGTTAATTTGGTCGTATATGATTCTATAAACTATCCAAATTAAACTAGCCAAATCAAATTTTGTTGCAATGTTGTCCTGTTTAACACTGTGAAGCTGCTTTGAAACAATCGTCATTGTAAAAGCGCTATATAAATAAAGTTGATTGATTGATTGACAGCTCTGTGGTTAGAAGCATAGTTTCTTGTTTGCATGATATGTGGACTTAATAAGTCCTTATCTTGAGCAAAATATGCAAGCTGACATTTAGTACAGTCTATATATTTTATTTTGAATACATAAAAAATTGATTTATGTCTTTTAAGTTTGTCAAGAGATTTAAAGCACCTTTTTTGAAGAGTGCACATGTCCGAACGTGCTCTAGTGCGTAAGAACGAGTCTATTTTAATCTGGAAGAATTAGTATAAAAATAAAAATGTGTCCTAAAGTGCCATGTCCATCATTTATAGCAAAAAAATCTAGCATGAATTCAATCTCAAAATAATTCATTAAAAGCAGTTGTTACTCCACCACCTGTGACATCATTAACCAAAATGGTTGAACGACAGATTTGCGACAATACGGTTTCAGGAAACAGTCGTGACTAGCTTGTTAATTTCTTCAACGATGCAACGTTCTATGGTAGTTCAGCAGTGAGTAACATGGTTGTTCGGGAAACGCACCCCAGCATAGTTAAAGACATAATAATAATGAATAATTTCTGAACATTGTCTTTATTCACCCTTTTCTCATGGTTTCTCAAAAGACTTCCTAAACGTATAGAAAATAATAGCATAGTTCCAATAAGGGGCTCATTACAACGCGGCTCACGTTGTCATGACTTCTGTCTGATTTATGTGGTCTCCGTTGTTGCGCGCTTTGTTTGTCTCGAGCACATGGTCTGTGTTGACATGTTACCTATTGCTCTGCTGTCTGTGTGGTGTTCCCCCTCCAACTTGTTATCCTTAATTATCATTTGGGCTCACCGTTACACCTGTTGCTAATTCCCCCTCATTATTTTCCCCTATATTAGACCCTCTCGTTCTCAGTCTTTTGTCGGACCGTTGTTGTGTGTTGTGCTACGCCTTCGCTCGTGACCTACGTTTCCTGTCTTGCCGTGTCGTGCTTTTTCAGACTCTAGTTGGCTTTCTTGTTTTATTTTTTGTGCTACGTCTCTCTCCCTCTCGCCCTCCAGACTTTGTATCCTTGCCTCCTGTCCCAGTGTCCAACGCTGGGGAAGCTCGGAAGCCCGCGCCGGTCCCTCTCTGCGCGCCATCCACTCTCTTCAGGGGATTCCCTCTCTGCACGCCCTCCACTCTCATCAGGGGATTCCCTCTCCGCGCGCTCCGCCCTATCATCGGAGGTTTTTCACGCTGCCAGATCCTCGCGATCTTCGCGGGATTTCCCCCTCTGCGCGTTCTTCGCGCTCATCTAGGAACTCAGTGAGACTTCTATATTGCGTCAGTAGTGACGTTGGGAGCTCGCCTTATTTTTGGTGCTCACCGGCCCAGTGGACTTTTGTTTTTAATTATATTCATGCTCCTTGCGTTCCTGTTTCTTTCCTGTGTCCGTTTGAGCTATAAATAAACTCTTCTGTTTCCTGCAATTGAATCCAGACTTTTCCCTGACAGAACGGTCCGACCCTAAGATGGATTCAGCAGGTGCGGACCAGGTCAGAACCGCAGTCAATCAACAGGGCATCCTTCTGGGACAGCATTCCAGCCAGCTAACAGCCACTTCACGGGATGTTGAGTGCCTGTCAGCTCAGGTAGCGGATCTCAATCTCCGGATACAAGAGCTTCAGCGGGAGGCCATGACCAGCAGATCGGCGGGCGCATATGGCCATGCTCTGCCTCATGCCGAGCCGGAACCTCATGCCAATAGTCCGCCGCCCTATGATGGTGACCCCAATTCGTGTAGGGCGTTTTTGTCACAATGCTCTCTGGTTTTCGCTCTCCAGCCCCGCCGCTATGTGACTGAGGAGTCCCAGGTAGCGTTTGTTATCACCCTTCTGAAGGGAAAGGCCCGGGACTGGGCAACCGCTGTGTGGGATGCGCAAGCCCCTTTCTGTTCTACGTTTGAAGACTTCAGAGCCGAGATGTTGAAGCTGTTTGACCGCTCTGCTCAGGGTGATGAGGCGGCCTCCCAGCTGGTGCGGTTGAGTCAGGGCAGATGTTCTGTTACAGAATATTCGATCCAGTTCAGAACCCTGGCAGCTGATTGTAACTGGAACGAGGCGGTATTACGGGCAAAGTTTCGAGAGGGGCTGGACGGTGACATTCTGGACGAGATCGTCACTCATGAGTTGCCTTCTAATTTAGATGCACTTGTGGAGCTTGCACTTCGTGTGGAGGGGCGGCTTCAACGTCGACGCCAGCGGTGGACTGCTCATTCCTTCCAGACACTGGAGGAGGGTGGGCCCAGTGCTGCTCATCCGTGTTCCTCTTCTGCAGACCCTGAGCCGATGCAAGTGGGACGTCTTCATCTCACCCCTAAGGAGAAACAGGATCGGTTGGCCCGGGGGCTTTGTCTGTACTGTGGGAAGCCGGGGCATGGGGCTATTCTCTGTCCTTTAAAAGCCAGAGCCCATCAGTAATCCGGGGAATCCTGGTGGGCGCTACTCCTTATGTCAACTCCCCCGTCTCACGCACTCTGCTGAATGTCTCTGTTCAATATAAAGAAGCTGTTCATTCCTGTTCGGCATTGGTTGATTCAGGGGCCGAGGGCAACTTCCTGGATGTCTCTGTGGCTGCGCTGTGGGGTATCCCTGCCGTTCCCCTTCCCTCTCCTATCTCTGTTCGTTCCCTTAATGGCCTCCTCATCACTTCCATCACCCATTCCACACCCCCCGTAAGTGTTATTGTCTCTGGCAATCACCGTGAGGTAATTGAACTGTACCTCCTAAATTCCCCTATTGTCTTAGGGCACCCGTGGCTGGTGCAGCACAAACCTCACGTGGATTGGTCGGGGGGTTCCATGTTATCTTAGAGTCAGTCTTGTCTTGCGTCATGTTTGGGTGCTGCCTTGTCTCCTGGCTCTGTGTCTTCTGTTTTTCAGGTTGAGGAGGCAGATCTCACCGGGGTCCCGGCGGAGTAGCGTGATCTTCGTCGGGTTTTCAGTAAGTCCCGGGCCACGTCTTTACCTCCTCATTGGCCGTATGACTGTGCCATTGACCTTCTCCCAGGCACTTCTCCGCCCAGGGGTCGTCTGTACTCGCTGTCTGGTCCGGAGAGAGAGGCCATGGACAAGTACATTCAGGAGTCCTTGAATGCCGACCTCATCCGTCCCTCTTCCTCACCTGCTGGGGCTGGGTTCTTCTTCGTTCAGAAGAAGGATGGCTTCCTGCGACCCTGTATTGACTATAGGGGTCTCAATGACATCACCATTAGAAACAGGTATCCTCTGCCTTTGATGTCATCAGCTTTTGAGTTACTACAGGGAGCTAAGGTCTTTACCAAACTAGACCTCCGCAATGCCTACCATTTGGTCCACATGCGTGAGGGAGATGAGTGGAAGACAGCCTTTAACACCCCAACGGGACACTTTGAATACCGGGTTCTAACCTTCGGGCTCACCAATGCCCCAGCTGTCTTCCAGGCCCTAATGAATGACGTGTTGAGGGACATGGTAAACAGATTTGTTTTTGTGTACCTTGATGATATTCTTATCTTCTCTTCCTCCTTGCAGGTACACACTCAACACGTTCGTCAGGTGTTGCAGCGGCTACTAGAGAACCAGCTCTATGTCAAGGCGGAGAAGTGCGTGTTCCACGTTAAGTCTGTTTCGTTCTTGGGGCACATAATTTCAACGGAGGGAATCAAGGCCGATCCCGCTAAGGTAAGGGCCGTGGCCGAATGGCCAACCCCTGACTCTCGGAAGGCTCTGCAGCGGTTCCTGGGGTTTGCCAACTTCTATAGGCGATTCATCCGGAACTTTAGCCTGGTCGCTGCACCCTTAACTGCACTCACCTCACCTAAGGTACCGTTCAGATGGAATTCCCAGGCCCAGGAGGCCTTTGATGTTCTTAAGTCCCGTTTCATCTCTGCTCCTGTTCTCTGTCTTCCAGATTCTGAACGGCAATTTATTGTAGAGGTGGATGCTTCTGAGGTCGGGGTAGGCGCGGTCCTGTCTCAGCGGTTTTCCAGAGATGGGAAGGTGCACCCTTGTGCCTTCTTCTCTCACCGTTTGAGCCCCGCGGAGCGAAATTATGACATAGGGAACAGGGAGCTTCTGGCAGACAGGCTGGCTCTGGGGGAGTGGCGCCACTGGCTGGAGGGAACAGCTGTGCCCTTCTTGGTCTGGACGGATCACAAGAATTTAGAATATGTCCGTTCAGCCAAGAGGTTGAATGCTCGACAGGCCCGCTGGGCACTCTTCTTTGGGCGGTTAAACTTTTCCTTCTCGTATCGGCCAGGTTCCAAAAATGTTAAGCCTGATGCCCTCTCTCGTCTATTTCGAGGGTCCTGGGGACGAGTTGGCACCTGAAACCATTCTCTCCAAGGAGGTGGTGGTAGGGGCCCTTTTCTGGGATGTCGAGCGACGGGTGAGGGAGGCCGTGCGGGGTGATGAGGGGGTGTCCAGGGGGTCGGCTGTTTGTGCCGGTTGTGCTGCGTCCTGAGGTCCTTCGGTGGGGGCATGAATCCAGAGTCGCCTGTCATCCGGGGGTACGGAGGTTGCTGGCTGCCATCCGTCAGCGATTTTGGTGGCCATCCATGGCCCAAGATGTCAGGCAGTTTGTGTTGGCTTGCTCGGTGTGCACTCAGAACAAGACGTCTAACCATCCTCCTGTTGGTCTGTTGCAGCCCTTACCCATTCCTTCTCGTCCTTGGTCACACCTGGCCCTTTATTTTGTCACTGGTCTTCCCCCATCGAGAGGAAACACCATGATCCTGACGGTGGTGGATCGCTTTTCCAAGGCGGCCCATTTCATCCCCTTACCCAAGCTCCCTTCCGCCAAGGAGACCGCGCAGGTGGTGGTGGACCACGTCTTCCGGATCCATGGTCTTCCGGTGGACGTGGTCTCCGACAGAGGACCTCAATTTGTCTCTCGGTTTTGGAAAGAGTTCTGTAGACAGATTGGGGCCTCAACGAGTCTGTCTTCAGGTTTTCACCCTCAGACCAACGGGCAGGCCAAGCGAGCCAACCAGGATCTCGAGCGAACGCTGCGCTGCCTGACGTCATGTAATCCGAGCTCCTGGAGTCAGCAGCTACCGTGGGTTGAATATTCCCACAACTCCCTGCCGGTAGCGTCTACGGGTATGTCTCATTTTCAATGTTCTATGGGTTATCAACCACCCCTTTTCCCTGCACTGGAACCCGGAGCCATGGTTCCGTCTGCCTTAGCCTTTGTCCGTCGGTGTCGTCGCACCTGGATGAGAGCTAAGGGGGCCTTGGCCCGGGCTTCCAGACGGACCAAAGCGGTGGCTGACCGCCATCGGACTCCGGCTCCCCAGTAGTTTGCGGTCAGAAGGTATGGCTATCTACCAAGGACTTGTCTCTCCGGGGGTCTTCTCGTAAGCTGGCACCCAAGTTCATTGGGCCATATCGCATCACTAAGGTCTTGAGTCCGGTGGCAGTACGGCTCAAGTTTCCTCACACTCTTGGTCGGGTCCACCCTGTTTTTCATGTGTCCAGGGTTAAACCTGTGTTTTGGTCTCCCCTTAATCCTCTTTCTCCCCCATCACCCCCACCTCCTCGTCTTGTGGATGGCTCTCCAGTGTACACTGTGAGAAAGCTTTTGGACGTTAGACGCCGTGGTCGGGGTTTCCAGTATTTAGTGGACTAGGAGGGGTATGGCCCAGAGCAGAGGAGTTGGATTCCGCCCCGGGACGTTCTGGACCAGACTCTGATTGAGGACTTCCGTCGGCGACGAGGTGAGCCCCTTTAGGGTGCGCCAGGTGGCGCTCCTGGGAGGGGGGGTACTGTCATGACTTCTGTCTGATCTATGTGGTCTCCGTGGTTGCGTGCTTTGTTTGTCTCGAGCACATGGTCTGTGTTGACATGTTACCTATTGCTCTGCTGTCTGTGTGGTGTTCCCCCTCCCACTTGTTATCCTTAATTATCATTTGGGCTCACCGTTACACCTGTTGCTAATTCCCCCTCATTATTTTCCCCTATGTTAGACCCTCTCAGTCTTTTGTCGGACCGTTGTTGTGTGTTGTGCTACGCCTTCGCTCGTGACCTACGTTTCCTGTCTTGCCGTGTCGTGCTTTTTCAGACTCCAGTTGGCTTTCTTGTTTTATTTTTTTGTGCTACGTCTCTCTCCCTCTCACCCTCCAGACTTTGTATCCTTGCCTCCTGTCCCAGTGTCCACCGCTGGGGAAGCTCGGAAGCCCGCGCCGGTCCCTCTCTGCGCGCCCTCCACTCTCTTCAGGGGATTCCCTCTCTGCGCGCCCTCCACTCTCATCAGGGGATTCCCTCTCCGCGCGCTCCGCCCTATCATCGGAGGTTTTCCACACTGCCAGATCCTCGCGATCTTTGCGGGATTTCCCCCTCTGCGCGCTCTTCGTGCTCATCTAGGAACTCAGTGAGACTTCTATATTGCGTCAGTAGTGACGTTGGGAGCTCGCCTTATTTTTGGTGCTCACCGGCCCAGTGGACTTTTGTTTTGAATTATATTCATGCTCCTTGCGTTCCTGTTTCTTTCCTGTGTCCGTTTGAGCTATAAATAAACTCTTCTGTTTCCTGCAATTGAATCCAGACTTTTCCCTGACACACGTCTTCTGTGGGTTAGATCAGCATTAAAGAATGATCTCAACTGTTAAATAACAGATATAAGATTAAAATAATATCAAATGTGTCTAGTTTTAAATAAACACAAAAAACAGAGATGTAAAATAAACTTAAGTAAGAAATTTATTTTTGCTATGGTTAAATAAATGTTCAGTGAAATCTTCCAAATATTTTTGAATGTTGATATGGCAACGAGTAAATACACAAAGTTTTGTCATCCTGGCATGTGTGGAAAGTTTTAAACCATGCGCGTTACAACTAACCCCATGTTACGTTGTGCCCCGCACTCCCCTAACCCAAAAATTCAAGGCTCTATTTACTGTAAGTCCATTTTTTTATGTCTTTCCCTTGCTAACGTTCCTTCATCTCATTCACTCGGATGTATGTGTCATATGCTTGCTTACCCTGCGTCCCAATTCGCATATTATCCATACTAAATAAATAGTATTCGAAAATAGATTTAGTATGTTAGTTAGATTTAGTATGTCCAAATCGTAGAATGTTGAAAAGAGTATTTCAAAGATACACGGATGGTTCACTATTTCCAGTCAGAATCCGAAGTGTGAATCAACGCACACTCTAATGGCTGATATTGACCACAACCCATTGCGAGTTGGATGAGGATTCGATTAGAACTACAAATGCAGATAAAAAGTGTTAAAAAAACTACCAACATGACGAATATGCGAGTCCTACGGTTAACTAGAGAGGTTTAGATAAAGGGGTTTGAGTGATCAATTATCAGTATTTAACCTGACAAAAAGATATTTATTCAGTGTTATCCACATTATATTTCACCTGCAGCAGAATTTTGAACTTTTTTAATGATACGTTTGGCCATTAACTTTTAAATGCATCATTATATTTAAACTGCAAACACACAAGGAGAGTCTCTGCATTAAAGACCCACACATGGCAAATCAACGTGCTACTACTACATTTCTCTCCGTTACGGTTGGAAATTAAACTGAATGTGGAGGATTTGAACTGTGACAATGATTGACAGGGCAGTATAAACGGTGAGGGGATGCACCGACAGAGTCCGTTAAAGATGACGAAGTAGTATGTCCCAAAGCTTGCATAGGCCTACCCTAGTGAAAAAAAGTATGCTAAGTATACTTGCAGCCAGACTAATTTTCAGTATACTTGAAGTGTGTTAATGAATAGTTAACTTGAAGTGTGCTATTTTGAAACAACAAATTTTGTACTAAGTTTATTTTAGTTGTAATTAAGTTGTGTTAAAGCATAGCTTTAAGTGTATTTAGTGTACTTTTATGTGCTAAATTGGAACAACTTTAAGTATACTTAGTACACTTTAAGTATAGGGCATAATTACATGCTTGATTAGTGATATTAAATGTGCTTTATTTGTATTATAAGTATATTTTATTTGCATTATAAGTGTACTTTATTTGTATTATAAGTGTACTTTATTTGTGTTATAGTATACTTTATTTGTATTATAACCATATTTTATTTGTATTAATTTATTTGTGTTATATTATACTTTATTTGTGTTGTAAGTACATTACAAATTAATTACCAGTATCTTCAGAACACACAAGCAATATATATATATATATATATATATATATATATATAAAATCAAACAAACATAACTAATGAAGAGACATTTCATTAACAAGCCCAACGGTTTTTATTAATGGTTTCACATGGTTTCAGCAAAGCTAAACAAAATTAACTTATGTTTTTCATTAAATGAACACTGGAAGATGTTGGAAAATATATTATTGAACTAATTCCACCTACCGTCTCTATACATAAATATAAATTACACATTATATGCCATTTTCTGATGAGCTGCTGATTGTCACACTTGCGTCTGGTGGCCACTTACACATCATCAGAGACAGCAAACACTCGTGAAGAACAGCATCTGTTAACAGAATATACAAGAGATAAGGTCGGCTGCATACAACTTTTTATTCACGTTTAGTTACATTAGTCTAACAGTAACTTATTATTTACCTCCAAACAGCAGGACTTTTTCTCCGATTCTCGTTAGGCCGTTTTATTCCAAAACAGTTTATCATCACCTTCAAGGTCAGGCTGCAATGTGGCGTAATTAAACTGGTCGAAGAATGAGCCATGTACTTTCCGCTCTCAATGTTTTATTAAATAAATAATGTTAACCAACATTGTACTTCACCTGCAAGGCTGCAAAGGTGCAAACCTCCCGCGAGTGAGCCAGCGTCAGCCAGACGAGTACCTTCAGCAGCTCTGTCTCTGATTGTCTGCAGGCATTGAGCAACACAATCTGATTGGTAACAGACCAATTGAAGAGACATTTGAATTCCGATAAGATTACTCAACTCATATTTTCTTGCGTTGTATTTTAAGTGTGCTGTTGGTTTAATATAGATGTGTGTGTGTATGATTGTAACACGATTCTTCTCTGCCACTGTAAACTTATTAAACGTATTTGCACTTAAATCACTATATAGCTATTGTAACTAAAGTAGGGCTTATAGCATACACTGCATATAAATGGCCTTTTAGTCATAATTTAACACTTATTTATTCATGCTTAATTTGAACACTTAAGCAAGAATAAATAACCTTAAACATTATTTAACTTTAAATATACTACAGCTTAATGATATTAATTATGTATTTTTTAAATATGCTTTGGTGCATTGTTAATTTGTTACAATGGCAATTTTGAGCATACAGTTTAAAATATACAAAAAATATATTTTAAAGTAATGTTCAAATAAGTACACTTTACAAAAGTACACAGAACTTTCATTTTAAGTATATTTTTAGAAAATATATTTTTAGAAAATATATTTTTAGAAAATATACTAAAATACAATTATTTTAAAGTGTGTTAAAAGTTGTATCGTGACAATATGATGATAATATACTTTGTATATATTCAGAGATGGTACACTTTTTTTGTATAATTCCAATATACTATTGGAGAATATATTTGAAATACAATAAAGTATACTTTTTTTCACAAGGGTACTCTTCTGCTACACACTCAAAAGTATGTACTTTTAGGATGTAGTATAAGAAGGCAAATTGGGACGCAGCATTAGTCTTGGTTAGACTTTTATGTTACTTCCTGTCTTCAGTGCCATGTTGTAGTTCTTTGTAGTTTTTCCCTGTTGATTAGTCTTCCCAGGTTACCTCATTATCTTGTCATTTTTTTGGTCTCTGTTTCTTCTATGCTTCTGTTCCTTGTTCTATTCTTCTTAAAAACCCTGTGTTCAGAACCGTGGTTCAGCCTGTTTTCTCCAGATGTTACAGTATGTAACTGCTAAAGTTGAATAATCTCTTTTCTCAGCTGGCATGTTTTAGCCCAGGTTCAAATGCAAAAAGATATGTGTAAACAAATGTTTGAAAAACAAAAATCTTTAGATTTAGAGCTGCACGATTCTGGATAAATTGGGAATCAAATTTTTTTTGTTTCAAAAGCAATCACAATCCTCAATTTCATCAAGTTACAAGTTCTCAGCTGCTCAAAATACCACCATATGCAGGCTGCGCACATACAACAAGCGCATTTATCCCAGCACATAACATTGTTCTGGATGTTCTGTAAGTACCGTCTCAAATAAACAATACGTCATAAAAGCCAACCAATCAGATTATAAATATATCCCTGAGTCTTTAGGTTCGACATCTTTAGGTTTTGTGATAAAAATGCCAATCTGAACACTAAGCGGAGCAGGACTAAATGTTTTTTTGTTTTTTTCAGGACCAAACAAACCAAGCGAACCGAACTGAACTACAGTTGTGAACGCACTGCACCCTATGATGTCATGAGCAGAGTGGCCACGAGTAAAAGCACCTTTAAAATACATCATCAGCTTTTTTGTCTTCAGGAGCCGTTTGTTTTAAATGTGTGGACAGCAAATATGGCGAAGTGAACTCAATTTGTTCTTCCGTCTAGGACTCAAACGAGCTTTGTGTGATCTGTCTCGACCCGGAGCACAAACATGCAGCTCTCGAGGTATTGGGATATGCGCACTGTGACAAGTTCACGTTAAGAAAGCTCAGATAGCATTCCCTCACAATGACCTGCACCAGTGGTGGCTACACTCATGGGAATCACAAGTTGAGTTAGCTGAGGAACTTAACCTAGTCATGTGAGAAATGGTAAGTTGCTTGTGAGCAATTAGCGAAGAATGAGCATCCTTCTACTGTGAACCTGACATTTCTTCCTGACCTCCATACTGATGTAGAGAAGTCATGGAAGAAGTAATTTTCCCTTTGCAACATTTAAGCTATTTGAATATGGAGTGTTTGTGCAAGCATGGATATGTGAAGATACCCCTGTAGAGAAACCACTAGCTGGTTAAACTCTAGTGTCTTTATTTAAGGCTCCAGCTTTGCCCTCAAAGCCATGCCAAGGCAGCTTGCAGTTTGTGGGTAAAACGTGCGTGGCAGAGGGTCAGGCCGGTTGTGCCTTATACACCATGGCGGTCTTACAGGCGTACCAGGCTGAACTGCTCAAAGACTTGGACCAGGGACAGGGTTTGTCTCCTGGGGTGGTGGTGGAGCTGCGCCGCACCAGAGATACAGCTCTCCGGGCCACTAAGCAAAGCTGCAGCCATCAGTCATTCCATGGCAGCACTGGTGGTCATGGAGAGACATCTGTGACTCAATCTGTAGGGGATCAAGACAAATCTTTCCTCCTTGATGAACCGATCTCGCATTCTGGTCTTTTTGGTACGGTGGTCAAGAAATTTAAGGAGGCGAGGGTGCAGTCAGCTGCCCTCAGGAGGTTTATTTGCCGCAAGGCAGAATCTAGACCCTCTGCCTCTTCTAAGCCTGCTGACCCATCTCCAGGTAATTCCAGACAAGATTCCAGATATCGCTCAACTCTGGGAGGATACTTCATGGGTCCCTCAATGTTATTTTGTTTTTATGTCGTTAGTGTTTTTGTTTTGTTTTTTAGAAATGTGGTCTGAGCTGTTCTCCCCCAGTCAAATTGGGGTTTTGAAGTAGGACATAAGCTCCCCTGTAGTTCTCTGGGGGTTTAGAGTCTGGGTGACATGAGGGGCGAGCATATTATGTGCCTTGCTCTCATTCCCTCAAGCTCCCCCTTGTAAGGGCAGCAGTAGTGAAGGTTGTAGCCTAAAAGTCTAAGCCTCTAAGCTTTTTGCAGGCTCCCTTTCTTACATTCCTCTTAAGTTACCCCTTAGGGTAGAGCGGGATAAACTCAATGGGTTATTCACATGATTTCCTCTGTTTTTTTTTTACCTCCTCCATTATTATGGAGCTTCAAATAGGGATATTGCTCCCCTTTGGGAGGGTACTCTTTAGGAAGAGTCTTCACTCTAGGAAGTGTATGAGCTGCACTCCCCAAGGTACATTGGTCTCCCCTAGATTTAAATTACAATACACTGTAAATGATTTCTGTTGTTTTCACAGTATTGTATTGTATTCTTAACAGTTCCATACTGTGTACACGGTTGACATTATGTTACTATAGATTTTCAATGCATTCTGGGAAATTATCAGTTACTGTACATATAAATACAGCAGTGCAAATTGACCACGAAAAACAGCACACAAAATTTTGCAGGTAAAATTGCTTGCCTACTATTCTTACATAAATCATTTTCATCAGGAATGGGTGACCATGCCACTCTTAATTTCTGTCAGTGGGGGGAGCAAGAACGCATATGAAAGCGTTTTTCTGTCAAGTCAGTGCATCACATCTGTCTTATCTGCCGACCTGGAAACGTGCTTCGTCATCTGGTGAGTAATAAATCTTAATATTTTCATGCATACAGGAATTCTAGCTAATAACTTTAATGTTTAGAATAGCTGACAGCGATTTCGATACTCAAGGTATTCTCAACATTTTACTAGTGTATAATAAGCTGTGTATAGTGTGATACTCTAGATTTTAATGTAGTTTGGGACATGTTACTGTAAATCTAAATACAGTAATACGAAATGACCGCAAAAAACAACCACAAAGCCATTTTGTGAAGAATAACGACTCTGAGCAACGCTAATCTGACTCCGAGCAACTTTGAGAGCGCCTTCGCCTCGCTTAGCTGTGTCTGTCTGCAAAGTTTTCACGATTAATATCTGGTTAGTGAAGAATCTTTATTTTTAATGCAAACCAAAATGTCAGTAACAGCGTTAAGTTTAGTTTGAAAGAACTGGCCGCGGCTTTGATGTTCGTCTGTCTAATATTAGTTAGAAGCGGATTTCCTTCACGTTAATAACTTAAAATACTTGATTGATTAGTAAATGTGATTTTTATAAAACTAGATCGTATATGTAGACGCTTAAGGTCAGAATTGACTAATAATTTGTTATTTTAAGTCGGTGGATGCGCTGGCGTGTTCATAAGTTACAGTTGGGAATTGAAAATCAATAAGTGTATCATGAAATCGGATAACCAAGGTTAGTATTCGGATGACGTTACTTGTTATAAAATTTTAATTTCGATTCCTATTATCTATTCATGCGTGCTCATTTTCATGTAAATCAGATTTGTTTTTACACATCTGTGAAGACCTTATCGAGCGATCTGCCAGGACCTTGCACGCTTATCTTAACGTCAGTTTTCCTTATTTCAATTTTTGGGTGAACTATCCCTTTGAATGTGCAATGGTGTAAAAGTTATTTTATTTGTCTTTCTAGTATGTGTGATCTCAGATCTTAGCTCTGATTGTTTCCCTGTTTTGTTGACTTTTTCATATAGGGAAACTACCACACAGGCAGATGCTGAGACCCAGCTATCCCTGCCCAGCACACCAAGGATAATCCTTTTGGGTAAGATTCATATATATATATATATATATATATATATATATATATATATATATATATATATATATATATATATATATATATATATATATATTAATTGAATATCTTTCCTGAGGTAAATGTAATGTTGCTTGACATTATGGCTTTCTGTTATGGCCAGATACATCACAAAGTAAATAAATTTTAAGGGCCACACTAATAATACATATATTAAACATAATGCATTATAAACACTTTTGTCAACATGCAAGCTTTTATTATGCAAATCAAGGAGTAAATTGCCTGAAACTGGCTGGCATCTGTTGGGCATAATTCAAGTTAAAAGCAAAATGGCAGACAAAGAAATATGTTATATTTAGTAAATATTACTGAAAATAGATTATGTGAATTGTTCACTGATTTTAATTATTAATTATAAATTGTTCAGTAGTCTTGTTTTAAATAAGATTTCTAAATAAGATTTCTATTGTTGAATTATGTCATTATTATTGTTACTAATGTATTGTTTAAAAATTTACAGTAAACTTTTTTTTTGCAGTTAAGGCTTCAATTAACTTTTTATGTCTTATGTATTTTTTTCCCCCATTTGGTTTTCTACATATTCTACAGGTTATATGGTAGCACTATAAAAGAAATTAAAATAACATTTAATAACTGTATAATACTATACAGTACTTTTACAAATCAACGGTGTAAAATACTTTTTCAAGGTAAAAACAACAGTTAATTGCTGTATTCAATTTTACTGTATGCTAAACACTACTGTAGTTAGTGTTACAGTAATTTTATTGTTGAATGAAATACAGCAACTACTTGATAATTTTTTACAGTGTACCACAAAAAGGCAAACTTGGATTATTGGGGTTTAAAAATGTGCAGCCGTAATGTTCTAGTTAGAGCGGGGAAAATAACCAACTAATGCATTTGTAAAAGGTGTTTTCACTGACGACGGCTGTGTGGACAGAGCAAGGAACTGAGCCATTGTGAACCTCATCAAAAGTGATCTGGGGAAGGTTAGCTACAGTTTGCTGCCAAGACCTCTACAGACACATACTGGATGAGAAGACTCTGCTACCAGATCCAACAAAAACAAGTTTAATATGCACTGAATCCATTGGAAAAACATATAATATTTGTATAACAAAGCTGCATAGTCACTGGTTAAGGAAATTATACAGTTCATTATATTTAGTGGACTGAATTTGTCCCGTTATGTCACTCAAAACTGGGCAAATTGAGTGTCAGTCACACAGACACGGCTACAATTAACATTTTATAAAGCATATTGGCAATTTAAAGCATAATATCATCCAAAATCACTCCAAATAGGCTTTCTATCTAACATAAATCAATATTTATATTTTGATAAAAATTGTTTAATAATAATGAGTTATCGTAGTAACTCAAATGATAACTATGACATGTCCCCAAAAATCATGTCTGCTATATATATATAGTCTAAAAACGGATGTATTTTTAAGCAACAAATAAACTTTCTTGTTTTCTGCTATTTTGTACATCATGGCTGATAAAACTAGATTAATTAATGTCTGTCCCTGAAAACTCCCCAGATGCCTTTGAACAAGGAATAGCAGCAGTCATTGTCATTAACTTTGATGGCACAGCTGTGACAAAACTAATGATTCTTTCACAGGCTTGCAAAGCAGTAGAAGTGCCCACAGCATCACTAATTCTTTTGAAAAAGCCTCTAAACGTTGAAAATAATGGGAATACAGAAAGTAGCCTTTGAATTGTAGTTCACAGACAGAGGAGACACACTGCTATTGTAATTCGCACAAGTACAATAGCAGTGAGGTAGATCTATAGTAGATCTGTTTATTGTGCAAGAATCTGTATATAATATAGACTAGTCCATACTAATATGTTGATTTGTGATCTGCGATTAAGCTGCACACCATATATAGGGCTGTCAAAACTAATGTGTTGGGGAATGGAATTCATTTATTTTGTTTTTTGTTTTTCAGTTTAACACTTAAAAATATTTAACACAATTAACACAACATCTGTTTTTTCCGTCATCCTTTTTTCTTTTTTTTTCTTTTTTTTTTTCTCTGTCATCTATACAATATACAATGGGTACGGAAAGTATTCAGACCCCCTTAAATGTTTTACTCTTTGTTATATTGCAGCCATTTGCTAAAATAATTTAAGTTCATTTTTTTCACATTAATGTACCCACAGCACCCCATATTGACAGAAAAACACAGAATTGTTGACATTTTTGCAGATTTATTAAAAAATAAAAACTGAAATATCGCATGGTCCTAAGTATTCAGACCCTTTGCTGGGATACTCATATATTTAACTCAGGTGCTGTCCATTTCTTCTGATCATCCTTGAGATGGTTCTACGCCTTCATTTGAGTCCAGCTGTGTTTGATTATACTGATTGGACTTTATTAGGAAAGTCACACACATGTCTATATAAGACCTTGCAGCTCACGGTGCATGTCAGAGCAAATGAGAATCATGAGGTCAAAGGAACTGCCTGAAGAACTCAGAGACAGAATTGTGGCAAGGCACAGATCTGGCCAAGGTTACAAAAAAAAATTCTGCTGCACTTAAGGTTCCTAAGAGCACAATGGCCTCCATAATCATTAAATGGAAGACGTTTGGGATGACCAGAACCCTTCCTAGAGCTCGCCGTCCGGCCAAACTGAGCTATCGGGGGAGGAGAGCCTTGGTGAGAGAGGTAAAGAAGAACCCAAAGATCACTGTGGCTGAGATCCAGGGATGAAGTCGGGAGATGGGAGAAAGTTGTAGAAAGTCAACCATCACTGGAGCCCTTCACCAGTTGGGGCTTTATGGCAGAGTGTCCCGACGGAAGCCTCACCTCAGTGCAAGACACATGAAAGCCTGCCTGAAGTTTGCTAAGATGGTGAGAAATAAGATTCTCTGGTCTGATGAGACCAAGACCTATTTGGCCTTAATTCTAAGCAGTATGTGTGGAGAAAACCAGGCACTGCTCATCACCTGTCCAATACAGTCCCAACAGTGAAGCATGGTGGGGGGGTGTTTTTCAGCTGCAGGGACAGGACGACTGGTTGCAATCCAGGGAAAGATGAATGCGGCCAAGTACAGGGATATCCTGGACGAAAACCTTCTCCAGAGTGCTCAAGACCTCAGACTGGGCCGAAGGTTCACCTTCCAACAAGACAATGACCCTAAGCGCACAGCTAAAATAATGAAGGAGTGGCTTCACAACAACTCTGTGACTGTTCTTGAATGGCCCAGCCAGAGCCCTGACTTAAACCCAATTTTGCATCCCTGGAGAGACCTGAAAATGGCTGTCCACCAACATTTACCATCCAACCTGACAGAACTCGGGAGGATCTGCAAGGAGGAATGGCAGAGGATCCCCAAATCCAGGTGTGAAAAACTTGTTGCATCTTTCCCAAAAAGACTCATGGCTGTATTAGATCAAAAGGGTGCTTCTACTAAATACTGAGCAAAGGGTATGAATACTTAGGACCATGTGATATTTCAGTTTTTCTTTTTTTAATAAATCTGCAAAAATTTCAACAAATCTGTTTTTCTGTCAAAATGTGGTGCTGTATGTACATTAATGAGAAAAAATAATAATGGCTGCAATATAACAGAGAGTTCAATCAGCTGTCAGCTGTTAAATTTAAGTACAGAATTTGATAATACCAATTTAGGTCAACCAATTAGCCTACCAAGCAATGCTTAATTTTGTTCAGTTTGTGGTGTAAAAGGTAATATTAGTAATTTAAAAAAAACTTAAGCAAAACATGGTCAGGTCAAGGTGTCTGAATAATTTTGGTTCCAAATTTTTATACATTTTACTGCACTGAAAACCCTAATAAGTTGATTAACTCAATTGATTTGAGTAAACTCATTCCCTCAATTCAATTGGGCAATGGAGTCTCCCAAAACGTGTATATTTTAGTTCACTTAACTTGGTGCTCACGTTCACTGTACTTAAATTGTTAAGTTCACCAAACTGGGTACACCGGAAGGTCAGTACACCATGCTGGGTACTACCAATCAAAACTTCCACATGGGTCCCAACATGCATTGCGGCATGAATAAATTATGCATCTGAATTGTGACAAATTTTCTTTGATTCTTACTATTTGCTTTTACTTATGCTGTTTTTGTAGCTTGTTTTATGTTCAGAGTTGATCTGTTTATCGGAATATTTTTTTTGATTGTCAACATTGTTGAGATAAATACGCGGATTCTTGATGTCTGTGTGTGTCTAACTAATGTCGTAGATTTAAACAAAAAAATGTTTGTTCAATTACCACAACAGTGAAGGATCTCATGGCTATTATTATTAATACTTCAAAACTATTAATAACCACTTCGACAACCAGAGAATTAGACTCAGCATGAGATCACGGATTCTGTCAATACATGATGATATTATCATCATCAATGAATAAACAACATCACTTGAATACTGTGAAAATATACTTGAATATTTTCTCTTGACTATTTGTTCCAAAACAAATGTGTCTCACAAACACAAAGCAGCTAGATAATCACTAATATTACAAGGGTCAAAAGCCCAACTAAAGCAAACACGAAACTATTATTTCCATTTAAACAGAAATAAAGTCAATCTGGTTAGTTAGTTCACATATTGTTAGGTTTAGTAACTTAAGATTTTGTGCCATCTGAAGTTAATTTTCTACTCAAAATGACACATCCATACTCAAAGCAATCTATCAAATGTTTGTAATCATGGCGGCGTTGCGTTTTATTATAGCAATGTACCATTACGATTTAACCAAACGATCTTGACTCCTTCTGGCCATTAAAAATCACACAAAAATAACTTTATATCTATATATTTTTACTTACCGAATTTAAGATTGTACACAATGAAAAAGTCTCCATCTTGATTTGAATCAGCAACAAGCAACAGATGAGGCGAAAAGGACCACCTTTTGTAAATGTCCTCCAATCAGTGAATTATTTCTTGTTGCCAGAAAGAACTCCTTGCATTGCCAATCACATCAAAGCAAGACCAAAGTGAGCAATTTTAATTAATTATGAGTTCATACAACTTGAAATCTTAAGTTTATGTATTTTGTAGGTTAATAAGTTATACTAACTTGAGTTTCTGGACTAAACTAGTAATATCTAGTCAAGATTTTTTGATTTGTTTAAGTAAAGACAACATTAGGGTGTACAGTCCACTTTATGAAGACTTTTTGGGTATAATATTTCACAGTCAAATATATTTTACTATCCTCACTTACATAAATGAACTATAGTGTCATGAACCCACTAGTAAAAAATTATATTGTGTCTGAATAATTTTTGGTTTGACTGTATATCTGAAAAGAAGATTAGGCTTAAAAGATTCCTTATCCTTCAACATCAATATCACAGCCTTTATCGTTCAGTTAAAATGGCTGATAGTTTAGAATTAGCTGTTAGCCTCCTGAGCATCATAAATTCATGAAAGTAAGCAATTTTACTCAGAATGACTTGTTCATAATACATGCATAGTTTTCAGAAGTTTGAACTGTGTGCAGACAAAATATAGACATAATATAATATATAATTGTCATTAAGGTTGGACATTGTAAAAATGGGAGTTGCTTGTCCAATTAATTAACTTAAAACTTTGCAAATCTTTAGACAATTCAAAATTCTTTTGACAACTTTTTTCTAGCTGCCATGTACTTATTTTGGTGAAGATAAGACCAAAAGTTTACAATGCTATTGCAGATTAACTGGATAACATTGAATAAATATATTTTCATCAGGTTATATACTGATGTATATGGCTGCTGAGCTAGCACATTCGCCATGTTTGTAGTTTTTTTAACACTTTTCATTTATGTTTGTAGTTCTAATTGAATCCTCCTCTAATGTACAATGGTTTGTGTGCAATATTAGCTGTTAGAGTGTTAACGGATCTGCACTTTGGATTCTATTCATACTACACAAGTTCATACTATATAGTTACTTTTTTATACACTTTTTTAAGAGCTACGAAGTTCAAATTCTCAGACAGTATGTGATTTTAGACAAAACCTCAATAATCAAAATCAGTTTTGATTCATCTCAGTGACTCTTTTGAAGCCATTAACAAAAAGATTTGTTTAGATTTGTTCACTGTTCAGTTACTTTTTCTGTTACATTACATTGTTACACCAGTAAGTGGCGACAAGTGAGTGTGTTATGAGGGCTTAAGCGCTTTGAGTGCCTAGAAAAACACTAAATGTAATAAATGTAACTAAATTATAATTATAATTATGAGCAGATTGTTGAACACTTTTACAGATTTGTTTAAAAGACTGAAAAAATTACAGTAAGTCTTATAAACAGGAACAGGGAAAGAGAGAGAGAGAGAGAGAGAGAGAGAGAGAGAGAGAGAGAGAGAGAGAGAGAGAGAGTAATAACATTATTATTTTTATAATGACATTCGAAAACACTTATTTCCCAAATTTGAAAATATTTGCCCCAACTTCAAAAGTTGAAGAATAATGCACAAGCTCAATATTTACTTGGCGAAAAGAGAGATTCCATTTCACTAGCAGCAAATACATCAATTCCTGTCACAAAAAAAGAGGGAAGAGTTGACCAAACAGTGATGTGTCCATTTACTCACAAACACACTGACACACATGAACTCACACAAACTCTTATACACACTAATATGCAAACACACGCACACACCACTTAATGTACATACATTTTCTTATTCGTAGCGGGATTAAGAAAAAGTATGTCATCTGTCACATTTATATTACAAAATAAACCAACAACACAAAGCGCTAAAAGTGAACCTAAAATAAACCCAGCAGCACAGATAAAACAAACAAGTATCAAAAAACGCAGCATAATCTATTCAGGCTGCATGCCTTCAAAGACATATGCACTGTAGAAATGCAGTATAATATTGTTTGTTTACAGTATTTTTGTGTTTTCCAATACTGTAAGTACTGTTAAAGTAGTACAATTAAAACACTTGACTAATATTGTAAAGTACTGTAGATTTTACAAGACATTTCTGAGAGTGCAGTTAGATACAAGATCCTACGTACATTATAGTGAAAGTAATGCAAGTATTAACCTGAAATACAACTACTGTAATTTCACATTAAAAATGTTTAACAGTGTATAATTTGTCCTCGTTAAGGAACGAGATGTCTTATTCAGCGCCTCCAAATATCGTTCGGATTCAAAACAGCGACTCGTTCAATGAAATGCATGAATCAGTGCATACAAGAAGGGCTAACAAGAAGAACAATTCGTTTAGCTAAAAGATTCCTTGCAAACACACAGCAGAGGGATTAACAACACTTTAGAACATAATTGTAGCTAGCTACATCATTAAGACGTAGGCTATATCCTAAGAAATTAGTAAAAAAAATAAAAAATAGATCAAATAAAAGACGCAATGCATTCAAAGGTCTATGTAAATCTACATAGCCATACAAATGTCTAACCTCAAATCATAAACATCAGGCTTCTATCGATTTCAATGTCGGATATTTTATGTGCAAATGTCTGCCTTCTTCTAAATATCAAATCGTGCCTCCTACACAGGTTATGCTACGTTGTACATATGTAATTAATTAGATTTTGACAGCTTGCAAAATCAATCCATTGACATACTAAAATAAAATAATGCGTAGAACCTCAACCACCGTTGGAACACCATAGACGACTAAAGGCCTTTCTTTACACAACACAACTGTCTGTGATCCAAAAAAGTTTACCAACACATCTGTGTGATGTCAAATAGCCTTAGTGTGTTGTGTTTATTATTTTTTGCTTGTAATACATCACATGATGTAATTTTCAGAGAAAGAATGAAGCGCGTGTTCTCCCTCCCCTGCTCAACCTTAAAGTCTAACAGGCATTGTGACAAATAATAAAAATTAAATCAATTTTATAATCAATCAAAATGCAATATCCTCGGGATTTCTCCGGAGCAATCTTGCCTCTCATTCAATCAGACATTCAGATTTAAGTTATGAAGGTGCCTCTGCTGACAACATTTAAGCGTCACCTCCCCACGTATATATTACATTTGTGTGTATATATATATATATATATATATATATATATATATATATATATATATATATATATATATATATATATATATATATATATATATATAGGCCTATATTGTGGCCATAACTTATTCAAACACTTTTTATGTCCTATTTGCAAGTTTTGATGTGGCTTCGTCACATGCAAAATCAACGTCCACGTATATTCAAGGTCTGAAAGGACTTTTGCAATAATGCCCAAGAGAAGTCCTATTTCTCAGAGGGAATAATGGCAATGACACCCAGCTTATAAAACAGACTTTCAACTTACCGTGAGCTGCGGCAACATAACCTGCGAAAAGCAGCAGGATGTGCTTCAATGAGCCCATGGTGTCCGCTTTAATTCCACGCAGCGCCACGGTGTCTTGCGTTTTATTTTCACCAATCACAACAGTAATGCATAGAGATCCAGCTTTGGCAATAACGTCTGACGCCTATGGCACACGGATTTGTCTATATTCGCTCTCATATCACCGAGAATGGCCACTGCAGAGACGAGACACGGTGGTGTTGGGACCAAAAGTGATTCCCTCGCTCCAAACCGTGGAGACAGAATGGAACGATGAGGCAGTCCGCATCTAGAGGAAGGCGCTGGACTCAACCATCATGTGTGATACAGGGGAATATGGATGGAGATCTACAGTCTGGTGCGGCAATCCACAGACTCTTATGGGTCGACATAAAAACGTCACCTCATAAAGTCGCTTTTAAGTGAGCCATATGATTTAATAGGGACGATCTTAAGAAATGTCTGTAAAAGTAGCTATTTTAAAAAATGCGTATGGGGTTCCTAATGGAATTTTGCTCATAATTTGGGTCTGATCCTGACGGAATCTTAATTTTCTTGAATACAATACGTTATATATTATTTGTAATACAACAAACAGTTTCCGCATGCACTTTTATCCTATCTAGCATATATATATATATATATATATATATATATATATATATATATATATATATATATATATATATATATATATATATATATATATATAGTCTGTGGTCTGGTATATATATATGTGTATATATATATATATATATATATATATATATATATATATATATATATAGGCTATATATATATATATGTGTGTGTGTGTGTGTGTGTGTGTGTGTGTGTGTGTGTGTGTGTGTGTGTGTGTGTGTGTGTGTGTGTGTGTGTGTGTGTAAATAATATATTTTAGGATTTTAAAACTCCTAACATTGAATTAATTAATTACTTAATTAATTAATTAATTAATTAATTAATTGCTGTGTTCATGAATCCATAACGTCCTAACGGAAATTTAACCACATTGGCTACAGTTAAAATGTAGATATTTAGTAAACATGACTAGGCCTATTATTCTAGACCAGTAGGCTATTGGATATCAAAGAAAATCCTTCAATATTTGTAAACTCGTGTTGCTCTGCTATTTTATTTGTCCAGTAGCAAGACATTATTCCAAAACAAAAAATGCACAATATTTCAAGGAAACCATTCTATTTGGCTATTATAGGAGTCGTGTTCGATTAGCATTTGTTCCAAATAATGACAAATTCCAAAATCATGTAGGCTACGCATTTCCTTTATGATCTTTTGGGTGAGATATTCAGGGCAACATCACTGACTTTCAAGCTGTAAAATCACTGTTAATGGTTAATTCGATCATAGTTAATAAGTAGCAACAGTTCTCATGATCTCAATGTTAGGATGATCACGACATTTATGTCTGGGCGTATGTGGATGAATGTGTTTTGATGACAACTGTGTTTAAGCAACCTCGTGACAGGAATATTTACTAGCTTAATATAAAACGCAGCTCATCATTCTTACTGCACCCCCAGACCATAACCATCATGATGCACACGTTTCCACTCTGGAAAAGAGTGCAGCACACTTCATCAACAGACAGAACATCTCTCACAGTTAAGACTATTAATGTTAGGGTATTGGTCACAAAATGCGTTGGTCCGATGGCATTTCTTCGACTTTGAGAGAGAAGTTCGTTCTCGTTACGATTTAAAATGAGGCTATGCTGCCATCTATTGGTCATGGACACTCAGATGAATAGGCTACACGGAAAATGTCTGTGGATTTGAATAAAGGGATCCGCAAGTCCGCGACCAGCAAATGCTCCTGCATATTTCTTGCATTTGTTTATGTAATACTAAAATTTTATATTCTAGAATCAGCTTCCAACTTTCTATAATATTAAAATGAATAAATTAATTCCGTTGATTCCATTCGGGTTATCTGACAACAATACGATGGTAAAAAAAAAGAAGTCCTGTTTTGGGAACGAAAAAAGGGAAAAACGTAGGGGACCTTTATATCCAAACACAAAGACATTTTGGGATAAAAGGATTTTTAGGTAAATGGTTATAAACCAATTAAATTAAGTGACTGAAACGCATTTAAGGAAATCCTCTTGGTTCTCTTTTTTATTATTACACAGCTGTGCAAATACTATTGCGTTTACAATGGTTGATCTATATTGACTAGTCTAGATCATTACTACTTTAAGACGAGCCCTGTTGTTTTTATCAGTCGCAATAGTAAATAAATGTACATTACATGATTCAGTGCTTTAATGTCGTCTATATGTTGACATTGAGATCGGTGGTGCTGTCCATGATGTGGTTCTAAAACCGAGTTGCCCTTGACTCTAGCAAAGGAAAATAATAATGTTCCCTCCCCTGTGCCTTCTATGAAGGACACATTTAGCACCACCTGTTCCAGATCTTTTTTCCTAGCAGAAGCCTGAGATGCTGCTTTAAAACTGATAAAATTTGAAAGAAAAAAACACTTCTGTCTTTGACTTGTTTTGAAGGTAGTACATGCTTTAATCTAATTATATTCAGGTTTGTCAATGGAAAGTATCTTGCATTTTAGATTATTTAGTACTGTATGTTTATTATTTGTGTTTTCCTAGAGAAAAAAGACAAATACATAGTAATTAAAGTATATTTAATATGATATCTGAAAAAAATACAATAACATATTTACTTAGCTGAAAATAGGCAACATTGTGATTGTACTCATTCCATACTTTCTTCTAATGCACACAGAGACAATTTGATTTGCCACAAATTAAGTGGTAATGTAGCTTTTACAAATGTAGTTCGGGGGAAAGTACACTGGGTAGTTCAGGTCTTTGAATCTGATTGGCTGAGAGGTCCTCTAGGAGTGATGATGATATTTCGAGAAGGTCCTGGCTGCAGACAGACAATCGAGCCTATCAGTGGCCTATCATTAATTTTATATTACCACCACTGTGATACTACAGCAAAAGATCAAACTGCAGAGCAATCAGTTATGAAGGCTTTTTAAACGTATCTTTCACAAAAAAAAAAAAAAATGCTTTGAACTACTGTGTAATTTAGACACACACAGACATCAAGGATCATTTTTGAATTTCAAGAACGGTGACAATAAACAAAATAGATATACAGATCAACTCTGTGTCAGGCAAAAGAGATCGAGAACTGGAAACAGGAGAACCGGACCCAGGAGGATGACGGCAGTAGACTGAAGACTTAAGACGGATGGCAGAAAACAGAAGACGATGAAGTGATATGGGTAGGTAGTCAGTAGCATGTGGTAGAGGTGTAAGATGACTGCTTTTATAGAGGGTGTGATAACGAGGATGATTGCTGGCAGGTGTGGGTGATGGTGGTTTTGAGGACTTTTTTTATTTTTTAAATCCTTCATATTTTCTGGTTGTCACAACACTGATGGACCTCATACTGTAGAATTACTGGTATACAATAATCAAACATATGAAACATCACCCATACAATTATAGATGAGATCTAGATCAGTAAATCAGACCATTAGATGATAATTGTGACCATTAATAAATAGCCAGTGTCATCTAATCACATTTTCTTTCAGCCTTTTTGCCATAACAAATGTATTTTAAAGACACAGTTACAGCAGTCAATGAATGATGTTCAAAAACCAAGGGTCAAGAGCCCAACTAAAGCAAACACTGATCTCCATCATGATAATGTCAAACAAAACATTACTAAGCAATGAAAATGTGTTGCAAGGAGCATTTTCTTTTGTGTGTATAATAACTTTACTTTTACTTTTTTTTTTAAATAATGAAAAGGTGATTAAAAATGTGTTTTATAGTTGGTGGTAATGTATTTGCACAGAGTGTGGGAACAAAAAACATAAATTGGTGCCTATGCAATACTTTCTCAATACCAAATACAACATGTTATTTATATAAAATGTTATTTATAAAATAAAATAAAAATCTTTAAATAAATAAATGTTAACCTTCCTAATATTGTGTTGACCTCCTGTTGCTGCCCTGACCCGTCAAGCACTCCACTCCACTAGACCCCTGAGGGAGCGCTGTAGTATCTGGCACCAAGATGTTAGCAGCAGATCCCTTAAGTACTGTAAGCTGCAAGGTGGGGCCTCCATAGATCTGACTTGTTTGTGACAATGCGGTTTGCAATGTATTTGTGGGAAGACACAGGCAAAAACATAAATTGGCACCTATGCAATCATTTTTCAATATCAAATACGTTATTTATTTAAAGAGGCAGTGTAGAGAAAAAAATCTCTGATAGCCGAGGCACTCCTTAATTAAAATGTCTTTATTAAAGAAATGACATGTCCTAAAAGGACAACTTTAAAATGCCCACGCGTAGCGGCATGGGACCTTCTTCAGGGCATAATGAAGCAGATAAAAAACAGATCTTTATAATAACAAACACACACAGATAGAGGCAAACACACAGGTGCTAGCAATCAGTACTGGAGGTCTGCAGGTAATTGGTAGGACACGCCTCTCACAAGATTCTCAGTGCTAAAGCTAGTAATTGCAACAAAAACAGAAACATAGACATCAGATAGCATGTTTATATATATATATATATATATATATATATATATATATATATATATATATATATATATATATATTCATGGATATATTGCTAGGCACGTCTCGCATGATTCTCAGCAATAAAGCTATTGGTCACAATGTAAGCACAAAGACACAAGCAAGTAGCATGCATATATTCATGTATGCACATGTGTACACATTCATGCATGCACATATAACATACAATACATATGAAAAAGGGAAACAATCACAGGAAAGAACAATGTTACAAAATCACAGAAAAGGTCTATAATCTATCTCCTCATTTAATCCTGGATAGTCCATTGCTTTGAAACTCCATATCCAAAAGGTTTCACGTTGCAATAGCTGTTTTAGAATATCACCTCCACGAATTGATTTTTTAATAATTTCAATGCCCTGAATTTTCAAAGATGAGGGGTCACTATGGTGTACTTCTTTATAGTGTTTGGCCATAGGGTAATCTTCGTTATTGACGTATTTGTGTTCGTGAAACCGCTCTTTAGTTTTCTTTTAGTTCTGCCTACATAAAAACACCCACATGGGCATTGTAGGCGGTATACCACATATTCAGAGTTACAGTTAATGAAACCATTAGTCTTAAATTCTCTCTGTGTTCTCAGATCACAAAAATTCTTACTTTGAATGACACCCTCACAATGACTGCAAGATCCACACCTATAGGTTCCCCACAGCCCTTTTTCTAGCCATGTTTTTGGTCTAGGACCTGGAAGGTAACTTCTTACAAGTTTGTCCCTTATGGAAGGTGCCTTCTTGAACACAGTCATAGGCGGCTCTGGAAAGACGTTTTTCAGAATAGAATCACTTTGAATTAACCCCCAATTAGACTTAATTATTTTTTCATTTCAGAGGCACTACTACTATATTGGGTAACAAAGATAGGTCTAGAGTTATTTTTAGACATATCTTTCTTCCGTTCTTTTTTCTTTAGTAGATCAGAGCGTGTTGTGGAACGTGCTTTTATTATTGCTTTTTCTATTGTCATTGGTGAGTAGCCCTAGCCCTGAACCTTAATGTCATATCTTGAGCCTGCATTTCAAAATCAGAGTCATTGTTACAGATGCGTCTAAGACGCTGAAATTGTCCAAACGGAATGTTTTCTTTCAGGCTTCTTAAATGGAAGCTGTCAGCCCTCAATAAAGTGTTTCTGTCTGTGCTTTTCCTATATATTGTTGTGTGCAGAAGACTCTTGTCATCTATGGAGATAGTCAAGTCCAAAAAATGTATAGATGTTTTTGAATATTCAATTGATAGTTTTATATTAGGGTTAGTTGTATTGATGTACTCATGAAACTGCAAAGTTCTTCCTCATTTCACCACATAAAGAGGATATCATCAATAAAGCGTCCCCAAAATACTATCTTGTCACAGAATTTGTTATTAGATCGATTATATATGTATTGCTCTTCCCAGTGACCTAAAAATAAATTGGCATAATTAGGTGCAAAGCATGCACCCATCGCTGTGCCCTTGAGCTGTCTAAAAAAGTCATCTTGGAAGAGGAACACATTATTGTGTAAAATCCATTCTGTGAGAGAAAGTAAAAATGGTTGGGGGTGATGTCTCCGACCTATATAACAAATAATGTTGTAAGGCTGATAAGCCTTCCTGATGGTCAATATTGGTATACAGGGAGGCTACATCTAGAGTTACCAAATAACAATTTTTGACATTTGTGATAGTCCTAAGTTTACATAGCACATCAGTAGTGTCTTCAATGAAAGAAGGAGATCCGCACTAGAGGTTTTATAAAAAAGTCTACAAATTGGGAGCAAGGCTCAGTCAAGGATCCATTTCCAGAGATAATGGGTCTACCTTCAGGTTGTTCTAAATTCTTATGGATCTTAGGCAACATATAGAAACACGGCATTTGGGGATTCTCATTCATTAGAAAAGCAAATTCATTATCTAAGATCCATTTTTGGTCTCTACCAAAGGATAAAATGTCCCTCAGTTCGTTTTTCATTTTTTCAATTGGATTTCTCTGCAGTTGCTCATAATAAATATTATTTCCTAGTTGTCTCTGTGCTTCAATAATATATGAGCATTTATCCATTACCACAACTGCACCTCCTTTGTCAGCAGGTTTTATTATTATCTGCTCGTTCTTTATTAGAGAATTCAGTGCATCTCTTTCCCCTTTTGAGAGATTATATTTTATTCTGTTTTGTCTCTTTTCAAACATATTGTCTACGTCATGAGAAACCTTTTTGGTAAAAGCAATCAAGGTGTGATTAGAACTCATAGGCATAAAATTTGACTTAGGCTTAAAATGTCTCTTGGCATCATAAGTGGTATCAAGGTTCAATTCAGGTGTACTGTTCAAGAATTTATTCGACTGATGGTACCATACCTTTAAATGAAGGTTTCTATAGAACCTAAAGAGGTCCACCTTAGTTTTAAATGCATTAGCTTCACTTGTAGGGGAAAAAGTCAGTCCTTTTGATTCAATTGAAATCAGGGCATTGAAATTATTAAAAAATCAATTCGTGGAGGTGATATTCTAAAACAGCTATTGCAACGTGAAACCTTTTGGATATGGAGTTTCAAAGCAATGGACTATCCAGGATTAAATGAGGAGATAGATTATAGACCTTTTCTGTGATTTTGTAACATTGTTCTTTCCTGTGATTGTTTCCCTTTTTCATATGTATTGTATGTTATATGTGCATGCATGAATGTGTACACATGTGCATACATGAATATATGCATGCTACTTGCTTGTGTCTTTGTGCTTACATTGTGACCAATAGCTTTATTGCTGAGAATCATGCGAGAGACGTGCCCTAGCAATATATCCATGAATATATATATATATATATATATATATATATATATATATATATATATATATATATATAAACATGCTATCTGATGTCTATGTTTCTGTTTTTGTTGCAATTACTAGCTTTAGCACTGAGAATCTTGTGAGAGGCGTGTCCTACCAATTACCTGCAGACCTCCAGTACTGATTGCTAGCACCTGTGTGTTTGCCTCTATCTGTGTGTGTTTGTTATTATAAAGATCTGTTTTTATCTGCTACATTATGCCCTGAAGAAGGTCCACGCTGCAGCATTTTAAAGTTGTCCTTTTAGGACATGTCATTTCTTTAATAAAGACATTTTAATTAAGGAGTGCCTCGGCTATCAGAGATTTTTTTCTCTACACTGCCTCTTAAGATATTTCATCTTGGACCGAAGAGCACCCAAACCAAACTGGAAAAGGATTGAGCACGCCATACGTCTTGAATCAAAACGTTATTTATTTAAAAATAATATTTAAAGCTGCTGTCCGTAACTTTTTTTGTGTTCAAAATTTACAAAAATTATATAATGAGAATGTACAACATGAATCCATTTTCCAAACTGTGTTTTTGTCTTACTATGAATCATTATGGTACACTTATTATAAGTGTTTTTATATTTCAGACCCGTCTGGTAGGAACCTGCGTGACTCATCATAGATATAAACAGAGAGAAGTAGCTGCGGCTACAATGTTCTTCTGCAAGACGCATGCAGTTCTGTTTATTAACCGCTAGAGCGCAAAAAGTTATGGACTGCAGCTTTAAAGTACCCATGAACTGGAAGTAGCAACTGAGTTTTCTTTAGTGCTGTAATGTATTTACAAGTAAAACGGAATGTTGAAGATAGGGCAGGGTTTTAATTCAGCACACCTCCTTTTCATCTCTCGCTCATAGCAGACTAACGGTTGAAGGAGAGCTGTTAAGATATTCAAACCCAAGCCGTCAAACTAATGTCATCTGGGAAGGAACGCCATTTCATACAGGAAGTATCTGTTCAGATTTTGATTAAAGATTACCACGGCAAACAATTTAATTTTTCTGTGCATCAACTTGCACAGATTAATTGTTCACCCTAAAACCTGTAATTTGTGCTAACAAAGTAAATGGGATAAATTGATTTCACAAGGATTAAGCTAGCTATTGGAAATATGCTATTCTTAAAGCTATAGTTGCTATTTAGGGCCCGAGCACCAAAGGTGTGAGGACCCTATTGGAATTGCTCCGTTTATATAGGGCCCGAGCACCAAAGGTGTGAGGACCCTATTGGAATTGCACCATTTATTATTATTATTATTAGGGCCCAAGCCCTGACAAGAGCTCGACAGCGCCCCCCTAAGTTAACTTTGTCCATGTATCAAACACACTTGCACTTTCTAATTTACAGTCATTAGCTCTGACCAACAGGAAGTCAGATATTTTGGTTTGAATGTCAAAAAACTGAATAAACAGGCTCTGAGTTTTTACATTCTCCTCGTAGGCTATTCATTCAATCTCCCCCAAACTCAGTCAACATGACACAAAGATACGGAAGATGCTACAATGCGAACGGATATTGGATATCTCAAACCCTGTTGCAATGGTGAGAGATTTAAAAAGTACAAAAAAAAGAAAAACAGAAATTGTCTCATATCTTGTAAAATCATTATTTGATTTGAATTAAATTAAGATTGGATGTTTGGTAACTGAGCCTGGATGAGTTTAAAATGAATGTACTATTTTTCAGAACAATATATTTGTTTTATTTAATATATTTAATCTAAATACCTCTCTGTCTGCTCTCCCCTTCAAAGACCAAAAGGTGGCAGTGTTGTTCTATTGTTAAGCAAGGTTGGATAAATCCTTGAGAAAGGTGCTTTAAAGTGTAAACTGTTGCAACTCTAAGTTATGTTTAAAATAAAATACTTATTTGAAAAAAAAATGTTGGTGATCAAAAACAACTTTCTGTTAGAATCTTTTGATTTAGATTAAAGTAATGACAAAAAGGAAACAGGAAGAGTCTTATTTTGTCTAAAATCATTGTTTGATTTAAATTAAATTATGATTGTATGTTTGGTTATTGACCCTGAATTAATTTTAAAATGAATTTTCTATATTTTAGATCAATATATTGGTTTTCTTCAACATTTTGTATTTGGAGATTAATTCTTAACACTAAAAATATTCTCTGAATTATACATAATTTATTTCTATAAAAAATATTACTAACAATAGAAAAAAACACATTTGAGTTTCTTTTTCAAACAATGAAGTGTGTAATTTAAAAATAAGCAGAGTAATGCCTTTAGCTTGAGGACAAAAAAATGCCAATGTAATATATAGAATAACCCGAAGCTGGGAGTAAAGCCTTATTTATGAACCAGGCTGGATAATACCTTGTGACCAAAGTATTAAAGATAAAACACTTGGTTAGTTTTACCTACAGTCACCAAACTCGGTATATATACTGAGCTCATTGAGCCGGACAACTTTCTAATTTACAGTCATTAGCTCCGACCAACAGGAGGTCAGATATTTTGGTTTGAATGTGGATTGTGTGATAAATCAGGCTCTTAGTCAATCGACCTATTATATCCTATGACACAAATTTTTCATTGGTGTGTATTGTGGTGATAGTGGCACCAGCTGCTGCGGTAAATGTGGCATATTCAAGGAATTTTTAAATGTTCTCCTGTTTAAATGCATATTGCCTGTCGTGCACAGTTGCCCTGAAGCCACCAGGGTGGCGGTGCCACCGGCTTGGGCCCGTCATCGCTGCTTGCAGCTTTAATTATTATTATTCTCCCAAACGAATCGCTTTTTTTGAGGCCTAAACACGCTCGAAAATTCACAAAACTTTGCACACGCGTCAGAAGTGGCGAAAATGTACGTCTGTTATGGGATTCAGAATTAGGCGTGACAAAATGGCTCAATAGCGCCACCTAATGTAGTGCCCCTCCTCCTACGTTTCACGTACAGCTATGAAATTCGGTAGACACATGTAACAGCCCAATACCTACAAAACGCCTCCTGGTACGAAATCTGAAAACCAACAGGAAGTGAGATTTTTTTTATTTTTCTTTGCTAAATTGTCGCAAATTTTGCCATTTCCAGACGTTGTACTTTAATCAACTCCGCCTAGAGATTTAATCAGATCAACATCATATTTGGTCAGTCTAATCTAAAGGCCTTTGCAACGTTAAATTGCGAAGATCTTGAGTTTTCACTAAAGGGCGTGTCCGTGGCGGCCTCAGAAATGTAATTGTTTCGCCATGAAACATTTAAACAGTAGCATGAAGCTGTTGTAACTCAGACATACAATGTCCGATCTGCCCCAAACTTCACATGTTTTATTAGAGTCCTTGCCTGAATACATCAACATTGGCATATTGGCATATTCAGTGACAGTTATAGCGCCACCTGTAGGCAACAGGAAATGCCATGTTTTAGACTGTGATTAACTCCTCATTGAGATGTAACCAGATCAACATCATATTTGGTCATTCTAATCTAAAGGCCTTGGTGATGTTATATTGTGAAGATCTGAGTGTTCACTGAAGGGCGTGTCCGTGGCGGCCTCACAAAGTCTGATGTTTTGCCATGAAACAGGAAGCTGTTATGAGTCAGGCATACAATGTCCTATCTGCCCTAAACTTCACATGTTTGATAGTCCTTACCTAAACACATCTACATGCCACTATTCAGTTAGTCATAGCGCCACCTGCTGGCAACAGGAAATGGCATGCTTTATACTATAACTTACTCCCAGAAACACTTTTAAATATGCCATGAAATCCCAAACATGCTAGAAACACATTAAATCTTGCAACACGTGGCTATGTGCTAATGTATGTAATTTACACCTTTAAATAGGAAATTGTTGTAACTCAGGTATACAATGTCCGATCTGCCTCAAACTTCACATGTTTGATAATAGTCCTGACCTGAAGACATCTACATGGCAATATTCAGTTATAGTCAAAAAAAGCCACCTGCTGGCAGAAGGAAGTGTGGCACATTGAAGTGAGTTTGCCATATTTCTCATATATTGACCCGCTTAAATGCATGTCGCCCACTATTCACTGTTTTCCTGAGGCCACTGGGTGGCGGTGCATGTTTGAGGGCCCTTTCATCACTGCTTGCAGCTTTAATGGAAATTATATTCTTAAAGTGATAAGTTTAAAGCTGATAGAGTGTTTTTTTTTTTTTTCGGGCCTTATCTTGATTTATTGCTAGATACATTTTGCTCACAGCTTTCTACGCTTTCTAAGGTGGTGAGTTTTCCACAGATTCTTTTAAACGTCACATGACCTCACATTTCTGATGTATCAATTTATTCTTACCATTTCACCATAAATCTAAGCACACAAATCTGATAGAAAAGGGGATGAACCGTTTTGTTTATCTCTGAATATGACTATGCTTTTGTCATCTATGTTGGCCTACATGGGGAGCCGTCCACAAGCTGGTCATCAGGACCCGTTATTTGTCATGGAGGGTGGAAAGCCCATGTCCAGAGCCTGGTTTGCCTCTCATCTCCGCCTGCTCTGCCAATACTGCAAGCTTCCCTCAGAGGATTATACGGCTCATTCTCTGCGCATAGCTGCTACAACTGCCACTTCCTCCACTCCTGTCTCTACATTGAAGGCCATGAGGCAATGGTCTTTAGCCACTTATGAATGTTACATCTGGCCCGATGCTTAAGCCATCCATAAGAAAAGCTATGAGTGCTGCTCTGTGATCTGTGGCTTGAAAAAAATGAATATTACAGCTTCAGTAGCTGTTGAGCCTATTTACCTAAATATAAATACATTTATTTCTATTATTAGCACTTGTTACAGTCCACATGCTAGCTTCACGTAAATCAATTTGCTCTTTACAATTAAATTCAGTTAGATTCGCTTCCTGAACTGTTCTTTTGGATCCTCTTTTGCCTCTTCCATTTAGCAGGACAAGCCAGGGAGGATTGCCTGGTATGGTCTGTTGGGGGATTTATGCTACTCTCCATAAAATAGGCGTATCATCCCTAGAAGCTGCTGCTGGTCCCTGTCTTGGCTTTGGGATGGGGAATTTAGAACAGAGCCATATCACCAAATGTAAATTTAGCAAAATATGGCAATAAAAAGTTTGTCTATAGTGTTTTTTACTCAAGTGGTCCTGACTGAACTATTATTAAAATAGAAGTCCCACAAAAAAGCCTTTCTCTCTGAGAGCCTTTTAAACAGCTGCCCCCTTTTTTTTCTAAAAGGCGACTTAACTTAGTGTGACTTTGCAGGACACTTTCCATTATTGGTTAGAGCTGGGAGGATCACTAGATGTGCTACTGGTCGAGTATAGACTTGTCCCGTGATTTCTACATCAGCAGACCTGACGTGTCCATCCGGACTGCAGTGTGTCTTGATAAACAGGCCAGAGGGCCCTAAGCAATGCGGATTTACAATCATGACAACCATTTTCTCAGTTAAGTCTGGGGGAGATGACTGCCCCTTTTGCTGGGTCTGGAGGCCTGGAAGGAAGTTTCGGATAAACCTGGACCAGAAGTTTTCCGCTAAGACTTGCAAATGCCTCCAGTGGCTGTGACTCAACAATTCAGACTCTGGGAAGATTGCCTGTGGCAAGGAACCATCCGGTTGCCACATGAGCAAACTGTTGGGTGTCACTGGGTCAATGTCTACAACATCAGAGGACACGTACCCTAAAGGCTTTGAGTTAAAAATAGCTTCCATCTCTAGAAGGACTATCAGCAGGACTTCTTCTGGAACTGACTGAGCTCCTACTGTAGTATAAATGGCTGACTTTACAGATCGTACCTCTCTCTCCCGCACTCCTATAAAATGTGGGGCTGCTGGAGGATTAAAAAGTGAAATTGGATTCTTTGACAAACAAGCCGTTTCTGTAAATCAGGAGAAAGGCCTCCATTGACAACAATGTAATTTCCTCTCTCACGCACCATAAAAGGTACTAAAGACGTTGTCACAAAGTCCATCTCTCTTTAGTGGTTCTACAATAATTTTATGAAGCGATGAGAATAGTTTTTGTGCACAAAAAAAGCCGGAATAACAACTTATATAGAGATGTTTCAAAACACTGCTTCCTGAAGCTTCCTGAAGCTTTGAAGCGCTATAAAGCAGTGTATCGAATCAGCGGTTCGGATCCCCAAAGTCACGTGATATCAGCAGTTTGGTGGTTTGACACGCAATCCAAATTATGAGTCAATACACTGATTCATAGAGCTTCAAAGCTCCAGGAAGCAGTGTTTTGAAATCCCGCACAAAAACTAATTCTCGTCGCTTCATAAAACTATTGTAAAACCACTGTAGTGAGATGGACTTTGTAACGACATCTTTGGTACCTTTTATTGGTTGTGAGAGGAAATTTCGTTGTTGTCAATGGAGGCCTTTCTGAGCCATCGGATTTCAACAAAAATATTTTCATATATAAACATTTTCATTTTTGGGTGAACTAGCCCTTTTAGTTCTGCTTTTCTGATGTATCAAATACTTATGTCTGTCATGCAATAAAATGCAAATTGATTATTTAAAAATCATAAAATGTGATTTTCTGGATTTTTGTTTTAGATTCCGTCATTCACAGTTGAAGAGTACACTGTTAAACCTTGCTGTAGATTTCTGGGTAAATAACTGTAAATTCGCCAGTATTTAGCTTTAACATCATTGGAAGGTATTTTACTGTAATATGAGGTGAGGTTATGCTGCACTAATTATAAACTACAGTACATTACTTTCAGCGCCCATGAAGGCAAATAACTGTAATATTAACTGGTAAATTACTGGTCTACATTCCCATGATGCATTACGTCACTGTTTCTTTCAAACTGTTTACATCTTCAGTCAGAAAACAAGGATTAATGCATTAACACACACATACGCATGCAAGCATGCATGTGAGCACACAAATACATTCACACAGGCGGAATGTTTGAGCCTTAACGAGCAGGTGTCACTCCTTTGCCTTTATTATCTTGGAATTTGTTTGCTACTGAGCATGCTGTGTTGAGAACTCCTATAGCAGATTTGTATGTTTTCAGTCTAAACATGAATAGCACAACTACAAGTAAGTAAACAATTCAAATATATATATATATATATTATTTTTTTTTTATTTATTATTATTTTTTTTTTTTTAAATGTTAAGTTAGATTGTTTATATGCATGGTTTGAAGTAGCTTCCTGATTAGCAAGTTTTCAACTCCTTACTAAGTAGTATCTCTTTGTGTAGAATTTTTAGAACTCTTGCTGATAAACAGCTTTTTATCATTGCTTTCAGTTTTCTTGGTTAGTCTGGATTTGCCACAATGTACAGATGCAAATTTTGCAATTTGCCTTTTCGCCAACTAACTGCTTTTTATACACATATAAAACATCACCAACATAGAGCAAACTTTCAGTTTGTGTGTGGAATGTAGCAGTGCCATTGTACTTTTAAAAAAATGTCATCATTACGATCACATATGCACCGAAATCACAGGCAGCCACAAACACAGAATACACATAGGCATCCACAGGTGAACCTTCACTGTTAGGTTCCTGGATGTGTATTTGTGGCTAATACTTTTTCAGAGCTGTGTGTCCACCTGCGTATTCACATTAGAGATGGCAGAAAAATTTGCTGTCCAGTTGATGGCTGCTTTAGTTATTTTAGAGTGAGAACATCTTTCACCACTCATTTGTCACGGAAGCATAAGCAGTCTGGTTCAGCACAGCTGTCCAGCACAGCTGTCCACAGACAGTGTGAGACTGCACCCACAACAGATTTGTGTCTTGAGAATGACCTAACGTCTACAGATCAGTGTCTTGGTGATGTACCATCAACAATTAATTGAAAGTCAAAGAAATGCCATAAGAGCCTCTTTTACATAACTTGGCTCTGTTTTACTTGAAGATCAGGCCAAAATGTTGTTGCCTGCTAGTTCTATTCAATGTATTATTGAGGAGTTTCAAGCACTTCATGTTGATAGAATGCAGGACATGCTTGTTAGACTAAAGGAAAAGTTGTTGTCATCAACAGACATACCTTCAAGTGATGTAGACAAACTTCTCGATGAACTAGTGTCACGAGATTTGTTAACTTTGTACAATTGAGGTCTGACCGAACCAGAAAGAACTCCTTCAAACAGAAGTTTAACTTTGTTGAGCCAAAACAGATCTATCTAGGCACTGACAAAGAACGCTTTTGTCAATATCTGCCACTTAAAGAAACGCTGGCATCTCTGTTTAGGCAGACATTGATTAAGAAACAGTACAAACATACAAAAATGCATGGTTCTGTTAACAAAGTACTAGAGGATATAAAGGATGGCACATGCATTACGAAAAATCTTTCAAGAGCATCCTTCGTCATTATCAATTATCTTATACCAGGATGCATTTGAAGTTGTAAATCCACTTGGCTCGGGTAGAAAGAAACATAAAATCTTGGCAGTGTACATGACACTGAAATTTTGCCACACAACCGCTCCTTAGTTGACCCAATGCAACTTGTCTTGCTGTGTCGAGAGGAAGACTTTAAACAGTTTGGTCAGCAGAAGGTCTTTGCCTGTCTTGTTGCTGATCTGAAAGACTTAGAGGAGTCTGGATTTGAGTCTACTGACGGCACTACTCTTAGAGGAGGGCTTATTGCCATTTGTGGAGATAATCTTGGGTCTCATTGTATTGGGGGCTTTACTGAGAATTTCAGTACCAACAAGCATTTCTTTCACTACTGTTTAATTGACAGAGACACATTTAATCAGCAGCCTTTACATATTGGCCTAAAAAGAACAAACCAAAATTATGAACATAGTGTTGAACAGCTCACAACTACTGATCAGTGTACAATAGAGGGCATCAAATTCAATTCAGTTTTCAATTCCCTTACTTATTTTCATGTCTGTGGTGGACTGCCTCCATGCTTATAGGGCATGATTTATTTGAAGGTATTGTGGCTGATGACTTTGCACTTTACATTAAACATTTGGTTTCAGTTGAAAAGCACTTCACCTACAATGAGTTGAACAGAGCCATTGCACAATTCAGACATTTAGGAAGAGATTGTAACAATGCCCCATGTGTGATTAAAGCTGATGCAAGACAACTTGGTGGTTCTGCTGCACAGAACTGGTGTCTCTTGTTGTGTTTGTGCTCGATGAAGTGTACAAGGAGGCTCTGGGTGCACGTTTACAAATGAGGATTTATTAAACTTGTTCTACGTCCATGACATGAGTATTATATCTTCGGCAGCAAACACACCACACCTCTATGTGTGGCTAAATGCTTTACATAAACTGCACTCGCAAGTGCTATAGCCAATAGGAACACAACATGCGTTGCCGCTGGCATGTGATTGGTTTGTGACAAAACGTAAGAATACTACATCCCCCTTCTTATGAAATAAACAATCATAATGCCTGTATTCACATATCAATAGATCGTCACATCTGCATAACATATAAACTGCATTGAACATTGTGTGAACAGATTTTTTTTTTTTGAAAGGGCAGCGATCCGCCTACACCCTTGTACAATTACAGATCCAGAATTACTCTGGGCTTTATCTGGCGACCGGATCTGGTTCTGTAAGCGATGGATTTGGGCAACTCATCAGTATGGGCAGGTGTGTGTACAATGTCATTTTGTGGTTCACTGTGGATTGGTGTTGCGCATAGCTCAGCACCATCGTCAGAGTTGCTGCTTCCAGGATCTTTTGTGTCCAAAAGGTGACGTCTATTTCGTCGATATTCCTGTCCAGCAGTAGTACGCACATGATATGATCTTTCAGTGTTGGCTGCTCTGACGATGACAGCTGGCTTCCAGTATCCTTTCTCTTGAACTCTAACTGCTTGACCTCGTTGAGCTGAGACAAGGGTTTAGCCGATCTGTCATAGTAGCTTTTTTGATTTTGTTGCTTATGCAGCCTTTTTGCTCTGACATCCTTCCAGCTAACGACTTTTGGCAAGAGCTGATGAGTGGTATTCGGTAAGGTTGACCGCAGGCGGCGACTCATCAACAGCTGAGCCGGGGACTTGAAACCATCGACAGGGCTGTTGCGATACTCCAGGAGACTGATGTGTGGATCTCTTTTGTCAGCTTTGGCCTTTTCTAGCATCATCTTAGCAGTATGCACAGATTTCTCTGCTAACCCATTACTTTGTGGGTGGTATGGACTTGTGGTGGTATGTGTAAATTCCCATGTTCTGGCAAATGTCTCAAACTCACCCGAACTGTACTGAGGGCCGTTGTCTGAAATGACATCTTCCGGGATGCCGTGCCGTGCAAAAGCATCTTTTAGTTTGTTTATCACAGCAGATGAGGTTGTACTGCTGAGCTTGTCTAACTCAAAATATCTGCTGTAATAGTCAACTGTCACAAGATAGTCCTCATTGTTCCAGGTAAACAGATCGGTAGCCACTACTTGCCATGGCCTGTCTGGGACTTTGTGACTGATCATTGGTTCTTTGGTGTTAGACGGGCGAAACGTAAGGCAGATTGAGCATTCACTGACAATGTTCTCAATTTCTTTCCACATCCCAGGCCAGAACATGATATCACGGGCTCTCTGCTTGCTCTTTTCGATGCCTAGATGACTGGCATGTATACGTGACAGCATGTCTGGGCGAAGACTTGTGGGAACGACAATCTTTTCACCTTTGAATATTATTCCATGCAAGTACGAAAGCTCATCGCGGTGGTTCCAGAATTCTGACACACTCATGGGACATTTTCTTCTCTTCTGGCCAACCACTTTGTATAACTCGTTTCAGTATCTGAAACTGAGGGTCCTTTACGGTTTGATCTCTGATGTCCTCCATCTTTGAATCACTGACAGGAAGATTGCTGTACACTGTATGTACTTGAATGTCCATGCCTTCACTGAGGCTCGTATCCTGGTCTGATAGTGACTTTCTGACAACGTGTCTGCGACAGGGATGTCCTTGCCTGGTCGATGTACAATGGTGAAGTTATACTTCTGGAGCTGTAGGTTCATCCTCTGAAGCCTTGGGGGAACTGATGCCAGGGGTTTCCGCATGATTGATTCAAGGGGCTTGTGGTCACTCTCGCCGATGACTTGGCGGCCATAGATGTATTGATGGAAACGTTTACAGCCAAACAGAATGGCGAAGAGTTCTTTCTCAATTTGAGCATAATTGATTTCACTTTCAGAGAGGGACTTTGACGCATATGCGATGGGTTTTCCATCCTGAAGTAATACTGCCCCAAGCCCGTACTTGGAGGCATCAACTTGCAACCTGGGCTCTTTAAGAGGATCGAAATAGGCTAAGACTGGGCCTGGTTCGCATGTGATTAGTTCTTTTATCTTCTTGAAGGCTTTGTCCTGCTGGACGTCGCAGAAGAACTCACTTGACTCCTTCAGGAGCTGTCTAAGTGGCGCGTTGACGTCAGAGAGGCCAGGTGCAAATTTGGAGAGATAATTAATCATACCTAGCACGGTTTCAAGTTCTCCTTTGTCTTTAGGTGGCTCCATGTCTCTCACTGCAGCAACTTTGGCAGGATCAGGCTTTACTCCCTCAGCAGTGAGAAGGTGTCCAAAATAGCTCACCTCTGTAGAGCAGATAATGCTCTTCTCTGGATTGAGCTTGACTCCTCTCTCCCTAGAACGCTGCAGCATAGCGCGGAGGTGTTTATCATGCTCGGCTTTGGTCTTTCCATAAATGAGAATGTCGTCGACTATGGCCATGACTCCATCTAAGCCTTCATACGTTTCGTCAATTTTTCGCTGGAACTCATCCTGGGCCGAAATCAGTCCGAAGGGTAAGCGTCGGAACCGGTAGCGTCCAAAGACTGTGTTGAAGGTGGTCAATCTCGATGATTCCTCCGTGAGTTTAATAGCCCAATAGCCTGATCGGGCATCTAGAACACTGAAGTATCGGGCACCAGCTAGCTTGGACGTTATATCTTCAAGAACTGGCAGGGGGTAATGTGGTCTCTTGATGGCCTTGTTAAGGTCCCTTGGGTCCAGACATACCCTTAGCTGACCGGTGCGCGGTTTTTCGGCCACGACCATAGAATTAACCCATTCGGTTGGCTCTGTGACTTTAATGATGACACCCTGCCTTTCCATGCTATCAAGCTCTTCTTTAAGACGACACGTGCGAGAGGAATGCGTCTGGGTGGATGGACTACTGGGGTTGCGTGCGGGTCTAAGTGTATGGTACACTCACCAGGAAACAGTCCGATCCCCTTGAAAATGTCTGCAAACTCCTCCAAAACTGGCGCTTCCATCTGTCTCTCTGTAACTGATAGTACGAGCTTTATGAGGCCAAAGTCTATGCATCCTTTTAGACCTATGACAGGGGGCGCCATTGTGTCGACTACATAAAATGTCAGCACCATCTCAATGTCTCTGTGCTTGCACTTCAGGTCGCATTTCCCTTTCACCACCAGACGTTCACAACCGTAGCCAAACAGGGGACGAGATGTTGGCTGCAGAGCATACGGAGTGTTCAATTTGGTGTACACGTACAGAGGAATGACATTGGCTGAGGATCCAGTGTCCAATTTAAACTTTATTTCATTTTCGTGATTTGGACCTATTTTAATGTTCACATAGACTTGTTCTGTGTCTGAACTCTGTTTGCCCTGTGTCAGCGAGTCAATAAACAGCTCATCACACTCCTCAACCTGGTCTGTACTTTCATTGTTTATTGCATTGACAGCTTTCTCACAGCTGGAGCGACAGACTTTGGCAAAATGGTTTAATTTACCACATATTTTACACACTTTTCCTTGACAGTGAGATCGATTGGCGTGAGGTTTGTTTCCACAATAGCCGCATCCTTTGGTGTGCACTGGTGTAGCATTTCTAGTTTGCAGGTTTTCACTGTATTTCTTTGTGTATTTAGCATTACGTTGTTTTGGAACAGTGCCCTGTGATGTGTGGCGGGCGATTGCGTGCACTGCATGTTCACGTGAAGTACTCATGCTGCTTGAAATGGTTTTTAACTGTGCTTGTGCCAATTCATGAGATCTAGCGAGATCGCTTTTTCGAGCGTTAGCTCAGAGCCCACATTCAAAAGTTTCTCTCTCACTTTCGGCGAATGTATCCCGAACACAATGCGATCTCGGATCATCTCGTAACTGTTTGCATAATTACAGTCCTTGACAAGTAGACGCAGCTCTGTCACAAATTGCTCAAAGGTTTCACGGTCTCCCTGGACTTTTTCATGGAATTTGTAACGTGCAAATATAACGTTCGATTTGGGCTCCACATACGCCGTGAATCGGTCGTAATATGACTTTAGGATCTTTGCTTCGTCAGCAGACAGCGACCATGTATTAAAAATGTCACGGCCCTTTTCTCCGACCCATAGTAGAAGATAACTACATTTCTCATCCTCACCCTTTTTCTTCAGGGGTCCGCTGAACATCAGCTCTGCATGCTGTTGAAACTTGCGCCATGCTTCGGGCAGGATCGTTGCTTCCCAGTTCATCGTGGGCATAGGAACTCCAGCGGTCTCCATCCTTGCATATAATCCGTTCACTCTGACACCATGTTGTGTTTGTGCTCGATGAAGTGTACAAGGAGGCTCTGGGTGCACGTTTACAAATGAGGATTTATTAAACTTGTTCTACGTCCATGACATGAGTATTATATCTTCGGCAGCAAACACACCACACCTCTATGTGTGGCTAAATGCTTTACATAAACTGCACTCGCAAGTGCTATAGCCAATAGGAACACAACATGCGTTGCCGCTGGCATGTGATTGGTTTGTGACAAAACGTAAGAATACTACATCTTGAGGCTCTTACCAATTTATATAGGACATAAAATGCAAAACACAATGGACAGTGAGGTTTGGCAGTTGTGCCTTAAACTAAAGGAAATGGTTGAGGTGATTTGTGCGCCCAAAATTCATAATGAGATAGGCTACCTCAAGTTTTTAACACAAGAATGTTTCTTTAAGAAGTACCTTATTTCCTGGTAAAAATCTGAAAGCAAAACATCATTACTTGTTGCTCTATGGAGATCTTATACTACATTTTGGCCCATTGATTCGCTCGTGGACGCTCAGGTTTGAGAGTAAACATTCATATTTTAAAAACTGTGCAAGGAAACTGCATAATTTTGTTCATCTTTGTAAAACTTTGGCAGAAAGGCACCAGTTGCTTCAGTCCTATCTAGCTTGTGGCAATTTATTCCCTCCTAAAATTCAGTCTGTTAGTGAAGCACGTGAACACAATGACCAGTTATACAATACAGAAATCCAACATGCAATAAGGACAGCTAACTGTGTCAGTCAGAGTACTTCAGAGGTTTCAGGGGTTGTTTATAAAGGAACCAAATATACCAATGGCCTTGTAGTTGTTGTAGCCCAGAGCAGCTGTGGGTTTGTCTTTGGAAAAATATCACTGATACTTATTAATCCAACCAATGTCTACTTTGTTGTCAAACTGTATGACTCTGTGCTAATGTCTGACCTTGGACTTCACTCTCTGCACAACACTGATCTCAAGTATGTGTGTGTTAATGCTGACAATCTCTTGAATTTCTATCCCCTCCCGATGTATGAAGTGGCAGGCCTTCATTACATCACTCCATATGTTCTTTTTAACTTTAGATACTGAGCTGATTCAACAAGAAATCACAAATTCTTCCAGAATTTGATATTCCAAAACTTAATGTAGTAGTCAATCATCTCTGTTTTGTGGTGGGCGTTGAGAGGACACAGGACCTTGCGCTAGTAGAGCTGACAGACCTTCAAGACATCTTACTTCCAATACAATGTCGAAAACTAATGATGGCTTTTAAACAAATAGGTAAGCCAAATCAATTCTGATCACATGTCTGTGATCATTATTTTCAACATCATATTCCATATATGTAGACATATATACTTGAATAATATTCATATTATGTACATTATATGTCTCACTTTCTTTTCCTGAATGTATTTTTCAAAGCATTGAGAGACCAAGTGGATGATCATTAGAAATAACATTCACCTCGTTACCATCACCAGACTTAGAACAGCCACCCACTTCTTACACTCCTTCAAATTCATACTGGCTCAGTATGTTTCAGATTCCTTGGAACCACATGCCTGCAGCCCTTCTTCATGCAGCGTCTAATAAGGTGAAGGCTCCTCTTGGACCAAGAAGAGAGTTTATAAGAGCTGTTTTAGCAGCCATAATAGAATTTTGCCCAAACCCAAGCTTGGCAGACTTTGGGGAAGTGGCAAGAAACATTTTTTCCAAATTTCCTTTAACATTTGGAGACTTTACAGAGGAAGGGGAACAACTGGGGAAAGGCTATAGTTCACTTCAAAGACAGCTGAGAACCAGAGTAGAACATGTCAACAGAGACAATGTAGCACACCAAAAAGAACCAACACAGCTGATGAAGAACAGGACAACATAGTCAAAAAAGTTAGATGTAAAGTTGACAGTTATGGATGCATTCATTGGCAACCTACCTCCATGCCAGATGGAGAGACATCTGAATCTCTTGAAATTAAGAGACAGACTTTATTAGAAATGTTTCAGTCTGGAGGCCCAAGGTCGTGTGAATTGTCTGATGTGGACAAGCTAATGAAAGAGACTTATATTGCTCAGCGCAAAATGATTAATTCATGCCCCCCTCCTGCCATTAGTGACATAGCACTAGAATGGCCATATCTTTTCAGTAAAAGAGGCCTATCCAATCATTTTGAAACACTTACAGGTGTTGATCTAAGCAGTTGCTTGAGTGAATGCCAGAACGGAAAATGCATACGGATTGTGAACTACTTTCAAAAACAGACGTTAAAATGGAATGCCGAGGTCCAGGCTCTTTGAAGCCACACCAGCAAGCACTGATAAGACTGCCATATCAGCCATCCTACTGACAATGCAACACTTCAAAGAGAAAGAAAACTCTCTCTTAATTTTAGTAGACGTAAGTAATTAATACATTACATGACTAGTAAAGAAATACCTTGAAATAATAATTGTAGGTTTGGTTTCACAGATCATATGTGACATACCTGTATAAACATGGGCAAAGGTTTGAAAAAAAAAAAGTTGGATGAATGATGTCTGTCTGTGCTACATAGTACAGTCTGTTAGGCCTTGTCTGTTTGACAATTATTTTTGTAGTATGGGCCTGTATGATGCTACACAGAGCATAAGTGCTTCTATGGACATTTCACTCTAAAGGGTGTGCTCACAAATCAGAATCAACCTTAGCTGTAAAAGAATTTTAACAGCTTTGTAATGTTTGGCAATTTTTTTTTCTAAGAAAACTTCAACCCAAATGTCAGTGGAAAATGAGCTCCGTCTACCAGTCACACCAAGGCTCGTCATGCTTGGTAAGTATGAAATAAATGAGAAATAGTAAATGTGTTTGGCAGTTTTTTTTTATGGTGAGTTTTATGGCTGTTTCAGGAGACAGTCTTCTAACTTCATCTAAGTGGATGGTCAGCATTGAGGGAAAAGTGACACATTGCATTGATGAGCAGTTAGATTTCTCTGCGGCACTCTCTGTGTTTTTCAGCGTGTTCTATGTTTTTAACATTGAATACCAAGAGTCCGCCAGTGCCACATTAGAACTCATTCAAAGGTACATGTTAAAAAATTGTTCAATAATGTAACATCAGTTTGCCACAGTTGTGCATTTTATTTTATTATATATATATATATATATATATATATATATATATATATATATATATATATATATATATATATATATATATATATATATATATATATATATATATATATATATATATATATATATATATATATTTTAGTATGATGTTGTATTTCTGAACTGTTTCATTTGTTACTCCATTTCTAAAATAGTTGTTGTCTGATTTACTCAACAGGTTTTTAGTGAGGATTAATCCTGAGGGGACAAAGTGTGCTTCCAAAGCTGGAACTAGCCGTAAAACTGGGTCATCTGTTAAAAGAAAGATTCAAAACATAAATCCACATGTACATACATTTTTGCAGAGGCTCACCGAATTTGAGTGGAAAACAGGCAACTAAGTGAAAACATTTTTGTTAACGTTTTACTTGTTAGAATATGAGAAGATCATTTAATTTATGTTAACTTAAATAACATGAGGGTCATTGGTGACTGAGAGAGATTTTTGGGTGTTGTATCAAAAACAACAGGTTGTTTCTTTCTGTTTTTGTAATTCTGTTATGTTGGGATAAACACCTAAGTAATAAAGTTAATTTGTGTAAAGATTTAAAAGTTCTTTCTATTTTATTTTTTAAATGAAGTAACATGAAAGAATGCTTCGTAAGTTTAAGAGTACCACAATGAGTACTGCATTATAAATTATTTAAATGTATATGCAGTATGTTATTACTGTACAGTAAATATCTGAAACCACTGCTGCCAGTTATCAACTGTAATGCCTGATTTACGGTATAAAACTGGCAACAGTGTTGCCGGTTAGTCACTGTATTGGTATATACACAGTATTATACTGGCAACACTGTTGCCAGTTAGTCACTGTATTGGTATAGACACAGTATTATACTGGCAACACTGTGGCCAGTTAGTCACTGTAACAGATTATTTACTGTAAAAATGACAAGACTTCTACATGCTTTGTAAGTGGGCAAACCTGCAAAATCAGCAGTGTATCAAATACTTCTCCCCACTGTATGTGGACTTCATGTGGAACTATCCATCTCCACCTCAGGAGAGACATAAGTCCTAGGGAGAGTGATGTTTGGTTGGTACTTCAGTTAATTCTCCCAGACATGCCATGAATGCAGCAGCTCAGGTGGTAGGTCCCAGAGGGTCGTACTGAGTGACTAGGACCTTGTAGATATTCCTGAGGGTGGGAGTCTCATACACGGTGCTTGTACGCCAGGGTATCAGTCTGCCAGTTCCAGCTCATGCCTAAAGTTGACTCAGGTATGTCACACTTGTCTTGAGCTAACCAGAATTCCAAGCTCTCTGAATGAGCGTCTGTGGGTAAGTGACTCAGAACACTGGGAACATTGCTGGCTCATTGCCATATCTCAAATCCAGCTTTGGAAAGCATCTCTCTCAGTTTGTCAACCAAGTACCTGGCTGCACAGACATTGGAGGCAGTTTTCCACATAAAAACATTTCTCCACTGAGTACCTGAAGGACTCCTCTGCCCTGCTGTGTTCGATCACTCACTGAAAAGCAGAAGTGGCACAGCATGGACTACATGTCGTGCCAAAGGGTAGCACCTGCCATTCAAAGACTTTTAAGGGGCTCATCCACTTTAAGATCACGCCAGAGGAACCGCAGTAAAGGACGATCTTCCCGTAGGAGGCGGACCAGATGGAACATTGCCTTGATGTCACCACTTACTGCAACTGGATGCTCCCTAAATCTGATGAGTACACTTAGCAATGATCCTCCTAGTGTAGGGCCAGGCAAAAGATACTGGTTGAGATTTTGCCCATATTGGTGGGAACAGTTGAACACAACACATAATATACCAATATACCATATGGTGGGGTATATACCAAGATTTGTCAGAGTCTGTTTTCTTTTGGTACTTCCTGAACAGCTCCTGTCAGCATGCGCTTCTCCATCTCTGCACTATAGTTCCCTGGTTTCACTGGATATTTTAAAGCATTTTTTAAAAAGTGATACAATTCCTGCTGCCAGTTGTTGGCGCTATAACTTTGACTCACAAAAGTCATATCCATGTGATTGGCCTTTTACGATGAACACACAGCTGTTTCATCCAAATCAATCAATGTTTGCAGGAGTTATAATGCACTTGCTGTTTCCCTTTCTCGCCATAAATTTGTCTCCTTGCCACGGCCAAACCTTTTTGAGATATCAAAAATCTGCTCATTATTTAGCATCCTCGCTGCCTTGTCTTCATGCTGCCTGATGCATGGGTTTTTCGAACAACCCATAATATCTCACTTCCTGTTGGACTGACGTACAACTATGAGCACGAAAGTTGTTCGGCCCGATGAGCACTTTATGTGTACTGAGTTTCATACATGTACGTGCAAGCGTTTTTGATATATGGACCAAGTTTCATATCGCATTCAAGGGGGCGCTGTCGAGCCCCCTTGCCATGCCCGTGTACCAGCTTCAGCCTGGCCCTGATGGCTGCAGATTCTGATGATCACGTATCTGTGAAGTCTCAAGAGTTTTCGAGCATGGTAAGGGCCCCAAAAGTGCCCGAATAGTAAAAAAAAAAAATTATTATAATAATAATTAAAGCTGAGAGCAGCGATGACGGGCCCAAGCTGGTGGCACCCCCACCCCGGTGGCTCCAGGGCAACTGTGCATGACAGGCCATATGCATTTAAACAGGAGTTAAATAGGAGAGTATTTTGAAAAAATCGCCACATTTACCGCAGCAGCTGGTGCCACTATGACCACAAGCCACACATATGATGTAATTGATGTAAATATAGTTTAATTTTAATGTCATAGGATATAATAGGTCAATTTCAAGTATATGCAAAGTTCTCTTTTGCCGCTCAAAATTGTGTAAGTCCAGAAGGCCAGTATTAACACAATTATTAAACTAATTATATAAAACTATATTGTCAGTGCCACATTACCACATTACAATATGAACTATAGAAAACTATATAAAACACATCCATGCACACACACACACACACACACACATTCATGCACACACACACATCCATGCGCACACACAGCCAGAGGCAGAGAGGCTCAGAGCCTGATTTATCACACAATTCACATTCAAACCAAAATATCCGACCTCCTGTTGGTCGGAGCTAATGACTGTAAATTAGAAAGTACATTCATTTTAAAATGAATTCAGGGTCAATAACCAAACATACATTCATAATTTAATTTAAATCAAACAATGATTTTAAACAAAATAAGACTCTTCCTGTTTCCTTTTTGTCATTACTTTAATCTAAATCAAAAGATTCTAACATAAAGTTGTTTTTGATCACATACATCTATTTTCCAAATAAGTATTTAATTTTAAACACAATTAAGAGTTGCAAAAGTTTACACTTCAAAGCACCTTTCTCAAGGATTTATCCAACTTTGTTTAAAAAATAGAACAACACTGCCCCCTTTTGGTCTTTGAAGGGGAGGGCAGAAAGAGAGGTATTTAGATTAAATATATTAAATAAAACAAAAAATCTGTCTGCCCTACATTCATTTTAAACTCATCCAGGCTCAGTGAACAAACATCCAATCTTAATTTAATTTAAATCAAATAATGATTTTAAAAGATATGAGACAATTTCTGTTTTCCTTTTTTGTAGTTTTTAAGTCTCTCACCATTGCAACACTGTTTGAGATATCCAATATCCATTCGCATTTTAGCATCTTCTGTATCTTTGTTTCATGTTTGGAGGAGATTGAATGAATCGCCTATGAGGAGAACGTAAAAACTCAGAGCCTGTTTATTCAGTTTTTTGACATTCAAAACAAAAAATATCTGATGTCCTGTTGGTCAGAGCTAATGACTGTAAATTAGAAAGTTATCCGGCTCGATAAGAACAGCATATATATTGAGTTTGGTGACTGAAGGTAAAACTAACCCAGCAACTTTTGACAAAAGGTGGCACTATTTAGCGCCTCATTCCACCCGTTTGGCCATGTCTACTGACTTACATCTCTGATGTGTGTGTCGAGTTTCATGCAATTTCAAGCATACTACGAGTCTCAAAAACACCAAAAAATATTTTTAACTTTGACACGTTGCCATGGCAACAGTATTTCAAATATCAAGAATCCATTCATATGTCTATATCTGCCATGTTTTGACATTATAATGATAAAGTTTGAAGTAAATCGGGTGAAAATAAGATGGTGATTCAAGGCATTTTTGAAAGTGACACACTTCCTGCTGCCAGTTGATGGCGCTATAACTTTGACTCACAAAAGTCATATCCATGTGATCGGCCTCTGACAACGAACACAAAGCTGAAGTTTCATCCAAATCAGTCAATGTAAGCTTATAACACACAGAAGTTATAAAACACTTCCTGTTTCCCTTTTCTCGCCATAAATTAATCTCCTCGCCATGGCCAAACAGTTAGAGATATCAAAATGCCGCTGGTAATTTAACATCCTCAATGCCTTGACCTCATGCTGACTGAGTTTGATGCTGATCGGGTGAATCGCTTAGGAGGAGTATATCAAATTCCAGAGCATGCTTTTTCTGAACAACCCATAATAGCTCACTTCCTGTTGGGCTGACGCATAACTTAGAGCACGAAAGTTGTGTGGATAGATGACTTCTACATGTGTACCGAGTTTCATACATGTACGTGGAAGTGTGTTTGATACATGGACAAAGTTTTCAGACCCCACTTAAGGGGCCGCTGTCGAGGTCCCCTGCCACGCCCGGGTACCAGCTTTAATCCGGCCCTGATGGCCGCGCATTCAGACAAATGTGCAATGTTTCAGGTGTTTTCGAGCACGGTAAGGGCCCCAAAAAGGCCAAAAACCTTGAAAGAAAAATAATAATAATAATTAAAGCTGCAAGCAGCGATGACGGGCCCAAGCCGGTAGCACCGCCACCCGGTGGCTTCAGGGCAACTGTGCATAACAGGCAATATGCATTTAAACAGGAATATGCCACATTTACCGCAGCAGCTGGTGCCACTATGACCACAAGGCACACCTATGATGTAATTTAAATATAGATTAATTTTAATGTCATAGGATATAATCTTCTGGACGTGTGTCGAGTTTCATGCAATTTGAAACATGCTAAGAGTCTCAAAAACACCCCAAAAGATAATTAAACTTTGACACGTTGCCATGACAACAGTACTTAAAGTATCAGGAATCGATTGATATGTCTATATCTGTCATGTTTTGACATTATAATGATGAAGTTTGAAGTAAATCGGGTGAAAATAAGATGGTGATTCAAGGCATTTTTGAAAGTGACACACTTCCTGCTGCCAGTTGGTGGCGCTATAACTTTGACTCACAAAAGTCATATCCATGTGATTGGCCTCTTACAACGAATACACAGCTGAAGTTACATCCAGATCAGTCAATGTAAGCTTATAATACACAGAAGTTATAACACACTTCCTGTTTCCCTTTTCTCAACATAAATTCGTTGCTTCGCCACGGCCAAACCGTTCGACATATCAAAAATCCGTTCGCATTTTAGCTTCCTCAATGCCTTGAGTTCATGCTGACTGAGTTTGACGCTAATTGGGTGAATCGCCTAGGAGGAGTATATCAAATTCCAGAGCATGCGTTTTCTGAACAACCCATAATAGCTCACTTCCTGTTGGGCTGAGGTACAACTACAAGCACGAAAGTTGTTTGGCCCGATGAGCTCTATATGTGTAGTGAGTTTCATATATGTACGTGCAAGCGTTTTTGATTTATGGACCAAGTTTAATATCGCATTCAAGCGGGCGCTGTTGAGCCCCCCTGCCACGCCGGGTACCATCTACAGCCTGGCCCTGATGGCGGCACATTCTGATGCGTATGCAAAGTTTCAAGAGTTTTTGATTACGTTAAGGGCCCCAAAAAGGCCAAAAAATAATAATAATAATAATTAAAGCTGCGAGCAGCGATGACGGGCCCAAGCCAGTGGCACCGCCACCCTGGTGGCTTAAGGGCAACTGTGCACGACAGGCAATATGCATTTAAACAGGAGACATTTTTAAAACTCCTTGAATATGCTACATTTACCGCAGCAGCTGGTGCCACTATCACCACAATCCATTCCACACATGATGTCATTTAAATATATATAAAAAAAATTATGTCATAGGATATAATAGGTCGATTGAATGAATCACCTACGGGGAGAACGTAAAAACTCAGAGACTGGTTTATCACACAATCCACATTCAAACCAAAATATCTGACCTCCTGTTGGTCGGCGCTACTGACTGTAAATTAGAAAGTTGTCCAGTTCGATGAGCTCAGTATACATACACCGTGTTTGGTTACTGTAGGTAAAACTAACCAAGTGTTTTATCTTTAATACTTTGGTCACAATGTCTTATCCAGCCTGGTTCATAATTAAGGCTATACTCCCACCTTCGGGTTGTTCTATATATTACATTGGCTCTCATTTTTTGTCCTCAAACAAAAGGCATTACTCTGCTTATTTTTAAATAACACACTTCATTGTTTGAAAAAGAAACTCAAATGTGTTTTTTTTCTATTGTTAGTAATATTTTTTATAGAAATAAATTGTGTATAATTCAGAGAATATTTTTTGCGTTAAGAATTAACCTCCAAATACAAAATGTTGAAGAAAACCAATATATTGATCTAAAATATAGTATATTCATTTTAAAATTAATTCAGAGTCAATAACCAAACATACATTCATAATTTAATTTAAATCAAACAATGATTTTAGACAAAATAAGACTCTTCTTGTTTCCTTTTTGTCATTACTTTAATCTATATCAAAAGATTCTAATAGAAATTGTTTTTGATCACCTAAATTTATTTTCCAAATAAGTATTTAATTTTAAACACAACTTAGAGTTGTAACAGTTTACACTTCAAAGCTCCTTTCTCAAGGATTTATCCAACCTTGCTTAAAAATAGAACAACACTGCCCCTTTCGGTCTTTGAAAGGGGCAGACAGAGAGATATTTACATTAAATATATTAAATAAAACAAATATATTGATCTGAAAAATAGTACATTAATTTTAAACTCATCCAGGCTCAGTTACCAAACATCCAATCTTAATTTAATTTAGATGATTTTACAAGAAATGAGACAATTTCTGCTTTCCTTTTTTGTCCTTTCCTTTTTTGTCTCTCACCATTGCAACATGATTTGAGATATCCAATATCCGTTCGTATTGTAGCATCTTCCGTATCTTTGTGTCATGTTGACTGAGTTTCAGGGAGATTGAATGAATCGCCTACGAGGAGAACGTAAAAACTCAGAGCCTGTTTATTCAGTTTTTTGACATTCAAACCAAAATATCTGACTTCCTGTTGGTCAGAGCTGTAGTACCAATTAACTGATGGTAGGTTAGCCATCAGTTTCAGTGACCAAAAAGGACTTAACTCACGCATCTGGTGAGACCTAATCAGATTAACGTAAACAAAGGTCCCTTTTGTTTGTCACGACCATATAACTAATCAACGCGCCTGAAAGTCTACAAGAGGAGCATTGTCAGCATAATTTGATTGCATCCCGGGGCATTTTTACATCAGCAACCCGCTACCCCCTCTCGTGACAACCCCCAATATATATATATATTTGGTTGATTCAACGTCTTTATACGATGTATTAAAATGACTAGATTTTTACCGTGTTACTGGATGTAAATCAAACTCTGTGTACTAGTAACTGTGAAAGTTTATGGATCTTTGTACTTTGAACTCTCAGAATTATAATTCATGGTACCCCTAGAATCGCGGAAACCTGACGATACCGAATCTCGTCTCCAAATTACAACAAGATGCATTATTACAAAATTGACAACTTTCTGAGAATAAATTCTCAACTTCTCACTCCTCGTGATGAGTCAAGAAGGCGGATATTTCAACACAAAGGAAACTTCGCACCTTTGACCCCTCGGACATGATTGGATCATCTCAAAGGAACTCAACCCCGTTCTTCGGCTATAATAACTGAGAATGACCGTTAACTCTTCGCTTCCTGCCAAAGAGAGACCACATTGCGAACGGTCCGCCACGGACCTCCTGCCCACGCATCTGGAGAGAGAGAGAGAAGAAAAACTGGCCTCCATCATCCAAGAAAGGCCCACAGCTTCATCAGCGCCAGAGAACTCCTCCAAGGACCAGATCCTTGCCTCGCTGCCCTCGCTGCCGCTAAGGTTGTACACTCATTCCTATTTGTGGAATAATTTACTTGAGCTGTCTTACGAAGTACTGCATGATAAAGCTGTAGCGCTCTCTCTCTCTCTCTCTCTCTCTCTCTTTACATCTTCCATTCTCTCTCCTTTATTCGCTCCCCGTTTATATCATTCGTTAAGTTTGATTTTTCCCTGTTTGTACCATATTGTTTGTTTTACTAACTACATATATATATATATACATATTTCCCTTGTGCGAATAGTAGTTCTGTATACTTAGTTGTTTTATTAAAAACCCAATAATTACATGAAATTGAATCTGTCATCTGGCTCACATATATCGAAGTCAATGAGATCGTAGCTTCCTATAAAGCTTGATTTCTTACCACTATTTAAGTAATACAAATTGTACAAACAAAGGAAATATTATTTGGCCTGATCAGCAAATTAATGTTTCTTATAGTTTGTACGATTGATATTTGATGAAGTAATCTGAATTTCAGCTCGCAGGACAAGAAGAAATTACAGATCGCTGCAATCAACTTTTATAAAGGTTACTTTTACATGATTAAAGGTTCCATTATAAGTTAATATTGTTGTGTAGTACAAAGGAATCATATTCATAGACTCATGAATATTTACCCCATTTGAATTAATTATTCCCAGAGACTCATTGTTACTACAGAGCTAATGACTGTAAATTAGAAAGTTATTCAGCTTGATAAGATCAGTATATATACTGTTATATATATTTGTTGACTGTAGGTAAAACTAACCCAGCAACTTTTGACAAAAGGTGGCGCTATATAGCCCCTCATTCCGCCCGGTTCTGAGGCTTTGGCTATGTCTACTGACTGACATCTCTGATATGTGTGTCGAGTTTCATGCAATTTCAAGCATACTAAGAGTCTCAAAAACACCCCAAAATTTTTTTTTACTTTGACACATTGCCATGAAAACAGTATTTCAAATATCAGGAATCCATTCATATGTCTATATCTGTCATGTTTTCACATTAAACTGATGAAGTTTGAAGTAAATCGGGTGAAAATAAGATGGTGATTCAAAACATTTTTGAAAGTGACACACTTCCTGCTGCCAGTTGGTGGCGGTATAACTTTGACTGAATATTGGCATGTAGATGTCTTCACGCCAGGACTCTTATCAAACATGTGAAGTTTGGGGTTTGTATGCCTGAGTTACAAAAACTTGGGCTGTTGAATGCATCTACGAATTTTCATACTCATACATGAAACGTAGCATGAATTACGCTTAATTAAAATTTTGTAGGTGGCGCTATCGAACCATTTTGCCATGCCTAATTCCCATGCCTAATTTTCACCACTTCTGATACGTGTGGAAAGTTTCATGAGTTTTCGTGTGTAGTAATAATAATATGTAAATAGGGGACTCTGTATAAGGGAACAAGTCTATTTAGCTCAAATTAATGAATTAATTAATAGGGAATTTTACAAGAGTCTATTTTACGACCGAGCAAATGACTCGTCCAGCGTTCATTTGAACAGGCCGTAACTATAAACTCTGCAGCGGATATTAATATCCACAGAATAGTGAAACACTATTTAACAGCCAGGTAACTTAGATCAGCAGTTCAAGACATTAAAATTCGTAAGCACATAATACAAGAACACCTATCTTTAATGACAAATGAAGCTTTATTGATTACTTTAACACGTAAGACTAGTATCTAACACAAACACACACACACACACACACACACACACACACACACACACGTGTTGCAGAAAGGTGGAAAGTGTTTCTAGAGAGAAGTCCCAAGTTTCTAGCAGTATCTGCATTTATAACACATGACCTGAATGAACCACCGATCATTGACTTAACCCTCCTATCGTTGCTTAGGCGGGGTTATTCAATTTGATATCAATGCACCAGTTCAGTTTAGAATCTGGGGATTACTTGCGTTTGTCGCACGTGTTGTGAGAGGCTGGAGAGGGGTTTCCCGGTTCTTTGTGAATCGCGGAAGGTCTTGTTGTGTCTTTGATGGACGTCTTAGGAAGCAAATCACGTGGCGTGTTGGCTGCTGGATGAGAAGGTCTGCAAAATAAACTTAAGGAAAAGAAAGGAAAGTGAGAGGAGAGTTTTAGATGGCTTGAATGAATTTAACCCATTTTCTCTGGTCTGCCACGATCGTCCTTGGAGTTCTCCAACTCCTTCTTTAACAGAACGACTGAAGTCGAACTGCATACGAACTAGAACTAGAACTAACTGGAACTCAACGAACTGGAACTTTCTTCGTGTTCTGAGATTTTAAACTTAGATATCTGGCCATCCTCCTGGAGGAGTTCTGACCAATTACAGTTTTTTCTGAATGCTTAAACCCTAACCGTGATTTTTTTAGCACAATTTCTAAAACTATTAATACTTATAGCAAAACCACTTACTGAGTTTGCAAAACTAAAAGCACAAACACTGCTTTGCACTCAGTTTGCAATTTTGTAACACACTTTGCAAAACTGTAGGTACAGTCCACTGCACAGGACTGTTTTTGTGGAACTATAAACACAACTCACTGCTTTACACTCAATTTCCAATTGATCTACACACTCCTAGCAAAACTATACACATGTATGACTCTCATTTCCACTATTTTGCCAACTGTCTGGCATACTGTCACATGTGAAAACTGTTTTAGATCATTTGTTCCCTTTGCAATCAGCCTAAGCACTATAAATAAGCCACATGTAAGCTGTCAGTGTGGAGTACAATGGAAGGAGCAGGATGAGTGAGAAGAGTGAGAATTAGAGGAAGCAGAGGAAGAGGATGTGAAGGTGAAGAAGTAGGAGGAAGAGGAGGAAGAAGAGGACGCGGAGGTGAAGAAGCAAGAGGGAGAGGACGGACAAGGACAAGGAGGTGAAGTTAGAGGAAGAGGACAAGGAGGAGCAAGAGGAGGACGAGGAGGAGGAAGAGGAAGGGGAAGAAGAGGAAGAAATAGAATTGATGACATCATCTGATGACATCAGAGCTACAATTGTGGACCATGTAATCAACCATGGAATGACTCTGAGGGAAGCTGGCCAATGGGTTCAGCCTAACTTGAGCCACTACACTGTAGCCAGCATCATAAGGACATTTCGAAATGAGAATTGGTTAGTACAGTCACTTTAGTTTACACTAAATTCTGTAGCACTGACTGTAGGATGCCTCCTCCAGGCATCATGTCAGGCCTGGATACGCATTCCAGAAGATATTTTCCCCGCTGCCTTGGACTAGAGGACATTGCATGTGATGTAGAATAAATTTTGTGGCCGGACCGAGAGAGACGACACGATGTAGACTGATTGTTTGTTTGTTTTTCTTCCGTGAATTTACTATTTTGACTTTGAAAAAAAAACTCTTGTGTTTGTTTTGATGAGTGTAAATAAACAGCAGTAAGTAGCGTAATCTTCTCCACTCCCACAGGAGCCAAATTCTCCATACCACAGGCTCATTGGATAGTTTGGAAAGCATGTTGAAAACGGCTCGTCTCCACTGCCTCAGCAGTGTCATCAACTCCGCTCCCGCAGGAGCTCCGTTACGCCATCCAAGCTAGTTTCACTGCCACAGCAGTGTCATCTTCTCCACTCCCACTGGAGCCCAATTCTCCGTACAACTGGCTCATTGAATAGTTTGGAAAGCCTGTTGAAAATGGCTCGTCTCCACTGCCGAGCAGTGTCATCAACTCCGCTCATTGAATAGTTGATGGCTTAACTATTCTTTTTATGGCTTAAAAAATGTTTTTGTATATAAATTTCATGTTTGGTTCAGATGTGTCTTTTCCTCCACCCTGTCACGTTATCACAAAAGACAAACGGTGCGAGGACTCAAGTGCAAAAGGGTGTATTTATTTACAAAATAATAAAACATAAACACAAAACAAAACCCACGAGGGAGAAAAACATAAACTAGAAATACATAAACTCAACATACCAACTGGGGAACGGGAGACGTAGACGTAGAGGGAGTCTATAAAGGGGAGAAATCAAACTGGGAATGAAGGAACACAGGTGGGGCAAATTAAACCAATAACGAGATAACAAGGGGGTGGGATCTAACAATGACAGAGGCACATGGCCACACTAACAAAACCCACATGTGCACACAAGACAGGACAGGCATGTGACATTACCCCCTCCTTAAGGAGTGGCTACCAGATGCTCCACTAGGGACGGGAGTGACAGACCAGGGAGGAACGGGAGGGACAGACCAGGGAGGAACGGGAGGGACAGACCAGGGCGGGACGGGAGGGACAGACAGTGGAGACGAGCTGTTTTCAACATGCTTTCCAAACTATCCAATGAGCCTGTGGTATGGAGAATTGGGCTCCTGTGGGAGTGGTGAAGATTATGCTACTGTGGCAGTAAAACGGGTTTGGATGGCTGTAACGGAGCTCCTGCGGGAGCGGAGTTGACGACACTGCTGCGGCAGTGGAGATGAGCCACTTTTGACATGTTTCAAAACGATCCAAATAGCCAGTTGTACGGAGAATTGGGCTCCTGTGGGAGTGGAGAAGATTATGCTACTGTGGCAGTAAAACGGGTTTGGATGGCTGTGACGGAGCTACTGCGGGAGCGGAGTTGACGACACTGCTGCGGCAGTGAAACGAGTTTGGATGGCTGTAACAGAGCTCCTGCGGGAGTGGAGTTGACGACACTGCTGCGGCAGTGAAGACGAGACGTTTCAACTTGCTTTCCAAACTATCCAATAAACCAGTTGTCCGGAAAATTTGGCTCCTGCGGGAATGTCGATGATGACATTGCTGTGGTAGTGAAATGAGTTTGGAACGGAGTAACCGAGCTCTTGTGAGAGCGGAGTTGTCAACACTGCTGTGGCAGTGGAGACTAGCCGTTTTCAACTTGCTATTCAAATATCCAGTGAGCCAGGTTGGACATAGAACTGAACTCCTGCAAGAGTATGGAAATAACACTGCTGCGGCAGTACAAGCAAGTTGAAAGGAAATATGGAACTCCTGCGGGAGCTGAGGCGGTATTACTGCTGTGGCAGTGGAGGCCTTTGGGTGAAGAAACAGGGCTTCTGTTGGAGCGGAGGAGATGGCACTGTTTGCAGTAAAAGTCGGTTGGAGAAACTGGGCTTCTGTTGGAGCAGAGGAGATGACACTGCTGCGGTGGTGAAAGCCAGCAGGATGGAAAAAAACTGAGCTTCTGTTGGCGCGAAGGAGATAACACTGCTGCAGCAGTGAAAGATTGAGGTGGGCTCCTGCAGGAGCGACTGGGGAGATGCTGCTGCGGCAGTGAATATATGATTGATTCCCTTAGCGGATTGGTGATGTTGAATTGAAGCGGATGTGGTGATTTTGTAGGTTTGGGTGTATGGAAACACGCTGAAGCTGAAACAAATTTAGCTGATGAGGGTCTGTTGGGCTTATTTGATGTGAGAGCGATTGGAACGAATGTGGCTCTTGAAAGCCCCTGACAACTGAAACTGTAGGATGAAGCTTTGGGTTGAAGGTGGACGTGATGGTGAGTTCTGAGCTTCTGAGAAAGCCAAAGAAAGCCAATATTAACATTGCATCCGGAGTGCGAGCAGTATTGGTGGAGTGGTAGCCTCGGCGGAGGGTGGAGATACATTTGGTGAGTATGTCTAGAGTTATTGGTTGTCTGGCTTATGGGGAGGGCAGACCAAAAAACGAGTTTGTGAAAAATGTAATTCCGCTTAGATAACCCTTGATGGAGCTGACTTGGAGGTTCTTGATGCTGTTGAGATGAGATATTAATGAAGTGATGGTAAGCAAAGAAATCCAGGAAATTCAGATTATGGAAAGACTTGAAACACTTCCATGCAGTTTGAAGAATGGAATTGAGAGAGGCGTCAAGGAACGGTTTCAATGGGTGGTTTATGGGAATATTAGCTCTAAATAGTGAGGTATTGGGGTTGGGAATGGGAATGGGTCCGCTTCTGCCACCAACAGCCTGAATTTCTGTGAGTATCTGTGCTCTGCTGTTGCTGGTGACGGGGGGTGGGGGGTGGGGGTTCCAGGGCTGTTGCATTTAGCGGGATGAGCATCGGTGTTGCAGAAAACAGTGAAAGGGAAACGAGTTTGGGGAAAAGTGTTGGGCAGAAAGAAAGCAGGAGCCGAAACAGCTTGTGGAGGCAACCTCACGTTTTGGTCGGCCCCCGACAGGAGAAACAGGAAAGATGGAAAAGGAGGAAAGCTGGGGAGGACAAAAAGGCAGCTGGGCATGTGTCGCTAGCGGAGGCCGCCTCACGTTAGAGTTTATGGTGGGGCTGCAGGCCAAGGGAAAGGGTTAGAGAAAGTGGCAGGAAAAACTGTGATAGCAGAGTCTGCACTGCTGGCAGAGGCATACTCACACTGAACAGGTGGCCTGTATCAATGGAAGCTTGCATTGTGACGTGAGACTCAGCGCTGGAGAAAGCTGCGTCTGTAAAGAAGAGTTGGGCCTGGTGGCGGCGGCGGTAGCAGTGGAATCTAGGGCGCGGCCTAGACTAGCTGAAGGCCTGCTACTGCGAGGGAGGAAGGTGTTTTATGGAAGTGAAAGTGCGGGGCCTTATGATTACCTGCCCTGTTTGTGAATTTTGAGACGGAAAATCTGCTTGGAGTGACACGTACAGGTTGTAGTTATGCTTTATTCATCCTCCTAGAAAAATGAACGTCAGCGCTGATTAGTGCTTGTCTTAACCCCCAACACTGTCCATTTTCCTAGTGCAGGAATCATGGGGTGTGCTGAGATGTAGGAGGATGCTGGAGATGGTGGTGGATGTTTGAGCCTGGGTGCTTCTTGCATCGGTGGGATGCTGTAGAGGATCCTGGGCATGAGGGAATCTTCATCTGACGGGAAAAGATATATATCAGATATTGTAACAGATGGGTAGGAATAAATGCTGATTTTACTTCAGCTCCTGCTAGAGCCGAGAGAACATCACTGTTTTGGCATTGTCAAGTCAAGTCAACTTTATTTATATAGCGCTTTTAACAATGCAGATTGTTTCAAACCAGCTTCACAGTGTTAAACAGAAAAATAATGCAACAGAATATATTTTGATTATCATACAGTAACAATGTGGGCTTTAGATCAGTAATTAGATCAGTAATTTGGTCTATATGGTTAATTTAGTTTAATAATTAGATTTATTTTTCAATTTATTTGAAAAATTGTTTTTCCCCAACTGAGCAAGCCAGAGGTGACAGTGGCAAGTGTAGTGGGGCAGTCTGAGTACTGCCCTTTTTTTAACCTGACTATCGCCTGATTGACTGGTGTGACAGCCTATCGGCTGCCGCTCCATGTGTATTTAAGACGTAGTTTACACCACCTGAATGTGCATGATGCATTCATTGTCATTTGTGGGCGTGTGCACGTAGCTTTGCGGGAGGTATGTAGCTGTTTGGCTAATGTTGCTTCTGGTGTTTATGCACTGTTAAGTGTGTATTTGTTTGCAGCCAGGTTGTATTTAGGATTGGCACGACGTTGCTGTTGGGTATAGGCTGACTTTCACTCCAGGTATGTTGATTCCAGTGGATTTAACATTTGTGGTGTGACTCGTAATTTATGCCTCAATCATATTGCAGTCTGTATGCGCTGATGGAACACCCGCATATTTGCCATTCGTGGAATTTGGATAAAAAAAACAGCGAGTAAACTGAACTTGTGTGTTTAGCGATCTACTTCTGGGTATGTATAGCGAGTCCCTTGATCATTATTGGGTTGATGTCTGTCTTACTGATCTATCTTCATTTGTGTCTATTTTAGTGGGGGAAATTCTTCACGAGCATTTTGTCACTCTGGACTGCAGGGACCAATAAATTACTCCTTATACAACTCGCTCAATCATCTCGTCACTGTGGACTGCAGGGCGAATAAGTCACTCTTTGTACAACACTGAAGACTGCACTGCTTGTCCTGCTGCTATATTTGTAATAATTTGTGACCATTGACAATTGATTTCTGTTTTTGTTTGTGGCTTCGCGCTGATGCGGGTGGCTTAAGGTGACGGTGGCCTGTTTGAGCCGTCACTTAACGGGCGATGTGCCGTTAATAGAGCACATTAGCTCCACTGGTAATCGCCGCCTGCAGCGTGTTTTGTTTTCTCCTTGACCTGTGTTCCTCCTAGGGACGCCTTGGAAGGACATTTAATATCTGGACCTTGGGAGGTTTAATTTGGTGTTTTTTTTTACAGTTTAAGTGTACTGATTTGAGTATTCATTAATCTTTAATATTCTCCTCTTGATTAATTTGACTTGATTTAAACTCAGATGGTTGTTGCTTTATTTTGAATTTTCATTTTTCTTTAGTTCTTTTCTCAAGATTTGTCACTGTGATAGGTTCATGAGCTTTTGTTTCAAACCGAACTGGTTCTACCATCGTTTGAACCATTGTGGCCAGCGAATAGTCCATATTCATTATCTGCGGCTTGAACTTGATCCAATGCAAATTATGAAATTGTGTTGATCGATTGTTGTTTGTTTCTTTTTGTCTATTTCAGGAGCTGTAGGCCTCCAGTAAGGGAAGCTAGCTGTGTGACCCTGTGGTGGTGGTGTTTCTCGCACGGAGTGTTTTTGCTGTGACCATTGCATTTCCCTCACTTAGTGTGTGTGTGTGTGTGTGTGTGTGTGTGTGTGTGTGTGTGTGTGTGTGTGTGTGTGTGTGTGTGTGTGTGTGTGTGTGTGTGTGTGTGTGTGTGTGTGTGTGTGTGTGTGTGTGTGTGTGTGTGTGTGTGTGTGTGTGTGTGTGTGTGTGTGTGTGTGTGTGTGTGTGTGTGTGTGTGTGTGTGTGTGTGTGTGTGTGTGTGTGTGTGTGTGTGTGTGTGTGTGTGTGTGTGTGTGTGTGTGTGTGTGTGTGTGTGTGTGTGTGTGTGTGTGTGTGTGTGTGTGTGTGTGTGTGTGTGTGTGTGTGTGTGTGTGTGTGTGTGTGTGTGTGTGTGTGTGTGTGTGTGTGTGTGTGTGTGTGTGTGTGTGTGTGTGTGTGTGTGTGTGTGTGTGTGTGTGTGTGTGTGTGTGTGTGTGTGTGTGTGTGTGTGTGTGTGTGTGTGTGTGTGTGTGTGTGTGTGTGTGTGTGTGTGTGTGTGTGTGTGTGTGTGTGTGTGTGTGTGTGTGTGTGTGTGTGTGTGTGTGTGTGTGTGTGTGTGTGTGTGTGTGTGTGTGTGTGTGTGTGTGTGTGTGTGTGTGTGTGTGTGTGTGTGTGTGTGTGTGTGTGTGTGTGTGTGTGTGTGTGTGTGTGTGTGTGTGTGTGTGTGTGTGTGTGTGTGTGTGTGTGTGTGTGTGTGTGTGTGTGTGTGTGTGTGTGGACTGGTAATCCCTACAGTATGGGGACAAAATGTCCCCACAAAGATGTAATATCAAATTTTTGTCCTTGTGGGGACATTTTTGAGTCCCCATGAGAAAACATCTTATAAATCACACTAAAGTGTTGTTTTTGAAAAAGTAAAAATGCAGCATGTCTCCTGTGATGGGTAGGTTTAGGGGCAGGGGCAGTGTAGGGGATAGAAAATACGGTTTGTACAGTATAAAATGCATTACGCCTATGGAATGTCCCCACAAAACATGGAAACACAACGTGTGTGTGTGTGTGTGTGTGTGTGTTTGGTGTGAGTTTTGGTGTGGAGCATACCTGGGCGAGTGGTGAGCCTAAGATACTCACTGTGCAGCTAGCCGCCCTGCTGGTAAGCCTCAGCCTGAAAAGTTTGATTCGTTTGATTTCATTTGTCTGGTACAGCCGTTTTCTACATTTTTAACTATTATTGCAAAATAAAAGTGTTATGTATTTATATCCCGTCTCTTGTGTTTAGTGAAACCAAATTAATAAATTATATTTGGGTTATTTAGTTGAGTAACTTGGATCATAATTTGAGTGTCCCCAACTGAGCAAGACAAGCCAAAGGCGACAGTGGCAAGGAACCAAAAACTCCAATCAGAGGCCTAATGGAGAAAAATAAACCTTGGGAGAAACCAGGCTCAGTCGGGGTGCCAGTTCTCCTCTGGCCAATTAACAAACAGCGTATTATTATTATTATTATTCTGGCAATTTTAAAGGTCAGAGATCATGATAGATCTGAATATTCGAAAGATGACGAGTATCGATTAAATAATTATTATCAATCAATCAATCAATCAACTTTATTTATATAGCGCTTTTACAATGACGATTGTTTCAAAGCAGCTTCACAGTGTTAAACAGGACAACATTGCAACAAAATTTGATTTGGCTAGTTTAATTTGGATAGTTTATAGAATTATATATGACCAAATTAATAAATTCTATTTGTATATTTAGTTGAGTAACTTGGATCATAATTTGAGTGTCCCCAACTGAGCAAGACAAGCCAAAGGCGACAGTGGCAAGGAACTCCATCAGGGCATGATGGAGAAAAATAAACCTTAGGAGAAACCAGACTCAGTCGGGTGCCAGTTCTCCTCTGGCCTATTATTAACAGTGTATAATTATTACTCTGGCAACCTTGCAGGTCATAAATCATATTAGATAGGAATATTCGAAATTTTGGGTATGGCCTTGCAGGCGGGCTCATTTAGGATGGCGGCGTCGATTACACAGAATATGAATACTTGAAAGATCGGAGTTATTGCGCGGAGGCGGGTTAATTGAGGATGGCGTTCGGTGAGGCAAATTCAGAGAGACACTAATGAACACGGTCTCAGCAGACTCTCAGGATGAGCTGGTCATGTCAGATGCAGGTCCACCATCCGATCCGGACACGGCCTGGATCCGGCCGACTGCAGTAAACCTCGGGATAAACAGAGAGACTAACATTAGTGTGGATGCCACTCTTTTTATGATGTAGCAGTACATCAGGTGTTATGGGAAGTGTTCCCGGTTCGGCTGACCTAGTTAATCAAGCCTAACAATCAGTAATTTGATTTGAATAAAGAAAGTTAAAAATGTTCTATGTGTATGCCATAGTAAAGAGATGTGTTTTTAGTCTAGATTTAAACTGACAGAGTGTGTCTGCTTCCCGAACAATGCTAGGAAGACTGTTCCAGAGTTTAGGTGCTAAATAGGAAAAGGATCGACCGCCTGCAGTTGATTTAGATATTCTAGGTATTTTCAACTGGCCAGAGTTTAGGGACCGCAATTGGCGTGATGGAGTATAATGTGTTAAGAGCTCACTTAAGTACTAGGGAGCTAAACCATTTATTGCTTTATAAGTAATAAGCAAGATTTTAAAATGTATGCGATATTTAATAGAGAGCCAGTGCAGTGTTGACAGAACTGGACTAATATGATCGTACTTCCTGGTTCTAGTAAGAGCACACCCAGGCTGCTGCGTTTTGGACCAGCTGGAGTTTATTTATTAGGCGAGCAGGGCAACCACCCAGTAGAGCATTACAATAATCTAGCCTTGAGCTCATGAGCATGTACTAATTGTTCAGCAATTTGCATTGAAAGCATGTAGCGTAATTTAGATATATTTTTAAGATGGTAGAATGCAGTTTTACAGATGCTAGAAACGTGGCTTTCAAGCGAAGATTGGTATCAAAGAGCACACCCAGGTTCCTCACTGGCGAGGGCTTGACAGAGCAGTCATCGAGGTTAGACAGTATTCTAGGGCACTACTTGTGGAGCTTTTCTGTCCGATAATTAAAAATTCAGTTTTATCTGAATTAAGTTGCAGGAAATTACTATTCATCCAATTTTTAATATCAGCTATGCATTCCGTTAATCTTGTGAATTGGTAAGTTTCGTCAGGGTGTGAAGAAATATAGAGCTGAGTATCATCAGCATAACAATGAAAACTAACGCCATGCTTCCTAATGATATCTCCCAGTGGTAGCATAGCCTTGCGGTACTCCATACTGAACTTGTGATCGGTGTGACATCTCTTCATTTACTGCTACAAACTGATAACGGTCAGATAAGTAAGATTTAAACCATGCCAATGCAGTTCCACTAATGCCAACATAATTTTCGAGTCTATTCAAAAGAATATTGTGATCGATAGTATCGAATGCAGCGCTAAGATCGAGTAACACTAATAGAGAGAAACAACCACGATCAGATGGTAAGAGTAAATCATTTGTAACTCTAATTAGAGCAGTCTCAGTACTATGATACGGCCTAAATCCTGACTGGAAATCCTCACATATACCATTTATTTCTAAAAAGGAACATAATTGTGAAGACACAGCCTTTTCTAATATTTTTGATAGAAACGGTAGATTCGAGATTGGTCTGTAATTGACTAATTCTTTAGGATCAAGTTGCGGTTTTTAATAAGTGGTTTAATTACAGCCAACTTAAAAGTTTTTGGTACATATCCTAATGTCAAGGATGAATTAATAATATTAAGCAGAGGATCTATGACCTCTGGAAGCATCTCTTTTAATAGCCTAGTCGGTATAGGGTCAAGCATACATGTTGTTGATTTTGATGATTTAATAAGTTTAGCCAATTCTTCTCCTCCTATAGCAGTGAATGAGTGTAATTTTTCCTCAGTGAGACAACAATGTTCTGTCTGAAGTGATACTGTAGTAGACGGCTGCATGGTTATAATTTTATTCCTAATGTTATCAATCTTACTAGTAAAGAAGTTCATAAAGTCATTACTGCTGTGTTGTTTACAAACGTCAGAAGTTGAAGCTTTATCCTTTGTTAATTTAGCCACTGTATCGAATAAATACCTAGGGTTGTGTTTGTTTTCTTCTAAAAGAGTTGAGAAATAAGCAGATCTAGCAGTTTTTATGGCCTTTCTGTATGCAATCATGCTCTCTTTCCACAAATTGCGAAAAACCTCCAGTTTTGTTTTCTTCCAGCTGCGCTCCATTTTTCTGGCTGCTGTTTTAAGGGCCCGAGTGTGCTCGTTGTACCACGCGTTGGATTATTTGCTTTAATCTTCTTTAAGCGCCGAGGAGCAACTATGTCTAAAGTGCTAGTAAAGAGAGAGTCAGTAGTTTCTGTTGCAACATCAAGTTCCTCTTGGCTATCTGTAATTCTGAGGAGATGGAACTGATGAGGAAGATTATGTATAAAGCAATCTTTAGTCAGCGGTTATAGTCCTGCCATATTTGAAGCGAGGATGGCTTTGCAGCCTTAGCTATATTAAGTATACATGATATTAGGTAATGATCTGAGATGTCATCGCTCTGCTGCAGAATTTTAATGGTATCAACATTTAGTCCATGTGACAGTATTAGATCTAAAGTATGATTAAGGCGATGAGTGGGTCCAGATACGTGTTGTCTAACTCTAATAGAGTTTATAATGTCTTTAAATGCCAATCCCAATGCGTCTTTTTCATTGTCAACATGGATATTAAAATCACCAACAATTAGTACTTTATCTGCAGCCAGTACTAACTCTGATAGAAAACCAGCAAATTCTTTGATAAAGTCTGTATTGTGCCCTGGTGGCCTGTATACAGTAGCCAACACAAATGTCAAACCGGATTTATCATTTACACTACACAATGTTACATAAAGCACCAAAACTTCAAAGGAATTATATTTGAAACTAGACTTCTGAGTAATACTCAAGTTATCATTATAAATTACAGCAACACCTCCCCCTTTTCCTTTCAGTTGCGGCTCGTGTTTATAACAATAATCTTGGGGAGTGGACTCATTTAAAGTAATTTAGTTGTCAGGTTTTAGCCAGGTTTCTGTCAAACACAGCACATCTAGGTTATGATCTATAATCATATCATTAACAATAAGCGTTTTTGGCGAAGGGGATCGAATATTCAGCAACCCGAGATTTATCAATTGTTCATCCGTATTATATCTGTTGTTTATTTGTTGGACATCAATTAAATTTTTACTGTTGAATGGTTTTGATGGTTTTTTGTATTTAATGATTCGGGGAACAGACACAGTCTCTATGTGATAATATCTAGGTGAAAGCGTCTCTATGTGCTGGGATTTAGCTGACTCTGGTGACGTGAGACAGCTAGCAGACGGTTGGTTTAGCCAGTTTGTCTGCTTCCTGACCTGGGCCCCAGTGAGTCAAGGTTTAGCTCTAAGATTATGTGCCAAATTACTAGAGAGAAGAGCAGCACCAGCCCGGGTAGGATGAATTCCGTCTATCTTCAACAGGTCGGGTCTGCCCCAAAAACTTTTCCAATTGTCTATGAACCCTATGTTATTTTGCGGACACCACTTAGACAACCAGCCATTGAGTGATGATAATCTGCTAACTATTTCATCACTCCTTTTAACAGGAGGGGGCCAGATAAACAGACTGCCGGTGACATCGCATTTGCGAGTTTACACACCTCTTTAATGTTAATTTTGGTGATCTCCGACTGTGAAGTCAAACATCATTAGTGCCGACGTGAATAATAATCTTAGAGAATTTACGATTAGCTTTAGCCAGCACTTTTAAATTTGCTTTGATGTCAGGCGCTCTGGCTCCCGGTAAACATGTGACTATGGTGGCTGGTGTCTCTATTTTCACGTTCCGTGTAATAGAATCGCCAATAACTAGGGCACTTTCAACAGGATCCTCAGTGGGTGCATCACTGAGTGGAGAACCTGTTTGATGTTCTAATCGAACGGCAGAGTGGTTTTTAGATCCGCGACTATGCTGTCTCACAGTCACCCAATTGCCCTGCTGCCGGGCTCAGCCGAACCAAACAATGAGTGTTCACTAAGCTAGTCGCATCCAAAACAGTATCTAAAGCTGTACCATTCTCACTACTCTCACATAAAGTCTGGATGCGTGTCTCTAAATCTGAAATCTTCTCCGTCAGCCTGATTAATTCCTTACATTTAACACATGTGAAGCCCTGTTCGCCAACGGAGATAGATATGCTAAACATGTAGCATGCAGTGCAAGTGACAATGACAGGAGAAGAAGACATTGCTTACCGTATTTGTTGATGAATCCAAAACTTACCACACAACTTACTCCACTTACTTTGTTTGATGGAGTCTATTTAATAATCCAACTCACCACAGTTGTCTAATGAACTCAGAAAACAGGAGACCCGGGTGCCGGGATGGAAAGCTACCAGGCTAGCGAAAAGCTAACACGTGGTAGTGATTTAGATTAAAAGCTAGTGATGTCAAATTTAACTTGATAGGCTATATTAAACAATATATGGTAATGAGTAAGTTATTTTTAGCAGTATAGATAACAAAGAAAATATATCAAATAGAGATTCAAACGCAGCTATACAGAGCTACAAACACTGACGCATGCAGCAGCAGCAGTAGGTAGACTGGAGCAATCGATCAGGGAGCAATCGATCAGGATTAAAAATAAATCATTTGTAATATCAGAGTCATTACCCCGGAGACAGGTTTTTATTGAGGATGCCGTATTGATTAAACAATTACTAAAGTGTAATATTCGAAAGATCGGCGGCAACACACTGGAGACGGGTTGTTTTGAGGATGATATATCGATTTAAATAATTATTAACTAGGACTATTCAAACAATCGGATACATCACACCGGAGACAGGTTTATTGAGGATGCCGTGTCGGTGAGGCAGCTTAAGGGGGAGTCTAAATGACACGGTCTCTGCAGACACTTCAGGTTCATGTGTTGGTCACATCTGGGTGCAGGTCCACCGTCTGATCTGGATACAGCCTGGATCTGGCTGACTGCAGTAGACCTTGAGATAAAACAGAGTTACTAACATTAATGTAGATGCCAAAGAGATGTGTTTTTAGTCTAGATTTAAACTGAAAGAGTGTGTCTGCTTCCCGAACAATGCTAGGAAGACTGTTCCAGAGTTGAGGTGCTAAATAGGAAAAGGATCGACCACCTGCAGTTGATTTTGATATTCTAGGTATTATCAGCTAGTCAGAGTTTAGAGACCGCAGTAGACGTGATGGAGTATAATATGTTAAGAGCTCACTCAAGTACTGGGGAGCTAAACCATTTAGTGCTTTGTAAGTAATAAGCAAGATTTTAAAATGTATGTAATGTTTAATAGGGAGCCAGTGCAGTGTTGACAGAACCGGGCTAATGTGTTCATACTTCCTGGTTCTAGTAAGAACTCGAGCTGCTGTGTTTTGGACCAGCTGGAGTTTGTTTATTAAGCGAGCAGGGCAACCACCCAGTAGAGCATTACAATAATCTAGCCTTGAGCTCATGAACGCATGTATTAACTGTTCAGCATTTTGCATTGAGAGCATGTGCCGTAATTTAGATATATTTTTAAGATGGTAGAATGCAGTTTTACAGATGCTAGAGACATGGCTTTCAAACGAAAGATTGGTATTAAAGAGCAGACCCAGGTTCTTAACTGACGACGAGGACTTGACAGAGCAGCCATCGAGTGTTAGACAGTATTCTAGGTTACTACTTGTGGAGCTTTTTTGTCCAATGATTAAAAATTAGTTTTTTTTCTGAAATAAGTTGCAGGAAATTACTGATCATCCAATTTTTATATATCATCTATACATTCCGTTAATCTTGTGAATTGGTTAGTTTCTTCAGGGTGTGAAGAAATATAGAGCTGAGTATCATCAGCATTAACAATGAAATCTAACGTCATGCTTCCTAATAATATCTCCCAGAGGTAACATGTACAGGGTGAAGAGCAATGGCCCTAGCACTGAGCCCTGCGGTACTCCATACTGAACTTGTGATCGGTGTGACATCTCTTCATTTACTGCTAGAAATTGATAACGATCAGATAGGTATGATTTAAACCATGCCCATGCAGGTCCACTAATGCCTACATAATTTTTGAGTCTATTCAAAAGAATGTTGTGGTCGATAGTGTTGAATGCAGCGCTAAGATCGAGTAACACTAACAAAGACATAAAACCACGATTGGATGACAAGAGTAAATCATTTGTAACTCTGATGAGAGCAGTCTCAGTACTATGATACGGTCTAAATCCTGACTGAAAATCCTCACAGATACCATTTCCTTCTAAAAAGGAACATAATTGTGAAGACACCGCCTTTTCAAGTATTTTTGAAAGAAAGATTTGAGATTGGCCTGTAATTGACTAATTCTGTAGGATCAAGTTGCGTTTTTTTAATAAGTGGTTTAATAATAGCCAACTTAAAAGTTTTCGGTACATATCCTACTGACAAAGATGAATAAATGATATTAAGAAGAGGATGTCAGCATCGGTGTAGTAATAACTGCAAGAATATGCGAGTCAAGCAACACGTTTATTCTCAAAACACAAGAGATAAATCATATAACCACAATGTGGTAATCCTGAGGAAGGTGCGAGCAGGAATGCAGATCCGCCAACCAGGAACAAGGCCAGGGTCCCAGCAGGTCGGTACAGGACCTGAAGAGAGACAGAGACAGGCAGAGTGGCGCAGGGACGCAATGGGCAAACACAGCTGCAGAACTCCAGAAACAGGAGGGAAGAGACTCGAGAGCGATCCAGATCCAAACGAAACACACTGTTGTGGCAAAAATACGTTAACTCCGTTGCAACTCCGTGTGAATAAGAGACAAACCTTAGCCAATTGTGTCTTTTAAAGATTTAATTCCTTCCAAGAAATGAATCCACAGTTGGAGCAACCATACTCGAGAGGTTACCACAAGTGTGAACTGAGAAAACAAAGAAGGCCCAAGCTTTTATACCCCTCAGTGTCAGTGTTTTTCCGTACCGAAACAAATGCCTTTCCCCCCCACCCTTCTGTAACAAAAGCAAATAAGAAAGCAAGGAACACAGTGGTCCCCCCCACCCCTATCTTCCCCATCAGTGTGTGTTTGTGTGAAGGCCTCAAGTGGTGATGGGGTTACAACCATGCATACATTTTATGAGGTAGATGTAGGTTTGACTGTGTGTGTGTGTTTTAATCAGCGACACCTAAGGCCCAGGAGAGTCTCCAAACTCGGTGTTCCGTGACCCCATGCTAAGAGGTGTTTTTGTATTACAAAAACAGATGTTTGACTTCTGTGTGAACTCAAACATAAATCTTCTTCTAGGATTACATTTTTCCTCTACAATTCCCCCTTTTATCATTCTTTGATAATTCACAAGAAAAATTTTAAATGTATATATGAATGTTGTTCTTCTCAAGTCGCACAGTCCAAGCATCGAAAAGGGCACCACGGCTTCGCTTTGCTCCAGTCTTTCAGTTGGCAAGATGAATCGCACAGTTGTACACCCAGAAAGAGTTATGAAGATTTGTCTTTTCTGCTCTGTTAATGAAAGGACACCACCTCTCTGTAGATTGTGCAACTATGATTCCTTGGGCTTGCAATAGGTTCTATGGTTGTCTCAGCATCACGTTGTGCCAGTGTCTCTGCTCCGGAGATGATAGCGGCAAATGATGTTTGTGTGACCTCCGTCCGCACAGACGTGTGCCTCCTGCTCCTCTCGGCTCCTTCTCGATGATCACTAGTGGGACCTTTCTCAGCTACCTTGATGGTGGGCGGTGTTTGTCATCAGAAGCACGACAAAAGGCCCTAGTGACCTTTTCAGTTTCCATCTGTTCCCTCTGTAGTCCCTTAACCTGCACACAGATCTTAGACACAGAGAGGACATTTCTTTTGCAATAATTCACAAATTATATTGATGTAAGCTATTGTTTACCCCTTCCATTAAACAGTCTCGAACAGACTCAGATTTGCTCTAGGCCTTTTCTTCTACAAAATGTTTAATAACAATATTTAAACACCACACCATTTTGAAAAGTGCAGCCACATCGTTTCCACAGCTGTTTCTCCGCTGTTGTGGCGAAGGTCTCCGTACTCTGTAAAGAAGTGAAAGCATTTGTGTTTATTTCAAATATCAAAAGACATTATGGTTCCTTTGACTGCTTCTGCCTCGGCCTTCGCAATCTCATCTGCCTGTTTAAATAAAATATTTGTTATTAATGTGCGCTGCGCATTCACAGATATCAACCTTGCCAGTCAAGAAAATTGTGTCTTGAGGAGCAGACACAGTTGAACCATTCAGAATTGGGTGCCCATCCGATATTACAATTTTAAATTATGCCCAACTCCGAATTCAAAATGCAAATCTTTTCAAATTGTTACACTTTTACCTTTCATCAGCTTGCATGTTTCAGTCAGGGCTACGAGCTCCAGTCTTAACCAGGCAATCTTTATCCTGATTCTTTCGTGTTTCAGTGAAAGTTAATATAAAATCCGTATTTCAAATCTGGAAGCCGGGCTAAATGAGTAAGCTCTGTTACTGCACTCCTGTCAATTTAGGGGTGTGTGATACCTTCAAAATCCAAACACACGACACCTTGTTGCTTTCAAGTGTTTTAACGACACATCACACATCCCTAGGCCAGACCCTCAGTCTCTCCTCAGAGACCAAATACACGATTAGTGTAAAGGAAGAAAAACAATCATTGATTCTCTTGATAAATCCAAATCATCACAGACCCCAATGTTGTCCAACAAAAACTAAACGACAAAAAAATAAGTAAGATAGACAATAATCCATCAAAGCGCTTTAAATCTTCATATAAACATCCTTCAGTTCCCTTTCGTTCAGTCACTACGACGTAACGTTAGTGACTAACGAATGGGGGTTTCGCTTAGAAGCCTATCATCTTCGAGCTTTGAGAAAACGCCCAATGGCGTGCCACTGCCATGGGCATGCGGAATTTGCATACGTAACTCCGCCTCACCGTGTGAGTATATAAGGAGGTACGTAGCAACATCGCATTATGTTTCTGCTTTCGGAGCCAAGAGGACCTACCTCTTCACTCCTACAGCCTTCTGAGACTCTGTCAGCTTCTTCGAGACGAGCAGCTTTCCGGTCGGTGTTGGTGTAACGGCGCGTTCCAGTGATCGCATACTTCCTGCCTGCTGATCTCTGCAGTGGTCTGTTGACAGCTGGTGTGTGTTTCCCTGGGCGCTTCGGCATCGACTACGAGGCTTCCTCTCACAAAAAGAGCTTGCGCGTGGCACGCCTTTTCAAGACGGTTCGCCTGCACTTCCGGGTGCGATCGTTATCCATTGCTGTCTATGGGCACTTTCACTGCTCGATGTGTTTGGGCTTCAGCACGTTCGGGCAGTGTTTGTGGATGTGTCATGTTCCCACTGCGGGAATGTGACCATCGCGATGTTGTGGTCGAGACTCAGTGATCTCCGTGAGGAGAGAGAGTCCTCTGCCACACCCCAATCTACCGTCTCCGAGAGGTGGTACTTTGGCTGGTGGCCAGGGTGACCTGAGGGCTGTGCTGTGGTTTAAGACCCCGGCGTTCATTCCTCGGGCCACACCCCCCTCTCGCACATCGCTTCCCGCGAGTGCTGGACTGAAACAGCGGCCCGTCTCTGACGCCTCGTTCGTTCAGTTCACACTCCAGATAGCAGTGAGATTTAGATCGCCGCATCCCAAGGTGGGCTAGAGTCCTTGGGGATGACGATTAGGCAGTGCTCCGCCTCCGGGTGTGTCAGCGCAGCCTGATCTGACCCAGAGTTGACAGCCATGTTATCTCGGGCAGCCGAGCCTCGGGCTGGTGTGGAACTCCGCCCTGTCACGAGTGCTCGTGGTTGCGCGATTGGTTTTGGGGACGGCACCGACAGCAGTTGTGCCCCGCCCCAATGCCTTCGTTCGAGGTGCATGAGGAGGTCACGTGGTCCGGGAGTCCCGTGCTTCCCGTGGCCGGCCTCCTCCGCCTTCTCTGCCCTCGATGGGGCCGTGGCCTAGGGTACACTGGGGTCCCCCCCACTGTTGAGCACTCTGTTGCGCTCACGGTGTCCACAGAGTGCTTCGACGTGGCGTGGCTATCCTAAGCACCTCCCAGAGCCTCAGGGCCCATCTACTTCGGTGGCGTGGTCCTGCAGAGCTACGGGGCAGGCCGCCGCCCCTTTGCACATGCACGAGGGTGGAGCCGACCCAGGGCTCTTCAATGAGCTGCGTGCGCCACTGATCCCGCCCTCTGGCGGTGAAGGTGGCCACACGCCCTGGGCCGGGCGATGTCCACAGTTGTGGTCTGGGAGAAACACCTGGCCTTACCTGGTGATGTGGAGGTAGTTGAGTGAGCCACCTCCTCAACTTGCCCATATCCCAGGCTGGCCTCTTCCGGCGCGGCTGAGAACTGCGCCCAACGGTTCTCGGCCGCCCGAGCAGACTGAGGCTGTAACACGTACTGCCCGGCGGCCAGCTGCTGCACCAGCCGCCGGCTCAGTCGCCTCAGTCCGCTCGCCGCCGAGGCGCCCTCCCCCTCCTACCCGGCCCCAGCAGCAGCCTTCACCGGGCCGTGTCATGGAGGAGGTTGCAGGATGACGCCAGTTCACTGCACAGCCTGACTAAACGCCAGGCTGGAGGTGGACAACTCAGAGATGGGTTCCAGTTCTTTCCAGGAGATGGTAGCAGGGCCTCTCCTTCCCCCGGTGGAGGGCCGGGGGAAAATCCTTCGCTGCCGGCCTCCGGGCTGGCGGCGCTTGGAGAGAACTGGTGTCCCCATCCCTGAGGACACAGAGACTGGTGATGGCAGTGTGCACCGCCTCGGGCCGCGCCGCCTCGTCCTCTCTCTCGCCAGCCTCTCAGAGCAGACCCCAGTGGGCGCGTCCTTCCCTGGTCTCCTCTGTCAGGACGCAGCTGCTGGCTGTGCCCCCACACCGGGACGCTATGCCTCCCACGTCTGGGCCAGTCACGCTGCCTCGCTGCCCCACCCGGGGTATGTCTGTGGTTCGAGTGACCCCCGTGGTCAGTTCCTGGGAGTCTGACTACAGCTTCCAGGACTGTTCGCAGGGCCGCAAAAACCATCAGGCTCGGCTACGCGATTCAATTCGCGCAGGCTCCTCCTCGCTTTCGGGGAGTCCGCTCACCATGGTGGGGCCCAATGTCCCAGTCATGCGCGCGGAGGTTGCCACCCTACTGGCGAAGGGTGCGATCGAGCCTGTCCTCCAGCCGAAATGAAGTCCGGGCCTCGGCCTTTACTTCATTGTACCCTAGAGAACCGGTGGGTTATGGCCAATCCTGGATCTGCCCGTCCTGAGCCGATCCTTACAGGCTTCCGTTCAGGATGTTGGCAGCGGACGCCTTCTCGAATCGTTCGTCCAGTTGATTGGTTGCAGCGATTGACCTGAAGAACGCCTACTTCTTTGTCTCCTACCTCGACGCGGACCGTTCCTACAGGTCTGCTTCGAGGGGCGGACATTCAGTACGCGCCCCTCCCATTCGGGCTAGCTCTGTCCCCTCGTGACTTCACGAAGTCTGTCGAGGCAGCCTTTGCGCCACTCAGGCAGCACGGGTTCGCATCCTGAACTGCCTCGGCGACTGGCTCAGACTGAGTCACTCGAGAACAGGGTGCGAACACAGAGTTCTAGTGCTCCAGCACGTAGCCTGTCTGGGCCTTCAGGTCAACTGGGAGAAGAGCAACTCTGCTCCGTGCAGGGGATCTCTTTTCCCGGTATGGTTTTCAACTCGGTCGCCATGTGCGTGCAGCTTACCAGCGAGCACGCGCAGTCAATGCTGACTTGCCTCCGTTAATTCGAAGCAAGAGTGCGGTTCCACTGAAGTGTTTCAGAGGCTCCTGGGGCATATGGGCATCTGCGGCCGCGGTGACGCCGCTCGGATTGCTTCATATGAGACCGCTTCAGCATTGGCTTCGCGATCGGGTCCCGAGATGGGCATGGCAGTCTGGCGCTCCGGGTCCAAGTGACTCAGGCATGCTTACAGACGCTCACCCCGTGGTCGAACCTCAGTTTCTACGGGCCGGGGTGCCCTTAGAACGAGTTTCCAGGCATGTTGTCGTATCGACGGATGCCTCTGCCACGGGTTGGGGTGCCATGTGCAATGGACAAGCAGCCGCGGGCTCCTGGACAGGACCCCACCGCCTCCTGCATGTCAATTGCCTTGAGTTGCTGGCAGTACGGTTCGCCCTGCACCGCTTCCGAGCGTTGCTGAAGGGTCAACATGTGCTTGTCCGGACAGACAACACGGCCGTAGTAGCGTACATCAACCACCAGGGCGGTCTACGCTCCCGCCGTATGTCTCAACTCGCCCGCCATCTCGGTTTATGGAGTCAGAAGCGCCTGAGGTCCCTTTGTGCTGTCCATATTCTGGGAGTCCTGAACCTCGCAGCCGACGAGCTCGCGGTTTCAGCCTCTCCCGGGAGAATGGAGACTCCATCCCCAGTCGGTCCAGCTGATTTGGGAACAGTTCGGGGACGCGCAGGTAGATCTGTTGCCTCCCACGACTCTTCCCACTGCAGCCTGTTCTTTCCCTGTCCGAGGGCACGCTCGGCACGGATGCACTGGCGCACAGCTGGCCGCGGGGCCTACGCAGGTATGCGTTTCCCCCAGTGAGCCTACTCGCACAACTTTTGTGCAAGATCAGGGAGGACAAGGAGCAGGTCCTTGGTCGCCCCGTACTGGCACGGCCGGACCTGGGTCCCGAACTCGTACTCCTTGCGACAGCCCCTCCCTGGCCTATTCCTCTGAGACCTCCTCACTCAGAGACGGGGCACCATTTGGCACCTGCGTCCCGATCGGTGGAGCCTCCACGTGTGGCTCCTGGATGAGATGCGGCAGGTTTGAGTGGCCTGCCACCTTCGGTGGTCGCCACCATCACTTCCGCTAGGGCAGAGTCCACTCGGCATGCCTATGCGTTGAAGTGGAACCTCTTCGTCACCTGGTGCTCTTCCCGCCAAGAAGACCCTGGAAATGCCCGATCGGGTCTGTGCTCGTTCCTCCAAGAAGGGTTGGAGCGAAGGCTGTCTCCCTCCACCCTCTAAGTTTATGTGGCGCTATATCTGCCCACCACGATCTCTTGGAGAACAGAAAGGTAAGTCAGCACGACCTGATCATCAGGTTCCTGAGGGGGGCGAGGAGACTGAATCCTCCTCGCTCTCCTCGTTCCCTCTTGGGACCTCTCAGTAGTTTTAAGATGCTCTGCAGAGGCCTCCCTTTGAGCCTTTGCGGTCGGCTGATATTAAGTTCCTGTCGATGAAGACGGCTCTGCTGACCGCATTGGCCTCCGTCAAGAGGGTCGGGGACCTGCAGGCATTTTCGGTTGACGAAGCGTGCCTGGAGTTCGGGCCGGCTAACTCTCACGTGATCCTGAGACCCCGGCCTGGATATGTGCCCAAGGTTCCCACCACTCCGTTCAGAGACCAGGTGGTGAACCTGCAAGTGCTGCCCGTGGAGGGGGCAGACCCAGCCTTGGCACTGCTCTGTCCAGTACGCGCGCTCCGCGCCTACGTAGATGTGACACAGTGTTTCAGGACCTCAGACCAGCTCTTTGTCTGTTATGGTGGAGAGCGGAAGGGAAGTGCTCTCTCAAAGCAAAGGCTGTCTCACTGGATAGTGGACACCATTGTTTTGGCTTACCAGCAGCAAGGTTGACCATGTCCCCTTGGGGTGCGGGCTCACGCCACTCGGAGTGTCGCCTCCTCTTGGGCTTTAGCGCATGGCGCCTCGCTAACAGACATCTGCAGAGCTGCAGGCTGGGCGACACCTAACACATTCGCCAGATTCTACAATCTCCGAGTGGAGCCAGTGTCCGACTATGTACTCGCCCCCCCGAGGGGCCGGTAATGGGCCAGGCTCAGGTGTCTTCGCTTGCTCGCCATTCCACCCCTCGGACTGGATACGTGCGATATTCCTCAGGTGAGCTCCCCGAGAGCCCTGAGTTCCTCCAGCACTGCTTACGCCGATGCCTGTGTGTCTGCCCTCTAGCGAGCCCAGACCCTCGTGTCCGGCCAGGTGCCCAGTGTGCATGGTTCCCCTCCGGCGACCCCCACACGTGTATTTCACCGAAAGCCTCCGCAGTGAGCGGGTTTCTTCCCTTGGCATGTCCCGGCCATCCCTAGGGTTAAAAATCCACCTTCGGCTGGTACCCTAGAGTTTTCCATATGCAACACTTGCGGGTCATATGTGTACTCTTAAGTCCTCCCTACGGGTAGGCATCTTGGCATTTCCTCACTGGGATATGCTTCCCAGTGTACCTTGGTATTCCTGTGATAAGTGGGAGTCCTTCGTCCGTACTAGTCTTACGACAGGGAACTCGCACTTACGCAGGGAACTGGAATACAGCTGAGTGGCGGGATTAGATTGGACCCCCATTCGTTAGTTAGAGTTCAGTCTTGGCTCCTCAAGCAGGTAACATAATGCGATGTTGCTACGTACCTCCTTATATACTCACACGGTGAGGCGGAGTTACGTATGCAAATTCCGCATGCCCATGGCAGTGGCACGCCATTGGGCGTTTTCTCTAAGCTCGAAGATGATAGGCTTCTGCCGAAACCCCATTCGTTAGTCACTAACGTTACGTCTCCGTTCCCTCCTCAGGGAACGAGGGTTACATCCGTAACCGAGACGTTTGTGCTTTGCCCACAGTTAAAAGGACTCCTCTGCCCATGCAGGCCGTATGTTTGAAATGCACTGATTCTCTTTTGTGCATCTGTCATGGTTGTCATTATCCTCTCGAACTCAACTTCATGTTTATATTCAGATCTAAATGCTCTCAGTTTCTCACTGAACATCGTATTCTTGTCAAACTTCCTCCAGTTCATGTTTCAACACAATTCTTTTAAAAACCACCCTGTATTTATAACATAAACCTAAATTTGTTAATGTTGAAAACTTTTCATCAAAACGACATCATTATCTATTCGTATTACATTCAATCAGCTCGTTCACTCATCTATCTCTTGTGACATTATGCTTAATCATATTCAATACCCAAATCTTTATCAAAATCTTTCCAATTAATTAGGATTTTAAAGTACATTTTTCTTTCAATGTCTTGAATCTTTTTTTTTTTTTTTTTCCTACCTTCATGTTCCTCCTTCACTAAATAAACCTCCTCTTTGGTCTTCCTCTAAACCACCTGTCTTTTCCTTAGTGCAACGGTCTCCAAACCGCACATCATCACTGGTCTCACTACTGTTCCAACACGATCTCATGACAATGCGTATAAATAGTACGAGTGTGCAATCTCGTAGAATGTATACGCCAAAATGAGTTTTGGCGTGCACATGGTACGCCGTTTTTGGCGTGCATATGATACGCACTTTATGGCGTGTATATGACACGCTTTTGGGTAGGGTGAGGGTGGGGTGTGGGGTTCATACATATACGCCATAAAGTGCGTATCATATGCATCGCCAAAAACGGCGTACCATATGCACGCCAAAATGAGTTTTAGCGTATACATTCTACGAGATTGCACACTCGTACTATTTATACGCATTTTCGTGAGATCGAGCTCACTGTTCTGCACACCTTTCCTTTCATTCTTGCTGTTACTCTCACACAACAGACCTGACACTTTTTCTCCACCTATTCCAACCTGCCTGCACACACACACACACACACACACACACACACACACACACACACACACACACACTTCTTTACCTCTTTTCCCTGGAACCTCACTGTTCCACTTGGTTCCCTCTCATTCGCACACATGTATTCTGTTCTTCCTGTGACTAACTTTCATTCCTCTTTTCTCCAGAGCAAACCTTCACCTCTCTCGACTTTCGTCCACCTGCTCTCACTACAGATCACAATGTTATCCTCAAAAATCATAGTCCATGTAGATTCCTGTCTGACCTCCTCTGTCAGCCTGTCCATCAAACAAGAAGGGGCTCAGAGCCAATCCTTGATGCAGTCTCACCTTCACTGTGAAGTCCTCTGTCTCACCTACGGCACACCTTTCCACTGTCCACTGCTCTGCAGAAATCTAAAATATTACTGTCCTCCATCTCAATCCTAGTCACACAGAAAGCCTCACAGCCTCTTGTTTTGTTTTGTTTTTGTTTTTCTCTTACATTAATTGTAGTTCTCTAGATAAATTAATGACCTGCCTCCATTTAATGGAGGAAACACACAAATAAAACTTTTCATTTTAAAGTTTATATTCCTTTGTTCGCCCTCTGGCCTTTCATAATTGTCATGGATTCTCTGGATAATTTAGATAATGACTAAAGCCAATTTGTCATTTTGTCTCTGTCCTCAAGTCTATAATTTTTACGCTTACTATTTTAACTAATCCAGAGAGTAATTCAAATCCTCGTCATAAATAACAAAAGTAGTCATCATTATTACCAGTAACAGACCAAGCTGGATATCAATCCACTTTAAGCTCTTCCCATGTTCTGGATCATCTTTTATCAGAATAATATGCTTCTTTTAAAGATTGTCATTTGGCTTAACCCATCTGTAGTGATAAAACACTACGCTCAATCACATAAATATAAACTGCTCATTCTCAAAATTTGCTTCTACTTGGTTTTTTAACCATTTTCAAATCATGTCTGTTCACTATTAAGTTGTCTTTAGAAAAGTCAGCTGGGTTGTTTTGGTTTTGTCTCAGCTTTAACATGGCTGATTACAGACACTGTGCCATCCCCGCCTCCACAAGCAGCCTCTCTGTCTCTCTTACACAGATAATCTTTTCAACAGCCTCTGAGACTTTAACTCAGAACAAACTATAATCTTAAGTTTAAATACCTTTGTTATCCAGACCTTCTCTTTTGAACTTCAAAAGCTGTCCTCATCTTAAAGCCATCACCATGTCTTCGAATTATCCTATGCCATATCTAATGACCTGCAGGATTTAAGACTATGATAGAGACATATTAGTTCTACCAGAAAGACTCGGAAGAATGAACAGTATGACAATTATCCATTTATTAACAGACCAGCGAGCAATCAAATATTTTGGCATAGGTCCCGTCCGTAGCTCGCAGTCGGAGGGTCCGGACTCTGCATATTCTGCCTGAAGATGAAGGCAGAGGCGCAGCCGACCCCCCGTGGAGTCTGGAAGGGACCATCCTGGTGGTGGTAGGTTAGATGTAGAAAAGGATTTTGACTTGGAGGTGGTGGGGAGGATGGCGGTAAATTGGCGCGTCAGCATCTGCGAACTCAGAAATGGGTAGTTACCGATCTTTTATACTCACGTATTAGAATGTGATTGGATAGATAAGGGAGTAGAAGTGACGTGACAATTAAGTCTTCCTGGCAGAACTTACGCTAGAGCTTTCATTTCAATATCACACAGTTTTACCAATTAATACATTTTGTTCTGTTCTCCATAAAATTTATGACAATTCACAGCATGGTCTCAGCTGGCTCTTGAATGCCCCTTACCATCATAACTTTCCCTCAGGGTGCTCCCTGGTATTGAAACACAATATATGCAGGTTTTTTTTTTTTTTGAGCGGTATTGAGGAACCTTGCTTTTGTGCAGACTGTTGTGTCTGTCTGGAACTCTCGGCCCCTACAAAAGACAGCATCCCCCACACAATGAATCTGCTGGCCTCACAGACATCTGCTCGACTCATACATACCTCACATAGACTCCACCCTCCTTTTGGGGGTGGAGTCTCAGTGTCTACGTGATTACCCTGTCTTAGGTCGCCCCCCGCTGGCCAAAAGGGGATCTTACCCGTCTTTGGGAAAATCACTCGGGCCCACTGCCTGCCTTGAGATCTTTGACCCTCAACAGGATCAGCTGTGTTTTGGAACTTTGTGTAAAGTGCATTCAAGAGTCACTAGAGCCATCTGGTCTGCTTACTATAGGTAGAACATGGAGACAGGTTAATTATCACAATACAACTAAATCACTAAAATCCACCACTCAGTGAATTTAGCCAGAACAACTGTCCATTCAGTTTAATGTTCTGCTGCCTTTGTGTCTCGATCCATCGGCCCTTTGAAGGCTTAGATCAGACACAACATTTTCAGTTCTATATTTTAAAAACATTTCATTTTGTAAAAACATCTCATTTTGTTTAATCAAAATTTCTATCATTGCCCTCCATGGCAATCCTTTAACTATTAGTCAAAAATGTCCTTTTAATCAAATCATTGTCTCTATGATTTTCAACTGATGCCCTGTGCTTAACCATAAGTATCTCATCACTTATGACACATGCTCAGATAACAGCTTTGTGCTGGGTTTGAATGAGAGAGAGACTCTGAGGCCTTCAGGGCTGGCACACTGCATCTTCATATGCACTGCAACTTTTCACTCTTTACACAAGCTAGTAAGATCTGGCTAGAAAATAAAATTGTTTTCAAATAAACTTCAGACATTTTCCTTTTATACTCTATCCTTAGACTGAAATCACATTTTCAAATCACCCTCAGATTGAGTGTGTGTTACTCAAGCTAGGCCACAGCACAAGAAATGACGTGGTGGTGCCAGATTCAGATAAGCAAATCAGCATTTATTACAGCTCAGCACAAGCTTATCTTTTGAAACCAAAGCATCAACTTCTAGGGTTTCCAACATATTAACTTATAGTTATTTCAACAACCCAATATTCAGTCTAATAAGCATTATCAGAGTTTTGCAAAAGTGAGAAGAGCAAGAACATATTTATTATAACCTTATTGTTATTTCATTATTTTCTTAGCCAGAGTTTAAATCTCATCTCTGTTTCTTTTTTTTTTACTGGGTTTAATTTACAGATTTTAGTGTGGCCTCATTTGTCACACTTTCGACACCTTATGGGTGAGTGGACACAGCCCTGCTGACCACAATTAAAACACTCTTTGTCATTCAGCAATTCATGGTATCTTTCATCTGCTTTTTTAAAACAAAAATCACATTTAGCTATCAGATTCCCACAGTTAATGGGAATCTGGGATCTTTCCTTCAGGGTTTAATGTTATCAGATTCCCTTAGTTACTGGGATCTTTCCTTCAGGGTTTAATGGCATTCCACCCAATTTACAACCCATGATTATTCATTATTCATTATGAAGAAATTTGAATTTCTCTTGTTTTCAATTTATTTGTAGCCAGTTAAATTGCCGTATAATTTTCTAAACATAATTAAAACATTGCTGCCCATTTTCTTAATAAGTTCTGCTATTTATTTGAATTGATGGCTTCAGAGCAGAGCTGCTTACAGCATTTGCTCTCTCGTCTCAAAATCTTTATCCGGCCTGATCAAGTTACTGATTATGTCTCTCAAATTGTTAGCTCTAATTTTGTTATCACAAACTGTTATCCATAGCTTATCAAAGTTCATACTTACCTAGATATTATCACATAGAGACTGTGTCTGTTCCGCAAATTAGTAATTACAAAAAACCATCAAAACCATTCAACGGTAATAATTTAATTGATGTCCAACAAATAAACAATATATATAATACGGCTAATCAAATGATAAAGCTTGGGTTGCTGAATATTCGATCCCTTTCCCCAAAAGCGCTTATTGTTAATGATATCGTTACAGATAATAATCTAGATGTGCTGTGTTTGACAGAAACCTGGCTAAAACCTGACGACTACATTACTTTAAATGAGTCCACCCCACAAGATTATTGTTATAAACACAAGTCGCGTCTGAAAGGTAATGGGGGAGGGGTTGCTGTAATTTATAATAATATCTTCAGTATTACTCAGAAGTCCAGTTTCAAATATAATTCCTTTGAAGTTTTGGTGCTTTATGTAACGTTATGTAGTGCAAATGATAAATCCCGTGTAACATTTGTGTTAGCTACTGTATACAGGCCACCAGGGCACAATACAGACTTTATCAAAGAATTTGCTGATTTTCTATCAGAGCTAGTTCTGGCCGTAGATAAATTACTAATTGTTGGTGATTTTAATATCCATGTAGACAATGAAAAAGACACATTGGGATTGGCATTTAAAGACATTCTAAACTCTATTGGAGTTAGGCAACACGTGTCAGGACCTACTCATCACCATAATCATACTTTAGACCTAATATTGTCACATGGAATAAATGTTGATACCGTTGAAATTCTGCAGCAGAGCGACGACATCTCAGATCATTATCTAGTATCATGTATACTTAATTTAGCTAAAGCTACAAAGCCGTCCACCCGTTTAAAAAATGGCAAGACTATCACCGCTGCGACTAAAGATTGCTTTTTAAATAATCTTCCTAATCAGTATCATCTCAGCATTCCAGATAGCTTAGAGGAACTCGATGTTGCAACAGAAACTATTGACTCTCTCTTTTCCAGTACTTTAGACACAATCGCTCCCCTGCGCTTAAAGAAGATTAAAGAAAATAGTCCAATGCCGTGGTACAACGAGCACACCCGGGCCCTTAAAACAGCAGCCAGAAAAATGGAGCGCAGCTGGAAGAAAACAAAACTAGAGGTCTTTCGTAATTCGTGTAAAGAACGTATGATCGCATACAGAAAGGCCGTAAAAACTGCTAGATCTGCTTATTTCTCGACTCTCTTAGAAGAAAACAAACACAAACCTAGGTATTTATTAGATACAGTGGCTAAATTAACCAAGAATAAAGCTTCAACTTCTGATGTTTGTAAACAGTTCAGCAGTAATGACTTTATGAACTTCTTTACATGTAAGATTGACAATATTAGGAATAAATTATAACCATGCAGCTGTCTACTACAGTATCACATCAGACAGAGCATCGTAGTGTCACTGAGGAAAAATTACACTCATTCACTGCTATAGGAGAGGAAGAATTGGCTAAACTCTTTAATTCATCTAAATCAACAATATGTATGCTTGACCCTATACCGACTAGGCTATTAAAAGAGATGCTACCAGAGGTCATGTATCCTCTTCTTAATATCATTAATTCATCTTTGTCATTAGGATATGTACCGAAAAATTTTAAGTTGGCTATTATTAAACCATTTATTAAAAAAACGCAACTTGATCCTACAGAATTAGTCAATTACAAGCCAATCTCAAATCTACCCTTTCTTTCAAAAATACTTGAAAAGGCCGTGTCCTTACAATTATGTTCCTTTTTAGAAAGAAATGGCATCTGTGAGGATTTCAGTCAGGATTTAGACCGTATCATAGTACTGAGACTGCTCTCATCAGAGTTACAAATGATTTACTCTTATCATCTGATCGTGGTTGTATCTCTTTGTTAGTGTTACTCGATCTTAGCGCTGCATTCGACACTATCGACCACAACATTCTTTTGAATAGACTCGAAAATGATGTAGGCATTAGTGGACCTGCATTGGCATGGTTTAAATCATACCTATCTGACCGTTATCAATTTGTAGCAGTAAATGAAGAGACGTCACACCGATCCCAAGTTCAGTATGGAGTACCGCAGGGCTCAGTGCTAGGGCCATTGCTCTTCACCCTGTACATGCTACCACTGGGAGATATTATAAGGAAGCATGGCATTAGATTTCATTGTTATGCTGATGATACTCAGCTCTATATTTCTTCACACCCTGAAGAAAATAACCAATTCACAAGATTAACGGAATGTATAGATGATATAAAAAATTGGATGATCAGTAATTTCCTGCAACTTAATTCAGAAAAAAATGAATTTTTAATCATTGGACAAAAAAGCTCCACAAGTAGTAACCTAGAATACTGTCTAACCCTCGATGGCTGCTCTGTCAAGTCCTCGTTGACAGTTAGGAACCTGGGTGTGCTCTTTGATACTAATCTTTCGTTTGAAAGCCATGTTTCTAGCATCTGTAAAACTGCATTCTACCATCTTAAAAATATATCTAAATTACGGCACATGCTCTCAATGCAAAATGCTGAACAGTTAATACATGTGTTCATGAGCTCAAGGCTAGATTATTGTAATGCTCTACTGGGTGGTTTCCCTGCTCGCTTAATAAACAAACTCCAGCTGGTCCAAAACACAGCAGCTCGAGTTCAGAACCAGGAAGTATGAACACATTAGCCCGGTTCTGTCAACACTGCACTGGCTCCCTATTAAACATCGCATACATTTTAAAATCTTGCTTATTACTTACAAAGCACTAAATGGTTTAGCTCCCCAGTACTTGAGTACTGTGATTTCGATTTTGCGCATGCGTCAGTGGTTTCGTTCACATGTGTTTGTAGCTCCGTCGAATTGACTCATAATCCTTGATTTTCTTCTTAACACTCGCTTACAAACGAATACTTTCTATTATTTACAGCGTTTGAACATATCACCGATACGATTCTCTATAAAAAACAATCGGATTGCTTTGATATCGCTACTTATATCCGAACTTCCGCTACTAAGCGTAGACCGCTAGCATTGCACGCGTGGTAACTTATTTACACCCGTAACCACTGAAACCTACAATTCGCCATGTTAGTGACGTGACTGCAAAGTATTTAGGCCAATATCAATGCTAAAGGCGAGGGAATTCTGGATTAATCAGAAAAATCACCTTCCTTTTGAACGCTGTAAAAAGTCGTATCATAAGACACTTGAGTAAACGCTCGTGTGATGATTTGTGTCTTAATCAGCCTTTTCAACATGTAAGTTATATACTATATATACACTCATAATAACTCGTACTCTCCGCTCGGTCCATTTCAGCAAATGATGTTTTATGAAAGTTTCTCTCTGTCTGTTGCTTTGATGTTGTTAATACGCGTTGCGCTTGCACCACCTACTGGTGAAGGCGACTAACAGCAGATAGATATAATGCATCGGTAGTCTATTGCTTTTCCTCCAGTCCCTGAATCAATGTCGAATTTGCCATCGAATTTGCCGTCAAATTTGAACCACTGAATTGTGGAGCGAATTTGTAAAGCGAAATAAAACAGACCGAAAATTGCCTGTTGAATATTATAGGTTGTATTTTTAAACAGTTTGAATATTTTGGAAGTGAAATATGAAAGGAGAATATGGATTATTGAATTTTTATTAATGAAAATGTGTTTGAAATGTTTTGAATTGAAATATTCACAGCTTAAATATACAACCATGTTGAATTTCAGCCCATATAAATGCAAGCCCTAAAAATACAATGCATTAAAATGCAATCATGGTTAATGCAATGCATATTTTTTTCAAGTAGTGCAATTCAACAGGCTTTTTTATTTCAAAAACATTTGGCATTATTTTACTTCCATACAAGCAGATTTGCGACCTACAAGACAGACAAGCCGTGCTGAGAGAGCGACGTTCAGCGCTGGAAACATCACGCGCCGATGCTCACAAGTCAGTGGTTAGTAACCTTTTGACTCCGACCTCGTCTACTCCGTGTGTTTCTCTGCACAGGACCCAAGCACCCAGGACGCGATCATCCCTGGTTTCATTCACTCCGGCACCGACACAGCACCATGGACCCTGGGTGTTTCCACAGCGGAAGACGCGAGCCAGGACCAGAGCAAGGACCTCTCCGCCCCTCCCGGTCTTCGAGATCTCCACTTGGAACCGCTTCTCCTCTTGGCGAGGCAGGCGGCGCTGTGGTCATCGGTACTTCCATCCTCCGGCATGTCCGCGCTACTTCAAGTAAAGGTAAGGTGCGCACTCACTGCTTTCCTGGTGCTCGTGTTCTCGATGTCGCTGCACAGGTTCCCGAGATCCTGAACGGTGACGAGCGCATCGGAGCTGTCGTGCTGCACGCGGGAACGAACGACATCAGGCTGTGGCAGACGGAGGTTCTGAAGAAGGACTACAGGAGTCTGGTCGAGACGGTGCGCAGAACATCGCCTGAAGCAACGATCATCGTGTCTGGACCCCTTCCACGTGCCGACTAGGACATGAAAGGTTTAGTAGATTACTTGCTCTAAATGAATGGTTAATGTCATGGTGTAATGAACAGAAGCTGCTCTTTGTAAATAATTGGAATCTGTTTTGGGAGCGACCTAGGCTCTTCCGTCCTGATGGCCTTCACCCCAGCAGAATCGGAACGGCTCTTCTGTCGGACAACATCTCCAGGGCGTTACACACCACCATATGACTAGTAAGTCAAAGTTCAAATCACAGTCTTTGCTGTCCTAACTTAATTGACATACGTACCAATGTAGAACAATATATAGAAACTGTGTCTATTCCTCGTTTAGTGAGGTCAAACTTTAAATCTACTGTAAGATCTAGGAAAAATCTAATTGTGATTAAACCAGAAAATCTCAATATTAGTGAACAAAAACAATTTCTAAGACTAGGTCTTCTAAACATTAGATCGCTCACACCTAAGTCGGTTATTGTAAATGAAATGGTCACAGATAATAGTTTCGATGTACTTTGCCTTACTGAAACCTGGCTTAAGCCAAATGATTATTTCGGTCTAAATGAGTCTACTCCACCAGGATACTGTTATAAGCATGAGCCCCGTCTGATTGGTCGAGGCGGCGGTGTTGCAACAATCTATAGAGATATTCTAAATGTTACTCAGAAAACAGGTCACAGGTTTCATTTGTTTGAAGTACTAGTGCTAAATGTTACGCTCTTAGATGTAAGAAAGACGGTTTTATCTCTAGCCTTGGCTACTGAATATAGACCTCCAGGGCCCTATGCTGATTTCCTAAAAGAGTTTGCAGACTTTCTATCAGATCTATTGGTCAATGTCGATAAAGCATTAATTGTTGGAGATTTTAACATACACATAGATAACACAAATGATGCGTTAGGGGCTGCGTTTACAGATCTATTAAACTCTTTGGGGTCAAGCAAAACGTCACTGGTCCCACTCATCGTCTTAATCACACACTAGATTTAATTATATCACATGGAACCAACCCAACCGATATAGATATTATACAACAAAGTGATGATGTCACTGACCATTACATGGTAACTTGCATACTGCGTACTGCTGAAATCTGTCATGTTGCGCCACGTTATCGACCAGGCAGAACGATCCTTCCAACCACTATAGATAGATTCTCAAATAGCTTACCTGATCTGTCTCAGCTGCTCAGTGAACCCAAACAAACAGATGAACTAGAGGAAATGACTAGCAGTATGAGCACCATTTTCTCTAGTACATTAGAAAATGTTGCACCAATTAGATTAAAAAAGGTTAGAGAGAAAACTAATGCACCATGGTACAACAGTGCTATGTTATCAAGAGAGAAACTCGTAACTTAGAGCGTAAATGGAAACAAACTAATTTAGAGGTCTTTAGAATCGCGTGGAAAGATAGTACGTCACGTTATAAAAAGGCCCTAAAAGCAGCCAGGGCTGAGTATCTCCGCAAACTAATAGAAAATAACCAAAATAATCCAAGGTTTTTATTTAACACCGTGGCTAGATTAACAAATAAACAAGCATCGCCTGAGCAAAATATTCCGTTACAGTTTAGTAGTAATGATTTTATGAATTTCTTCACTGAGAAAATAGAAAGCATCAGAAACAGAATTGTAAATGTACAACCTTTAATGATGTCTTATGATTCAACCTCAATTATCGCCCCTCAAGAACTACTACACCGCTTTACAACTATAGGACAGGAAGAGCTAAATAAACTTATCATTGCATCTAAACCAACAACATGTTTATTAGATCCAATACCCACTAAACTACTGAAAGAGCTGTTACCTGTAGTGGAAGAGCCTTTTCTCAATATTATTAACTCGTCTTTATCTTTAGGTCATGTTCCAAGAATATTCAAGTTGGCAGTCATAAAACCTCTCATTAAGAAGCCACAATTAGATCATAATAACCTAGCAAATTACAGACCCATTTCAACTTTTCCATTTATGTCTAAAATACTAGAAAAAGTTGTGTCTGCTCAATTGTGCTCTTTCTTGCAAAAAAAATGATATCTATGAAAAATTTCAATCCGGATTCAGGCCGCATCATAGCACAGAAACTGCGCGTTAAAATCACAAATGATTTACTTCTAGCTTCTGACCAAGGCTGTATCTCAATACTAGTTCTACTCGATCTTAGTGCTGCGTTCGATACTATAGATCATAAAATACTCTTAGATCGACTTCAAAATTACACTGGTGTTCAGGGAAAGGCATTAAACTGGTTTAGATCGTACTTATCAGACCGCTACCATTTTGTCTGTCTAAATGGGGAAAAATAAAAGATGACGTCAGTAGACTATGGGGTGCCGCAAGGATCTGTGTTAGGCCCTCTGCTATTCTCAATATATATGCTGCCACTTGGTAATATTATAAGAAAACATGGAATTAATTTCCACTGTTATGCTGATGACACTCAATTATATATTTCATCACGACCAGATGAAAACGCTAAATTATCTAAACTGACAGCGTGTGTTGAAGATATTAAATACTGGAAGACGTGTAAAATTCTGCTATTAAATTCAGATAAAACAGAGGTATTACTTATTGGTCCAAAAAACTGCCCACAAAACCTCTCACAATACAACTTTAACTTGGAAGGACGTCCTGTCACTTTATCCACTACAGTAAAAGACCTGGGTGTTATATTAGACCGCAACTTGTCTTTCGAAAATCATATTTCATATGTTACAAGAACGGCATTTTTCCACCTTAAAAACATTGCTAAGCTACGTAACATGCTATCTATTTCTGATGCAGAAAAGTTAGTTCATGCATTCATGACCTCGAGACTCGATTACTGTAATGCTTTATTAGCTGGTTGTCCTGCATCCTCAATAAACAAGCTACAGTTAGTCCAAAACGCAGCTGCTAGAGTTCTTACTAGGTCAAGAAAATATGATCATATAACATCAATTTTATCATCTCTACACTGGTTACCTATTAAGTTTCGTATCAATTACAAATTATTGCTACTGACCTATAAAGCCCTAAATGTTTTAGCTCCAGTGTATTTAACGGATCTTCTATCGCACTACAATCCATCGCGCTCTTTAAGATCACTAAACTCGAGGCTTCTGGTCGTTCCTAGGATATCTAAGTCCACTAAAGGAGCTTTTTCACATTTAGCTCCTAAACTCTGGAATAGTCTTCCTGATATTGTTCGAGGTTCAGACTCGCTGTCCCTGTTTAAAACTAGATTAAAGACGCATCTCTTTAGCCAAGCATTCACATTATAATTACCTTTTATACTACAGTTAAATCGGATCAAAAGCGCATTAATATTCTGAACAGCAGCTATGCTAATTATTTCCCATCTGCTTTCTGTTATTATCTCGGGACACTAGTCCCGAGGTAAATAGTTCGTCAGCTCCAGTTTGTATCCAGCCTCTCATGGAGACTTCAGATGCCCCAACACCTGTGATGAGACTACTTGACGCCTGTGAAGAGACGACTCAACGCCAGCGCTGTTATGGCCTAAAATAATACATGATTGATGAACTTTTTCTAACATTTTTCAATGTACATTTATAAAATGCACTTTCTGTAAAGCTGCTTTGAAACAATGTGTATTGTGAAAAGCGCTATACAAATATATTTGAATTGAATTGAATTGAATTGAATTGAGTGAGCTCTTAACACATTATACTCCATCACGTCTACTGCGGTCTCTAAACTCTGACCTGCTGATAATACCTAGAATATCAAAATCAACTGCAGGTGGTCGATCCTTTTCCTATTTAGCACCTAAACTCTGGAACAGTCTTCCTAGCATTGTTCGGGAAGCAGACACACTGTGTCAGTTTAAATCTAGACTTAAAACACATCTCTTTTCTATGGCATACACATAAAACACTTTTTCAATTAAATGATTATTAGAATGCATTATCTAGGTCAGCCGGAACCGGGAACACTTCCCATAACACCTGATGTACTCGTTACATCATCAGAAGAATGGCATCTACGCTAATGTTAGTGTCTCTGTTTTATCCCGAGGTCTACTGCAGTCAGCCGGATCCAGGCTGTATCCAGATCAGACGGTGGACCTGCACCCAGATGTGACCAACACATGACCCTGAAGTGTCTGCAGAGACCGTGTCATTTAGACTCCCCCTTAAGCTGCCTCATCTACACGGCATCCTCAATAAACCTGTCTCCGGCGTGATGACTCCGATTGTTTGAATAGTCTTAGTTAACAATTCTTTAAATCGATGTCATCCTCAAAACAACCCATCTCCAGCGTGTTGCCGCCGATCTTTCGAATATTACATTTTAGTAATTGTTTAATCAATACGGCATCCTCAATAAAAACCTGTCTCCGGCGTAATGACTCCGATATTTCAAATAATTTATTTTTAATAATTATTTAATCGATACATCATCCTCAATAAACCCGTCTCCGGCGTGTTGCCTCAGATCTTTAGAATATTCAGATTGATTATTACCTTTAAAATAATAACTTTAATAATAATAATAATAATAATAATAATACGCTGTTTGTTAATTGGCCAGAGGAGAACTGGCACCCCGACTGAGCCTGGTTTCTCCCAAGGTTTATTTTTCTCCATTAGGTCTACTGATGGGGTTTTGGTTTTCTTGCCACAGTCGCCTCTGGCTTGGCTTGCTCAGTTGGGGAAAAAACTATTTTTCAAATATATTTCAAAATAAATCTAATTATTAAACTAAATTAACCATATAGACCAAATTACTTATCTAATTACTGATCTAAAGCCCACATTGTTACTGTATGATAATCAAAATATATTCTGTTGCATTATTTTTTTGTTTAACACTGTGAAGCTGCTTTGAAACAATCTGCATTGTTAAAAGCGCTATATAAATAAAGTTGACTTGACTTGATTTGACAGCTGAACTGTTTTTATTTATTTTTACAAAAGCACAAAGTTTTGTTGTTATTGTGAGTGTTCACAAATAAAAGTAAACAATTTAGAATTGTGTCTCACACTTATCTGAATATGCCTAAAAATGACAGAGTATTAGGAGTTGTTTCCACTGTGAGCAAAAAACCCATCAGAACCACTGATAATGATCTATCCTAGATCAGATCATGTTCCAGCCCTTCATCAGCCAGAGGGTTAAAGAAAACATATAGCCTATTTAGTTTTTAGTGGTTTACTCCATGATGTTATTTTTTTATTTAATCTATGTTAATTATGAAAACTTTTCATTAAATTGATTATGCAGACATGATTTTGACCACTTTATTGAGTTCTGTTTTGTAGAAAGTCTTTCTTTAAAGTGAATTTCATTTCATTTCACAAATTTTCATTTGTGAATTTCACAGCTAAAGCTTTAAGATTATTAGTAAAATGAGGATAGGAGGGGTTTTCAAATATCTGCATTTATGATTAAAGTATTTTGCATTTAAGTTCAAATCAACACAGTCTCACTCCCAACTCGTCACATATTGCCGCTTGGTCAGGACCCCTGGGCGTCACTTTTTAACGCACAGGGTACCCCTTAAGCGTCATTTTTCGACGTCCAGGGGCACTCCACTGATTCCAATGAGAAACCTAGGGCGTCATATACAGACGTGTTGGGCACGTGAATGGCATCGTGATGAAATTATTTATTGGGTTATAATTTTTCTATTATGACATGTTGGAGTGTGATTCTCAATGTAATAAGCACACTTTTATTTAAATTTATTTATTTTTATTTACGCTATTCGGACACGTTTGAAACAGCCCACCCCACCCCGCCCTAAACTTGCCTATTTGCGTATTATATGATATAAAACACAGAATATAACAGAAAACAGACACACTTTATTGAAAAATCCGGCTATTGCAACTGTTCCGAGAACAAACGATTGATTTCTGTGAAGAAAAGGCCCAAAAGCAATCACCGTCTCCACGGTACCCCTCGGCGTCAAGATATGGACGAAATGGGAACTCCATTGCTTTCAATGGGAAACCTTTGGCGTCAACAGAAGACGCAAATTATATCTGTATGAAATCGCGCTGAAGAAGTGAAGTCTCATTCAGAACACATCGCGATGTTTGGCGTCAGTTCACGTGTGCCACATGTGGGTGAGTAGTCAAATATTATGTCCTAATGTTTGATATAAAGTATGTTCTGCTTGTCGCTATCGATCAGATTATGTTCAGTCACTGCATTATATCTGTCATCTCCACTGAGGATTTGCATTTCTTTGCTTTCTAACTCAACACATCTTGCTAATAGGGTAATTAGACACTGTCACGTGACATACTATAGACCTTTAAACAGTTGTTCATATTTAATAATAACTATCAGTATAGTTTCAACATGGAATTTGTAGTAGAAGCACAATAAAAACAACACTTGCCACGCTTTTACCACAGTAACCTTAGTTTTAATGTGATGTTTGTTGTAAATAGACAGTAACCACAACAATTACCATGCTTTAAATGCGTTTATGTAAATCCAAATATTTTAATGTAAATAGTACTTTTCCTGTATATAATGCAATATATTATATATTATGACTTTTTTTCTCTCTTTCTTTTTTTACCTGAAAAGACCAAAAGGGCCTTCAGGACTCAGTCAGCCCATTCTTGTTTGTGAAGAAGTAACGGAGAAGACCAAAAGCTGCAACAGCAAATATTTGCAAAGGTATGTATGTATGTGCTGGTTTGAACCCTTTATCAAACATATTATTCAGCATTTGTTGTTACTTAAACTTATTCTTACAAATTCCATGGCTCAATCAGTAAGAATATATTCTCAAAGTCTCAATAATTCACAAGATTTAACAGGTAGTCATATTCATATGATACTCGTACATATTTGTATTTACTCGTACATAATCCTGCAGCTTTTACTATGACTCCTGCCATTGGCTACTGCCTCAATTCCTGTACATATGTATTGTTGTGTCCATTGTATTCTTTAAAATTATTTCAACTTGGGCTCTGTCTGTTCATGTAATAATACATGTCTCTTCACACCTCATAACCTACCGCTGTTTGCAAGAGTGAAAATTCTCACATGACATCAGATAATCGATTATTTTGTCATACTCAGATCAGTTGCACTGTTGATAACGTCAACAAAAAACCAAGTGAATTATCAACATTTTTAAACACATTCATAAGATATAGCTTGCTATTAAAGATATACTTGTAATAATGGGAATGCACACATATCAGTGAACTTATTACATAAATGTATTTAACATTTAATTATGCAACGCTTTTTACAGAAAGAAATCCTGCAGTTATGTATAAACTGACAACATCATCATCATCATCATGTCCTGCCTGGGCACATTAGGCAACATGTGTCCTCCAACATATTCGATCTGTGGCCACGTTCTTCACATCTTCTCACTGAACACTGGCATTCAGGTCTTCATGGAACATCTGTCTCATGTCTTCCTTGGTCTTCCCTGTGTCCTGCGTCCTCCTGGTGGTGTCCACTTCATAAGTGTTTTTGGGTGTTGTTGTTCGGGTATGCATAGGATATGTCCAGTGAAGTGCACCCTTTGTTCTGACACAGTTTCTCAAAGTCTTCACGTGGAGTCTGTTGAGTCTTATGATCTCCATCCACTAGTTCTAGTCATGCAGCACTTCATGATGCTATAGTCCAATGTATATTTCTGCATTTGTTGTTTGTTCGAACAAATGAAGATAGTGAGTGAATACCTTTTGAAATCAATATTTATTCATTAAACCTTTCAATACAGTGGTCACTATAGTACATGGCCACCATATCTACCTCTGTGGTATCATTAATAACTACATCTATGGTATCATTATCACTACCTTTTTAATGTAACTGTAACATTAATGTATTATATAAAAGCATTTTCTTACTAAAAATGGTTGACATTTATAATAATTTAATTGGACTTTCATTTAGTTGCAGTAAAAGTGAACAATAATCACAAATATATAGTATTAAAGTTGAGAATGTAAAATGTTCTTCAGTTTTTGCCTATTTATTTTTTAATGGGAAGAAATATATTTTCAGATAACAAAATTGCACCTCATCTCTTGGTTTGTACTTCATCATGGTTGTGTGTGTGTGTGTGTGTGTGTGTGTGTGTGTGTGTGTGTGTGTGTGTGTGTGTGTGTGTGTGTGTGTGTGTGTGTGTGTGTGTGTGTGTGTGTGTGTGTGTGTGTGTGTGTGTGTGTGAGAGAGAGAGAGAGAGAGAGAGAGAGAGAGAGAGAGAGAGAGAGTGGGGACTGATCTTTATACTGGTGTGCATGTCTTTAAACTGTTTGACATTAAGTATCGAATATGCTTACAAAATTTGTTACATTTATTTTAATTCCAATAGTTCAGATGGTCAAGGGTGGCATAAAGAAGTTTAAAATGTATGCTTATATTTATATACATACCTAAATATATATATATATATATATATATATATATATATATATATATATATATATATATATATATATACACACACATAAACACACACTATAAATGTTACAAAAGCTGCAAAACTACCAGTGCTGTTGTAGCTTGTAGGCCATTGCATAGAAAAAGAGGTTTCTCTTTCAAATATATTTATGCATCAGTTTAACCACACACATCTTTCGTCTTTCGTTTTAAAATGTTAGTTTTATTATTTCATTAGAATAAATAAATATTGATCTGCCTAAATATTAAATATTTAAGGGATCCTTCAGTTGGAACCGGATGAGATCTGTCATCATTTACCATAAATGGACAGGTAAGAGTGACGCCTCTGTTCAGCTGGGTTGTCATTGGCTGTGACTTTATCGTAGGACTCGCTGTGATTGGACTATCTTTTAACCCATATAAAACGGCGTTTCATGTTATAAAGTATGTATTGGTGTTATTATTATGTTAGATATACGTTAAGTAAGCTATAAAGTGTCGGTATGTTGTGAGAAATTACTCCTTTACCGAGAACCCAACCTAACCCTAAGCATTACTGCACACTTCAATGAACTACATCGCCATATTTACCATTGCATTGATACAATGACAAAGATATATGGGCAATGTAGTTTAAAACGTTTAATAATGAAACAATAAATGTTAAGTAAATTACATCTTTAATGGACAACTGGATATCTAAATATGTGCATTGTGCAAACCTTTATGACATTATGAGTGGCAGGCTAAAATTTAATATTTTACTGTGAGCATTTTGAGAAAACCTTTATGCCAGCTTTCCATATATGTCTGAAAACTGTGCCCAACATTATTTAGTAAACATAGCATAAGCATATTTTCTCTGTGATAGGCTAACCAGCAATTTGAAATAAGTTTTGTTTTGCTCTTCCAGGGGCCACTACTGGGTCCCTGGAGGTGGAAGGGCAGAACAACTTACACAGATCTATTCTCCTCATCATGGACAACACATTTTGAGTCACATTTTAAATATCAGAGTATTTTGTCTTTTCTTTTCTAACATAATGCTTGCATTAGTTCTTGATGGGTATTGTGAGACCATCTGATGAAATACAGAGATATTTTACAAGTGATGTTGTAAAATAAAAATTATTAATATTTATTTAGTTTTATGGATAGACACCAATAAATATAATGGATGAACCTGCAACAACTTGCCATTATCCAGTTTTCAGTGTAAACAAAAACTTTATATATTTACACTTAGCTATTACCATTAAATATAGGTCAATGCACCATTAAGTAAAATGACAAGAGACATTGCCAGAATTTCATCTTCACCCTGTCTCCACGTTCCTGAAATCGGTAATGTGCATGCTTTAATTTTTATTGCAGTAGTAGATGTACCAGAATTATCAATATGGATCATCTTCAGTTAAGCTTAAAGTGTTTGTAATCCTTCCCTTTATTTCACTGAAATCTAAAAGTATATACAACTTTTTGGGGCATTGTTGTACCAAATATAATATAACCAGACAAATAAATGTTTACGTCTCAAGTAAAATAATCTTGGTAATTAATTAGATAACCTAAATAAACTTGTAAAATGTGTATTTACTGTACCAAACACCATACACAATATTCACCATACTTTATCACTCAACACTTTATTGGAGGATACAGTATACAGCTGATACAGTAGCATAAAGTCAAATGAGATCCAAGATAAATAAAAATGCATCTTCAAAAATACATTAACATCATATTAATCCATTCACAGCTGCTGAAGCCACACAAACGAGTGCCACATAATCCCATCCAGTGATACAGAAAACTGATTTGATATTGTGTTGGAAAATAATGATTCATTATCACAGCTAGACTGGTTTCTGGCTCTTTCCTCTATCATATTCATGGTCCATCATGTTCTTCTTCTTCTAAAGACTTTGCCCTACAGTATAACTGATGAACAGAGGATGTGGTCACTGATGTTGTGTAGCTTTTTCTCAACCAGAGGAAGAAGAACATTCCATTGTCAGGTGTTCTCCAGTCCTGGTCTAAAAGTAAAACAAAAACACAATTCAAAGTTTAATGTACAGTCAGGTTAGCCTATGTTCTGCATGATTTAAGCAGTGGTGGGTGACTCTGGCCCTCAGCATCCACTGTCCTGCATATTTAGCTCCAACCTCAAACCCACCTGTCTATAACTGTCTATAAGTAAAACTGAAGACTTTGGTTAAAAATTTCAAGCCGATTTGGCTTAGAGGTAAACTCTCCACCTGCTCATTCTGATTTAAATTTACAAAGCAGCAGTCAGTACATTATAAATATACACATTGAAGCATTATGTATATAATATTGCAGCACATAATAACAGCATATATTTTAGAAAGGCATGGTCTCTTCGGAGCTTTTAGAATTGATGCTAGATTTCTTAAGTCACTTTCAAGAGCATCACTTGTGATAGCCTTAACAATGTAACAATTGTTAAAATACTGCAATACAAATTTCATGGTAAGAATTAAGAAATGGGTACAGAGGCACCAGACTTACCATGCTTATTATGTCCCCATGGCCATGCAGAGTTCTCAGAGAGCAGAGTTTTTGCCTCTTGTATTCCTCCTTCAGCACATGTGTCTTTGTCCTGTAGAATCTTCTGAAGTTTGTGCCTTCTCTTGCTATCCATCTTAAAACACAAATGAAATGTGTTTTATTCAGTGGAGTATAAAGCCATGTTTCAATTCAAAGAACTAACCGGATATTTCACATAATTCAAAGAACATTTACTATTTGATTCCTAATATATGTCACAACTCATTATCTTCCAAAGCTAACCAGAACCATCTATGGTCTACAAAACAATAGAGAAATAGCTGGAGTTTTGCTGATTTTATCTAAGACAAACAGACAGTGCCATTTTTAAAAACCGAAGGCCAAAAGTGTTTCAGCCTTTACGCTGAAATGCAATAATTGTAATAATAATTGTATCAAAAATTGTATTTTTTCTCATGTTAGATAAATCCAAGAAACAGAACCTCATTTGCTCATTTTAGGAGTTATAAAAAAGATTTAGACTTGAATAATGGTGTATTTTATCAGAATAGAAAGAATGATCGCTGCTGAAATGAATAGTCCTTTGAGAGATCAACATCAAATTCTTACTACATATTACTGCATTGCTTCAATACAAGACATACCAGTGGACTTGCACACTTTTCTGTCTTCTTCGGGCACAAGATGGCCATGTTCCTTTCTCACCCAAAACAAAGGACTCATTCGATTAGCTTGATTTGATATAAGGTCTGGTCTTTCTTCTCAGCTGTAAAACAAGAAAGTCTCACTTACTCTTTGTGCAAATACTTTTGTTTTTGAAACATATTTAAGACAGTTACAATAAAGTAAATTTGCTATATGATTCAGGAGAGCATTTGATGAGTAAATACTGATATACTAAAAATATTCTAGAAACTTTACCTGTGAAGGGCTGATTACGGCAAGATCGCTGCGACTCACTAGTAGCTCATGTGAGGGTTGACTCTTAAAAGTGCTGATAAATTTGATGTTGTAGAGATCTAAAAAAAAAATACAAAAAATAAAAGTAAAAGTAATCTGCAAGTAATCCTGCAAGACAGAAAGAAAAGACATTTAATTACATTGCATGCAAGTTATAAGTTTATACATAACTGCAGGATTTCTTTCAGTAAAAAGCGTTGCATAATTAAATGTTAAATACATTTATGTTATAAGTTCACTGATATGTGTACATTCCCATTATTAAAAGTATATCTTTAATAGCAAGCTATATCTTATGAATGTGTTTAAAAATGTTGATAATTCACTTGATTTTTTGTTGACGTTATCAACAGTGCAACTGATCTGAGTATGACAAAATAATTGATCATCTGATGTCATGTGAGAATTTTCACTCTTGCAAACAGCGGTAGGTTATGAGGTGTGAAGAGACATGTATTATTACATGAACAGACAGAGCCCAAGTTGTAATAATTTTAAAGAATACAATGGACACAACAATACATATGTACAGGAATTGAGGCAGTAGCCAATGGCAGGAGTCATAGTAAAAGCTGCAGGATTATGTATGCAGTATATACAAATATGTACGAGTATCATATGAATTTGACTACCTGTTAAATCTTGTGAATTATTGAGACTTTGAGAATATATTCTTACTGATTGAGCCATGGAATTTGTAAGAATAAGTTTAAGTAACAACAAATGCTGAATAATATGTTTGATAAAGGGTTCAAACCAGCACATACATACATACCTTTGCAAATATTTGCTGTTGAAGATTTTGGTCTTCTCCGTTACTTCTCCACAAACAAGAATGGGCTGACTGAGTCCTGAAGGCCCTTTTGGTCTTTTCAGGTAAAAAAAGAAAGAGAAAAAAGTTATAATATATAATATATTGCATTATATACAGGAAAAAGTACTATTTACATTAAAATATTTGGATTTACATAAAATGCATTTAAAGCATGGTAATTGTTGTGGTTACTGTCTATTTACAACAAACATCACATTAAAACTAAGGTTACTGTGGTAAAAGCGTGGCAAGTGTTGTTTTTATTGTGCTTCTACTACAAATTCCATGTTGAAACTATACTGATAGTTATTATTAAATATGAACAACTGTTTAAAGGTCTATAGTATGTCACGTGACAGTGTCTAATTACCCTATTAGCAAGATGTGTTGAGTTAGAAAGCAAAGAAATGCAAATCCTCAGTGGAGATGACAGATATAATGCAGTGACTGAACATAATCTGATCGATAGCGACAAGCAGAACATACTTTATATCAAACATTAGGACATAATATTTGACTACTCACCCACATGTGGCACACGTGAACTGACGCCAAACATCGCGATGTGTTCTGAATGAGACTTCACTTCTTCAGCGCGATTTCATACCGATATAATTTGCGTCTTCTGTTGACGCCAAAGGTTTCCCATTGAAAGCAATGGAGTTCCCATTTCGTCCATATCGTGACGCCGAGGGGTACCGTGGAGACGGTGATTGCTTTTGGGTCTTTTCTTCACACAAATCAATCGTTTGTTCTCGGAACAGTTGCAATAGCCGGATTTTTCAATAAAGTGTGTCTGTTGTCTGTTATTTTCTGTGTTTTATATCATATAATACGCAAATAGGCAAGTTTATGGCGCGGTGGGGTGGGCTGTTTCAAACGTGTCCGAATAGCGTAAATAAAAATAAATAAATTTAAATAAAAGTGTGCTTATTACATTGAGAATCACACTCCAACATGTCATAATGGAAAAATTATAACCCAATAAATAATTTCATCACGATGCCATTCACGTGCCCAACACGTCTGTATATGACGCCCTAGGTTTCTCATTGGAATCAGTGGAGTGCCCCTGAACGTCGAAAAATGACGCTTAAGGGGTACCCTGTGCGTTAAAAAGTGACGCCCAGGGGTCCTGACCAAGCGGCAATATGTGACGAGTTGGGAGTGAGACTGTGTTGTTCAAATAGGTTATTAATTAAGTAGTATTGTGAGAAATCTTTCTTAAGTACACCAAACTTAATTAGTTTGTATTCAAGGAGATTTACACATGTAATAACACATGACATTTTACTTTACAATTGAGACCAAAACAATTTTGAGTAATAATAAAAAAAAGATATGCTCTGTGCTTTCAATATTAATTCCACAAGAAGGTTTTCTCCAATATCAAATTTAGATTTAAGGAATTATTTAGATGGGTAGCATATGCCATTTATTTTAAAATAAAGTTATTTAATTTTAGGGAGAGCTGGAAAGGTAAGATAATTAATTATCTGTATAGGCGTATTGTAAGGCGAAGATGTATGTATCAGGCATCTTATAAGACGAAGTACATGGAAACTACGTATATATCAGGCGTCCTGTAAGGCGACGTGCCTAGTTTAGACATACATATAGAGTCTGGGTACGTGACATCAGCAACGCAATGCATGTTGGGACTTTAGGACACGGAAGCTGTGGTTGTTACTGTGTTGTATTGTAAATCAAGTTTTAAAAGTATAACTAAGTTAGTTCAGCTAAAAAATACATGGTGAACACATGTTGTGTAATTAACTATCATAATTGCACTCACGACCGGCGTGGAAACAAAATCTCAAATGGAGTGCGATTTTTAGGCTTTCCCGCCTGGAACAGCACACTGGATCTCAGGTCTCCGCTTTAACAAAGCGGCGTCGCATGGCATGGGTAGCAGCAGTAAAACGGAAAACCATCACCTTCAAAAACTTTCCCTGCACATGTTTGTTTGTTCACGGCATTTTCACAAAGGTAAGTTATAAACAAAACACATCTAACTGTTTGTTTTTACTGCTAGAAACGCAAACATGTCGTGACTCTTGGAACTGTTGCTTAATCGCTAATTTTGCTGAAGTAACAGGCTGAATCTTTTATTTTTAGGCAAACCTGTCTACGAAATGCTACAGTGTGATCCCGACTGGGTACCATCATTGCATCTCGGGCACACAGAAGTTAAAGCAGAGGACTCTGGGCGGTTTAAAAGGAGTACAAGGAGACAGCAAGCTTTAACAGGGGATCATGCTGCGCCGTGGATGACGTGGATGAAGCTGCAACATAAGATGATACTTCTCAGATGGATGTTGCAGGCTCAAATAAGAACACTACAGAACAGCAGGATTGCCATCTTTGTAGCTGCAGGCGTGCTGAAATTAACCGTTTGTTGGAGGAAAACAGGAGAATGAAGGGAGAGCTATCTCATAAGATGATGGATGAGGATTCTTTTAAAGATGATCCGGTACTACACTGGGCTTCCGTGTTTTGCGCTTCTGATGGCTGTGCTGACACAGCTTCTTCCCTGCATGCCACAGACTCTCCCCTTTTCAGATGCTCCTTTCAACACTGATGCGCCAATTCAGCACATTGCATACCTCTTCTCTGTGGATCGAAAGACCACATTCAGAGATAGCATAGGTACAATGTTTAGACATCTCAAACCCTTGGTGCACTGGCCAGAAAGACACTGCTTGCATGCCTCCATGCCACATCAGTTTGTAGAGGCTTTTGGTAATCGTGTAGCAGTAATTGTGGACTGCTTTGAAATTCGCATAGAAAGAGCCTCAAGTCTCAAAGCTAGACATTTTCCCACTACATTTAATTTGCTCCCGCAACAATTTCATTACGCATCGATGCATAGCCGACACGCTGCATAATAAAATAATAGATAGATTATTTTAGGCCTAACGTTACTCGTCATTATTTAAAAACATTTAGTCCAATTAAACAAGGAATTATGGGTTATTTATAGATAATATCAGTCTCAATGAAAAGTAAGAACAATTTCCAACTACCACAAGATACATATTAAGAAAATAAATTAAGACAGTTAGGCTACGATGTAATCAACATATGTTAAAGTAGCCATTATCTCTCATTGTCTCTGTGATAATAGGCCTATGCGCGGCTAAAGCTCAGATTTTACTTTCACTTTCTGTAGTGAATATTTGGGTTTGAGACTTCACCGACTTTCGCGCACATTGCGTTTGCACATTTAAGTTTTCACATTGCGTGATATCCACGGACTCCTTCATGATTTAAAAGGGGAAGAAAAAAAACCAATAATGTGACATGATGACATTTTGTGACGGTTCACATTTCCCGCGATCATAAAATGAAGTAAATATTAAATAATGGTAGTAAATAAATAAATAAGGTGTGAAAGTAAAACAAGTGAATTAATGATCAAGTTGCTGAATGATTAAAAGAGACGGCTATGGTGGTTTGGAAGACTTGGATTATGCATTTTACAACACAAACTGGTGGAGCAACAGTTTGCTAAATTTCTGATGTTTGATAGCTGCCTACAGAACTTAAAGATCTCCCTCTTTTCGTTTTCTTTCTTGCTGCATTAAAGATGAAATGGTTAAACTTCTGCTTTCGCGCAGGCGCAGTGAGGGGGAAATAGGGCAATCAGTTTGTAGCTCTGCTTCATCTGTGCGATATCCTCACGAGGGGCGATCAGAATTTCTGACACGCCAGAAATTCATCCGACCATCCGATTGCCGATCGGGAGAGGTTTGTCGCCTCTCGTTTCCCCCTGTACACTGCACGAACACCTCGCGACAAAGCGGCCCGCGATAAAGCTGAAAATCGGCCCGACCCAAAACAGAGTCGCACGAATCAGAATTCGGCTCAAAATCGGACGAAAATCCCACAGTGTATGCCCAGCTTTAATGCCCTCTCTCCCATTTCATGTTGTCAGATCGTTGTTTGAGTTTCCCGTCCTCGTGCCTGTCTGTCCTCCTCTTGTTTCCAGTGTACTGGACCCTGGATGACTTAACTTCGGATCTCACCACGGACTCACCTTCACGTTCACTCAGCTACTCTGGATTCCCATCTCAGTCCCTGCGTCACGCTCTCCTGCCCGCTGTGTTCCTGGTCGTCTGCCATCTCGCCTGGGACTGTGTTTTGCAATGATCTATCTTTATCCCTGAGTATTTGGTCTAATAAAGACTTGTTGAACTTGCATTTGCTTCCGTCCTGTTTATCATTACAAGATCAGAGTTCCTCTCAGCCCTCCTTGACAACGCCAGTTTTTCCACTTTCACATATAGTCAACAACCCTGTTCCGGATACAGTTGACCCTGTAATTTGCAATCAACCACAACACTTTCAGACAGGCACACTTAGGACTAGGGCAGGTAGGACCATTAAACCTCCACAAAGATCGATTTGTGAGATGAATCCTCAGTTTGTGGATGATTCATCACCACCAGTGATTTCTCTTTTTGATGTGGTGAAAAGCCTTTTTCATGGGTGAAATTATGAGTTGGAATTAGTTTTGAGTGGAGATTTTGTCTCAAGTCATTTCAATCCTTGAATTGTGTATGTGAAAAGAGGTGTTTAGGGCATCTCTTTAGTCTATGTTAGGTCTGGATTGTGTTACTGGTACATACTTGAAATTGATATTTACGCTAGTGTGTCAAGGAGTTTCACAGTTTATTTTTCTTTCTCTTTTCCTTTTCTGGTTCTTGTATTAAGTTTCCTGTACAGGCGCTTCCCCAGTTTAGCATAATTTAAGGGGGGTGCATGTAACGGAGTGTAAATGTGTTAAATGATGCATTAATGGGGACAGCACCATCTGCAGGAATAGTGCTGTAGGGACCCTTGTAGGGTCGATATAATGATGGTAGTACTCCTCCATCCTAGAAAGGCAAATAGCCTTGCTTTGAGTGTGTAAACTCTGAAGCAGGGGTGACAGGTCTGAAAGCATGGGCTCATGTGCACAAGGACTCGCCCAGCCAAAACAAGTACGTATCCCTGACATTCCTCTCTCCCCACTGATTTACTTGTCAAGTGCCACCCTCTTAACTGCACCAGAGGAGAAGTCAATCTTGTAGCCCACCTCTGCTGGAACCTTGTCAATACTAGCGGTTATCATCCAGTAGGCTGGCACATCAGTGACAGTCTTGGTCCCCTGTATCCGAACTGCTGTTTCTATTTTAAATAGGAGAGCCCTAACATGTGTGCAAGACTCTGTTATGCCAGCCATGCATGTGCAGTGCGCACATTTCACTTGGCCACTGGAGTTGAGGATCACCCATGGTATGAGCGGCTGTTCATTAAGGCGTTGCAAGTGCAAAAGTTATAAATAATACTAAGGTAAGTACAAAATTATTAGCACAAATATCTCTAGATATCTATAAACCACTATCTAAGAAGTCTGTTCTTATTTATTTGTAATTTTTATATATATGTAAGCATATTTATATATTTATTTTCTCTATATATATTTCACTTAAAGTCCTCATGAAATCAAAATTGAACCCATTTACCTTGTTAGCACATATTACAGGTTTTAGGGTGAACAATTAATCCGTGCAAGTTTATACACAGAAAAAAATTGTTTGACGCTGTAATCTTTAATCAAAGTCTGAAAAGTTACTTCTGGTCTGGAAACGGCGTTCCTTCTCAGATGATGTCAGTTTGACGGCTTGGGTTTGAAAATGCGTAACCACTCCCCTCCAACCGTTAGTCTGCTATGAGCGATAGATGGAGAGGAGGAGCGCTGAAGTCAAACCCTGCCTACTATTCAATATTCCGTTTCACTTGGAAATACGTCACAGCACTGAAGAAAACTCACTTGCTACTTCCAGTTCATTGGGACTTTAAATGCTCACAAGATAGATAGACACACATAGATAGATATACACACATAGATGGATAGATAGATAGATAGATAGATAGATAGATAGATAGATAGATAGATAGATAGATAGATAGATAGATATACACACATATAGTGTGTGTTTGTGTTACATACATTTGTGCGAACAACCGTTCTCTGGTCGTTGACGCGGAAAATCTGCAGGACCTGCACCCCATAGATATATATACATATATACCTCATTAGCGACTGTTTCTGTGGGCCACTGTACGTTAGCCGTCCGCCATTTTCAAACGGTCAAAGCCGGTCGTGAACGCGCATTGTGAACATTCAAAAGAACTGTGAAGCCTGTTATTAACTTACAAACGTGTTTCTGTGTAGGTCCAAACATTGTAATTGTTAAACTAACACAATACTCGAAGAACACGTTAGCTAATACTACATTAAAAAGTAGCCTAAACGTAGTTAAAACCCTGTTTGAGTTAAAACATAGGCTATAAAAAACATACCAACACATTCTCACCTGTAAAATGTTATCCCATTTCTTCTGGACTTTAAATTGCGCCGGGTTTTACAGAGGCTGCGCAGTTTGTTTTTGTTTTTTAATGCAAGTGATGATTGACAGCATCTGAAGTGTTGACCGTTCTAAAATGTCGGCACGTCTACGTGCCTGGAGCGGTCGAATGAGGCATCTATGTATATATGTCTATGCTGCACCCACCCATTTGTAAACTGCAGGTAGCTTTCAAGTGATTTGTAGTTCCTAAATTGCTCAAATGTTTATGTACTGACACCACAAACAAGGTAAGAAAACACATCTGGGAACGTTACTTGCGATAACTCGTTTAAATCGTCTGACCACACTTAGTGTCCGTATGGATCAAGCTCGTTAATTGTCTTGATATTTTCTAAGTACCACAACTTTGCTTGTTTATTGAGCTTTTCTCTGTATGAAATGTTGCACTTTATATTTATTCGGTCCATTGTTGTTTCTGTTATTCTGTTTATTATCGCGGTGACCTACTATACTGACAGGTGACAGCTGACGAGCGTGTCCTAAAACATGTCCGCGACTACCCAGAATGCAACGTGCAGTGACAGTTTCCCAGACTCTACATTTCTCACAGTATGGCATTAAAGAGTTAGAGTTTAGTCCTGCAATAGTTCTGAGTGAAGTTCCCCCCTACTTCCAATGCCAGAAGTCAACATAGAACTATTGAAAGAAAAGAGAGAAGAATCAGAGTTTTACATGGTATAGTGAATATATATTTGTCTTTATGATTTTATTAATATTTACACAAATGGATCAAAGGACCAAAATGGTCAGTGTGGTGTAGGAATTTTTATTCCTGAATTTAAAAAAAGGTCTGAAGTAGACTAAATAATTTACTTTCAGTATGTTCAATTGAAATTACTTATATATTCCAACATCCACAAAATACCAAATTTGTCCATATTTTATTTAATATTACAGTTATTAACAATTAATTATTCCAAGTAAACTCCTTTTTATTTGTAGTGTATTATAGTTTGTTTAATTTTCTTTAATTTTCTTGTGCTTTTATATAATTCTTATAAATGTCCTACAGTTGTTGTTATTTGACATACATTTGTGTCTTGTACATGTAAACTTAATAATATAATTAATAAACTGTGGCTAGATTACGTGAAGGGGGAGGAGCATTAAGGGGAATAGAAGAGATAAATATGCTCAAATTCAATGGCTGTAATGCAGAGCTTAGAAAAGAGAGTTTCAGTCAGAGATGATCTAATTATTGGTGGTAGTGGTTCAGTGGTTCATGTAGGTTGTCTACAAACCGGAAGGTTGGTGGTTCTATCCGCGGTTCCATCTGACCAAGTGTCGAGGTGTCCATGAGCAACACACCTAACCCCAGCTGCTCCCGACGAGCTGGATGGCGCCTTGCATGGCTGACACCGCCGTCGGTGTATGAGTGATGGGTGAATGTGAGGAAATATGTAAAGCGCTTTGGATGGCCATTGGTCTGTTGAAAGCGTTATATAAATGCAGTCCATTTACCATCTAATATAGAGGTTAGAAATATACTGTTAAATATTCAAAGCCTATGAATAACAGTTCAGTTCTGTTGGGTTCAAGCACATATTGGAATTAGAGGTAATGAAAAGGCTGACGATTTAGCTAAAAAGGCACTAAAAAATAAAGAAATAGAAATTATTGTTCCAATAGGGGAAGGAGAAGCGAAAGCTAAAATAACAAAGAAATGGCAATAGGAATGGGAAGCAGAAACTAAAGCTAGGCAATATTACAATATTCAGAAACAGTTTGGAGGAAAAATGAAAAATAGGAAGAAAGAATAGTAGGCTATAGCCTACTCAAGATTAAGAATGGGACATACAGTATTGAATGCAACACTGAAGCTAGGAAAAGGAAATGGTTTATGCACAGAATGTCAAACACAGGAAGATGTGAAACGTTTTATTTAGATGTAGGAGCAGGACTGGACTGGGGCTAAAATAAGAAGAATTTAAACATTTATTTATTTATTTATTTTATGTTATTTTATTTATTTATTTTAATTTTTGCCCCTCTTTTGATTAAATAACCAAAGGTTTACTGCAACACTCTAGTCTAAACACTCCTGTACAGTAGGCGGCGGTATGCAACACATAATGATGCAATCTGCCAAGAAACTAAAAGAAGAAGAAAGAAGAACCATTACCGCGAAAACGACAGTCGTGAATTGTCAAATGAAAACAATCTGTATAAACGGCACAATGAGGTTAAAATAAAAACAAAGATGATTCCGCAATGTTAATGCCTTGTTCTTCATTCAAGGTGAGTAACGTTAGAGAACAGCGCCCGGTGTTTCCTACTAACGTTAAACATTTTAAAGGTCTGCGTCTCTAATATTGCCCGCATTTCCCAACATAATGTGGTTTGAAAGGACAGTTTCACTACGGGTGATCTAAGTTAGTAAGACATCTGCATTTGCTCTCGTTGTTTAATGCTTGCCTTTTAGGATTTTGTCCCCCTTGTTTGATTTACAATTTTGAGTTAGATTTCTTGAGACCCTCTAAAGGAAACCTTTAGAATCAGCCATGACAGGAAGAACCTCTTCAACTGCATTCCTCAAAGGTACTGATGGATATTTCTTCAATTAAGTCTATTTTCTATCCTCTAGGACGATAATTAAAGACATGTTTTTAAATGTTATGCCTTATGTAATATTATAGTAAGAGTTAATTAATTGTCCAACACACTTCGTTTTAGCGCGTTCTAGGTTTTTCCAACTCAAAAAGTATGCTATCAAAAAGCCACACCTCCACATATTATACCAAACGATCTTTATTCTTTATGTGATAATTATTCTAAAATTTTAAGATTATTGCCAATACTGCCATAACTTTATTATTATTATTTATATTATGAATCAAACTCTTTTTGTGCATTGAATTTGTTTATCCACTGTTCTGTTTCTCCCTTTGAAGATGTGGTGGCATATGTTGATGTGTGGTCTGCGAGCAGGATGGAGGATTACTCTGATCCGTTCATCCAGCAACTGTTGGACATGGGTGCAGAGGTGATAACTTTTCTTTACCGCTGTGTTTATAAATGAAATTTGTATTAAAATGTAAAATAAATTAAATACATTATATTTTAAATTGAAGGTATCTAAGACACTCAACAAACAAGTGACCCATGTAGTCTTCAAACATGGCCGCCCATCCACATGGAAGAAGGCCCAGAAAATGGGTGTAAGGATTGTTTCTGTCCACTGGGTAGCAAGGTAAAATGAGTAGCACATGCACAACTAATCTTCTTCATGTTCTTCTCAACATCTCAATGAAACCAGCAGTAGGTCTATCAAAATGGCTGAAAACTATTTAAGTTTTATACTTAAATATTACTATTAAAAGGCATTTCAGTTAGAGGAAAAAAGCTTTTGGCTTGTCTCCTTAGGCCACAAGAGGGCGCAATTAGCAAAGTAATGCACTGCATTAAAGGGGTGATGAATTGAGAAATCGACTTTCCCTTGAGCTTTTGATATACACTCCCCTAAAGGATTGTTAGGAATCAATCAATCTAGTGTTGTCACGATACCAAAATTATGACTTCGATACGATACCAGACTAAAATACCTCGATACCGATACTAAATCGATACCACGGTCAAAATACCACCCAGTAAAAGTAATTGAATAATATGACAACAGAACTTATTATTCACTGTTTTATTTATTTTTTAACTAAAAACTCACGTGGCCAGCATGTTCCTGTCCTGGTGTTTGACCATTTCTTCTTATTGCATTTTTTTTATTTTATCTTTGTTTTTTAAAATAAGCTAAAAATGCAAATCACAAACAATATGACAAAAACAGCTATATGTCTATTTAACAGTATAGCAAGTCAAGAAATAAATAAAAAAACTGCTTAGTCTTCAGTCAATAAATTAACTATACACTGATTCTTAATGAATATATTAAAATTATTTAGCCAGTTATGGGGTGGCTTTCTTTTTTTCATTGTTGTTTGATTAACATTAATCACACAGAATATTAGATCCGGCTTAACACCGATCCAATCACCTCAACTGTACACGTTCACTAAAGACACCCCCGACTGTGTTTACCTGAATACTCACAGGATGTGCATTTTTACATATTTTTGACCATTGAAATCCATAATCCGAAAGAACTGAATCGCGATCGCATGTTGTCTGACAGGCGTGTGCGCGCGCTTCAGATCAAAGTCCGGCAGCGCGAGCACGTCCCACGCCGCACTATATTTCCTCATGCAAATGTTTCTGTTGCTTGCTTTGTCATGCGCTGCGCGTATATATTTAACTCTTCTGCGTCCAATGTTTAGTGAACGGTGGAAGCAGAGCTCTGCACACACATCCTGACTCCTGCTGTCACTCATCGACACAAATAAATACAGCTCTTATTTAACGCGCGGTCCTTCTTAAAGTACCGGTACTAAAAAAAATCCATATCGTACTGTTTGTAATAGCAGGGTATCGCAATACTTTTCTAGTACCGGTATATCGTGCAACACTAAATCAATCAATCAACTTTATTTATATAGCGCTTTTACAATGACGATTGTTTCAAAGCAGCTTCACAGTGTTAAACAGGACACCATTGCAACAAAATTTGATTTGGCTAGTTTAATTTCGATAGTTTATAGAATTATATATGACCAAATTAATAAATTCTATTTGTATATTTAGTTGAGTAACTTGGATCATAATTTGAGTGTCCCCAACTGAGCAAGCCAAGCCAAAGGCGACAATGGCAAGGAACCAAAACTCCATCAGGGCATGATGGAGAAAAATAAACCTTGGGAGAAACCAGACTCAGTCGGGGTGCCAGTTCTCCTCTGGCCTATTATTAACAGTGTATAATTATTACTCTGGCAACCTTGCAGGTCATAAATCATATTAGATAGGAATATTTTAAATTTTGGGTATCACGCAAGAGACGGGTTCATTTAGGATGGCGCGTCGATTACACAAGAATATGAATACTTGAAAGATCGGAGTTATTGCGGCGGAGACGGGTTAATTGAGGATGACGTGCCGGTGAGGCAAATTCAGAGGAGACACTAATGGACACGGTCTCAGCAGACACTCCAGGATGAGCTGGTCATGTCCAGATGCAGGTCCACCATCCGATCCGGACACGGCCTGGATCCGGCCGACTGCAGTAAACCTCGGGATAAACAGAGAGACTAACATTAGTGTGGATGCCACTCTTTTTATGATGTAACGAGTACATCAGGTGTTATGGGAAGTGTTCCCGGTTCCGGCTGACCTAGTTAATCAAGCCTAACAATCAGTCATTTGATTTGAATAAAGAAAGTTAAAAATGTTCTATGTGTATGCCATAGTAAAGAGATGCGTTTTTAGTCTAGATTTAAACTGACAGAGTGTGTCTGCTTCCCGAACAATGCTAGGAAGACAGTTCCAGAGTTTAGGTGCTAAATAGGAAAAGGATCGACCGCCTGCAGTTGATTTAGATATTCTAGGTATTTTCAACTGGCCAGAGTTTAGAGACAGCAATAGACGTGATAATGCGTATAATGCGTTAAGAGCTCGCTTAAGTACTGGGGAGCTAAACCATTTATTGCTTTATAAGTAATAAGCAAGATTTTAAAATGTATGCGATGTTTAATGGGGAGCCAGTGCAGTGTTGACAGAACTGGACTAATATGATCGTACTTCCTGGCTCTAGTAAGAACTCGAGCTGCTGCGTTTTGGACCAGCTGGAGTTTATTTATTAGGCGAGCAGGGCAACCACCCAGTAGAGCATTACAATAATCTAGCCTTGAGCTCATGAACGCATGTACTAATTGTTCAGCATTTTGCATTGAAAGCATGTGACGTAATTTAGATATATTTTTAAGATGGTAGAATGCAGTTTTACAGATGCTAGAAACGTGGCTTTCAAAGCGAAAGATTGGTATCAAAGAGCACACCCAGGTTCCTCACTGACGGCGAGGGCTTGACAGAGCAGTCATCGAGGGTTAGACCGTATTCTAGGGCACTACTTGTGGAGCTTTTCTGTCCAATAATTAAGAATTCAGTTTTATCTGAATTAAGTTGCAGGAAATTACTATTCATCCAATTTTTATATCAGCTATGCATTCCGTTAATCTTGTGAATTGGTAAGTTTCGTCAGGCGTGAAGAAATATAGAGCTGAGTATCATCAGCATAACAATGAAAACTAACGCCATGCTTCCTAATGATATCTCCCAGTGGTAGCATATACAGGGTGAAAAGCAGTCCTAACACTGAGCCTTGCGGTACTCCATACTGAACTTGTGATCGGTGTGACATCTCTTCATTTACTGCTACAAACTGATAACGGTCAGATAAGTAAGATTTAAACCATGCCAATGCAGTTCCACTAATGCCAACATAATTTTCGAGTCTATTCAAAAGAATATTGTGATCGATAGTATCGAATGCAGCGCTAAGATAGAGTAACACTAATAGAGAGATACAACCACGATCAGATGATAAGAGTAAATCATTTGTAACTCTAATTAGAGCAGTCTCAGTACTATGATACGGTCTAAATCCTGACCGGAAATCCTCACATATACCATTTCTTTCTAAAGGAACATAATTGTGAAGACACGGCCTTTTCTAATATTTTCGATAGAAACGGTAGATTCGAGATTGGTTTGTAATTGACTAATTCTTAAGGATCAAGTTGCGTTTTTTTTAAGTGGTTTAATTACAGCCAACTTAAAAGTTTTTGGTACATATCCTAATGTCAAGGATGAATTAATAATATTAAGCAGAGGATCTATGACCTCTGGAAGCATCTCTTTTAATAGCCTAGTCGGTATAGGGTCAAGCATACATTTTGTTGATTTGTGATGATTTAACAAGTTTAGCCAATTCTTCTCCTCCTATAGCAGTGAATGAGTGTAATTTTTCCTCAGTGACACTACAATGTTCTGTCTGAAGTGATACTGTAGTAGACGGCTGCATGGTTATAATTTTATTCCTAATGTTATCAATCTTACTAGTAAAGAAGTTCATAAAGTCATTACTGCTGTGTTGTTTACAAACGTCCGAAGTTGAAGCTTTATCCTTTGTTAATTTAGCCACTGTATCGAATAAATACCTAGGGTTGTGTTTGTTTTCTTCTAAAAGAGTTGAGAAATAAGCAGATCTTGCTGTTTTTATGGCCTTTCTGTAGGCAATCATGCTCTCTTTCCACAAATTGCAAAAAACCTCCAGTTTTGTTTTCTTCCAGCTGCGCTCCATTTTTCTGGCTGCTGTTTTAAGGGCCAGAGTGTGCTCGTTGTACCACGTCGTTGGATTATTTGCTTTAATCTTCTTTAAGCGCCGAGGAGCAACTATGTCTAAGGTGCTAGTAAAGAGAGAGTCAGTAGTTTCTGTTGCAACATCAAGTTCCTCTTGGCTATCTGTAATGCTGAGGAGATGGAACTGATGAGGAAGATTATGTATAAAGCAATCTTTAGTCGCAGCGGTTATAGTCCTGCCATATTTGAAGCGAGGGGATGGCTTTGCAGCCTTAGCTAAATTAAGTATACATGATATTAGGTAATGATCTGAGATGTCATTGCTCTGCTGCAGAATTTTAATGGTATCAACATTTAGTCCATGTGACAGTATTAGATCTAAAGTATGATTAAGGCGATGAGTGGGTCCCGATCGTGTTGTCTAACTCCAATAGAGTTTAGAATGTCTTTAAATGCCAATCCCAATGCGTCTTTTTCATTGTCAACATGGATATTAAAATCACCAACAATTAGTACTTTATCTGCAGCCAGTACTAACTCTGATAGAAAACCAGCAAATTCTTTGATAAAGTCTGTATTGGGCCCTGGTGGCCTGTATACAGTAGCCAACACAAATGTCAAACGGGATTTATCATTTACACTACACAACGTTGCATAAAGCACCAAAACTTCAAAGGAATTATATTTGAAACTAGACTTCTGAGTAATACTGAAGATATCATTATAAATTACAGCAACACCTCCCCCTTTTCCTTTCAGACGTGGCTCCTGTTTATAACAATAATCTTGGGGAGTGGACTCATTTAAAGTAATGTAGTCGTCAGGTTTTAGCCAGGTTTCTGTCAAACACAGCACATCTAGGTTATGATCTATAATCATATCATTAACAATAAGCGTTTTTGGCGAAAGGGATCGAATATTCAGCAACCCGAGATTTATCAATTGTTCATCCGTATTATATCTGTTGTTTATTTGTTGGACATCAATTAAATTTTTACTGTTGAATGGTTTTGATGGTTTTTGTATTTACTGATTCGGGGAACAGACACAGTCTCTATGTGATAATATCTAGGTGAAAGCGTCTCTATGTGCTGGGATTTAGCTGACTCTGGTGACGTGAGACAGCTAGCAGACGGTTGGTTTAGCCAGTTTGTCTGCTTTCTGACCTGGGCCCCAGTGAGTCAAGGTTTAGCTCTAAGACTATGTGCCAAATTACTAGAGAGAAGAGCAGCACCAGCCCAGGAAGGATGAATGACGTCTATCTTCAACAGGTCGGGTCTGCCCCAAAAACTTTTCCAATTGTCTCTGAACCCTATGTTATTTTGCGGACACCACTTAGACAACCAGCTATTGAGTGATGATAATCTGCTAACTATTTCATCACTCCTTTTAACAGGAGGGCCAGATAAACAGACTGCCGGTGACATTGTACTTGCGAGTTTACACACCTCTTTAATGTTAATTTTGGTGATCTCCGACTGACAAAGTCGAACATCATTAGTGCCGACGTGAATAATAATCTTAGAGAATTTACGATTAGCTTTAGCCAGCACTTTTAAATTTGCTTTGATGTCAGGCGCTCTGGCTCCCGGTAAACATGTGACTATGGTGGCTGGTGTCTCTATTTTCACGTTCCGTGTAATAGAATCGCCAATAACTAGGGCACTTTCAACAGGATCCTCAGTGGGTGCATCACTGAGTGGGGAGAACCTGTTTGATGTTCTAATCGGAACGGAAGAGTGGTTTTTAGATGCGCGAATATGCTGTCTCAGTCACCCAATTGCCCTGCTGCAAGGGCTCAGCCGGAACCAAACAATGAGTGTTCACTAAGCTAGTCGCATCCAAAGCAGTATCTAAAGCTGTTACATTCTCAATACTCTCACATAAAGTCTGGATGCGTGTCTCTAAATCTGAAATCTTCTCCGTCAGCCTGATTAATTCCTTACATTTAACACATGTGAAGCCCTGTTCGCCAACGGAGATAGATATGCTAAACATGTAGCATGCAGTGCAAGTGACAATGACAGGAGAAGACATGGCTTACCGTATTTGTTGATGAATCAAAAACTTACCACACAACTTACTCCACTTACTTTGTTTGATGGAGTCTATTTAATAATCCAACTCACCACAGTTGTCTAATGAACTCAGAAAACAGGAGACCCGGGTGCGGGATGGAAAGCTACCAGGCTAGCGAAAAGCTAACACGTGGTAGTGATTTAGATTAAAAGCTAGTGATGTCAAATTGAACTTGATAGGCTATATTAAACAATATATGGCGATGAGTAAGTTATATTTAGCAGTATAGATAACAAAGAAAACTAAAACTTTAACTGTGCGTTAAATTTAAACAGTGATTTTCGTGTACAGTAATAAGCCCCGCGTGCCTTATCGGTCAAATCTTTGATTGCCATCTCAAATTTTCCAGAAGCAGAGATTGAGACCCAAATAATTTTAATATGTGACGTGATTAAGAAGTGTTTCCCCGATTGTAAAATAATATTTTTGTTAGTAAGGCGAGGTTTTTTCTGGAAGATCATGATTTTGGACTTTGACATGTTGATTGGTAAGGCCCAGTCGCTGCTGTACTGCTGGAGGACCGACAGGCTCTCGTGCAGACCCTCTTCATGAGGAGACAGCAGCAGAAGGTCATCAGCGTACAGGAGGCATTTGATCTGTCTGCCCTCGAGGGTCAGGCCAGGGCACGAGGACTTCTCAAGTGCTGATGCCAACTCATTGATGAAGATGTTAAAGAGAGTCGGGCTGAGTTACTGCTCACTGTAATGCCTCTATAGTTATTAGGGTCGTACTTCTCGCCTTGTTTAAAAACTGGAGTAATCAAATTTTCTTTACATATCTCAGGAAAGTGTCCTGATTTTAATGTGAGGTTGAATAATAAATAATTTCAGAATAGCATCTTTCAGTGTGGGGCTGCTATGTTTCAGCATCTCATTTGATATTCCATCTACGCCGCAGGATTTTCAGTTTTTTAAGGATTTCATCTTGTCAGTCAGCTCGTCTAATGCTATAGGCTGGTCTAAATGCTTTAGCTGGTCTTTTATTGTGCGTTCCAGGTGATGTAGTTGGGAGGTCAGATGTTTTTGGGTGAGGGTCGGTTCATTTGGTGAATAGAGATTTTCAAAATATTCTGTCCAGATTTTTGGGTCATTGATGGGAAGCTGTCTGGCTTTTTTTGATTTGTCAATTTTGCCATAATTCCCAAAAAGAATTTTGATCGAATGCCTCCTCGATCTTGTTTAGTTTTATTTTCATGTGATCAGCTTTTTTCTGTATTAATAGTGATTTGTATATTTTAAGGGTTTGCTGATATGTGGCTCATATTTGTTGGTTTGCCGGGTCTCTGTGTTTTTTGTTTGATAATGACCGTAGTTTTTTTCTTACTTTTTGGCATTCTTTATCAAACCACCCAGCATTAGTCATTTCTTTTTTGCATCTGTAATTTTTTCTTTTCCTCAGGGCTTTTCTGGCCACTGTAGAAAAGATTTCAGTCAGCTGTTCAGTTGCTAGATTGGTGGTTTTCTTCTCTTCACTAAATTTGGTCGATAGATATGAGTCTATCATGTTCTGAACATGAGTGCTGTCGAGCGCTGCTTCATACAGGGCAGGACTGTCTTTACTCCAGATAAATCTGGGAGGGAGTGGATACAGTTTAACCTTCTGATCTGAAGGTGGCAGAGTAATGGTGTGTTCACACCGGACACGATTGACGCACATGTTAAGTCAATGCAGAGACGCGAATAGCCATTCTGCGGCGCGATTCGCGTGAATGAGGCGGCGCGAATAGCGCGATTCGCGTCGTTTTAACCAATCAGGAGCTTGCTCTAGTAGTGACAACAATGAGGAGAAAATAGTATTAAATATATATTTATATCTGGTTCAGACAAGTGTGTATATGACTATTACTGTGGTAATATTAAATGACATGAACCACAAGCAGTCTCTTTTTGTTAAATGCCAGTTTATGTATAATCAATAATACAAAAGTATAATCGAAACGATTTGCCAGGGAAAAAATTATATATCCATGAGATCAAAGATCGCCCGTTACATATACACAAGACGAATTCTAGCTCGAGACACCACAGAGACATCAGAGCCAGCGGCAAATGTGAGAAGGACTGGCCGAGGAAAGGCTGCTCTCGCCGGAGTTAACGTGCGCGGCCGCCGCTGATCCACTGGAGATCACAACTCTGAAAACGGAAGATAAAAAGTTCAAATAGGCACTCTTTTGTTAAATAAACCACATATTTGAGCTTTAAACAACTATATTATCGCCTGAAAAAGTATTCAAACTACGTTTTGTCACACATTAACAGCAGTATTTTTTACAAAAAAAGACTGAGTCAAGTGGCTGGTAGAAGCTATATGGGGAGGCTGCAGACCTGGAGCAAGACAGTTCTACGGCCCAGACAATTCTACGACCCAGGCAGTTTTACGCCCCTGTTGTTCCTGACGTGACCAGTAGGGGGATATACGGCAAAATAACAATTAAATCGAGGCTCGAAACTCTAACAATAAGTTATAATGTCTATAGACGTTGACTAATTGCGTGTTTTTTGTGAATTTAAATATAGACGTTGCATTAACATATCAGATACACAGTGTAATGACTGTACGACTTGAGCAAGCGGCAATAGCAGGAGAAAACCCGCATAATTTAAAAAAATACAGTTATTGTGTCACGAAATGTAGTTTTAAGAGTTTTTCAGGCGCGAATGTAGTTGTTTAAAGCTCAAGTAGGTGGCTTATTTATAAAGATAGCGCTTATTTGAAAATGTGATCTGGCGTTTTCGGAGTTGTGAGATCCAGGCGATCAGCGGGCGATCATTAACCCCCGCGGGAGTAGCCTTTCCTCGGCTAGTCCTTCTGACGTCTGCTGCTGGCTCTGATGTCTTTGCAGTGGTTAAACATGAAATTCATAGTTGTCTTTTTCTACAGCAAAAATCAATGTTGAAAGTAAAACTTTTCTTTTTTGTATTTTAGAAAATTGTACACAACTGTTTTCAACATTAATAATAATCATAAATGTTATCATATTATATTGATTTCTGAAGGATCATGTGACTTTAAAGACAGGAGTAATGATGCTGAAAATTCAGCTTTGAATCACAGAAATAAATTGCATTTTAAAATATATTCAAATAGAAAACAGGTATTTTAAATTGTAAAAATATGTCACAATAATACTGTTTTGCTGTATTTTGGATCAAATAAATGCAGCCTTGGTGAGCAGAAGAGAATTCTTTCAAAATCACTCTCCTGTAGGATATGACAACATACGTTGAATATAACTAGGCTACAGTAGATCATATCCTGCTGTGACCCTGTTTGTCATAAATTGACATCTCAGGAAAATGTTATGGGGTTTCTAATCAACCCCATAACAAAATATGACTTTCTGGGATTGTGATAAAATCAAAACCTACTGGAAAGAGAACACACAATTTATTTAGTTATTGGGAAATATTTAGTTCCATCTCCAAAAGTATATATTTTAAATTGTAAGCCTATCATTGATCTGTCTGACTATGATAAAGAATGTATTAACAAAAAGAAAATACTATTATTATGGTCATCCTCTCAGGTACCTTCAGTCAACATGTGTTGAGTCAGGCCTCCACTCTTTTACATTTGCAAAGACTAACTTGGGACCTCCATTAAAGACCAGATGCTTTCTGGTGTACTTGGTCCTCTCTTTTGAAATTTCTTAAAGCTGTTCAGTGACTGCTATCTCTTTATTTCAGTTTATATATTACCCTTGACAGTTGTTTCCTTATTCATATTTGCCCTGTTGTATTTTTTTTTCAATTGTTTTCTTACCAGTACCACTGTAGTGTTATTGATTAATAAATAAAAATAAAAAAACCTAAAATATTTATATATTATTTTAACTTTGTTACAAAACAGGGCATTGAATTTCATACCAGTCCACGGTAGTGGACACAGGACTTAAATCATGTTTATCAGGTATTTTGGGAGACACAAGTCTAAGAAATATATCAATATTTCTATGAAATATTAGATATTATAATGAAAATGTTGCCAACTATTAGTCCCAATATTACTACTACTACTACTACTAATATTTTTTGAAAAATATTAATTTTATATATATATATATTAATATTAGGGTTGGGCGATGTCCCCTAAATTGGCAGTTGACGATGTTTACAGTAAAACATCGCGATGGACGAAGATATCGTCGTTTTTTTTTTTAAATAAAAAATATTTTCAAAACATTTTCAAAAATATAATTTACTATATCTGTATTTTACTATCTCTTTACATGAATACTATTTTCTATTTCGTTATTTTGCTAACCTAAATAAGGACTCACCAGCACTAGGTTGCACGTGAGGGGAAACAAAGTAGAGAGTTGTGCACTTTTTATTTTAATATACCTCCTTACATAAATACTATTTTCTATTTAAAACTATAATTTCGTTATTATCCCCGTGTTTTGTATGTGAATGCTGTTTTATGTAAATATATTACCACAGGACAGAAGCACAAAGCTTTGTTTTCAAAGGAAATAAATTTGCAGTTACATCGCAGCCATGAAAACATGGATTCATGCCGAATGAGAACGGGATGCTGAGCCCAATTAAAGATTTGCCAGTTTTTCAAATATGTTTGTACCCGAAAAGGCTAACAGTCCATTTTATCCCACTGGACATCACGTTTCTTTTCATAAATCTTAACTCGCGTCACACTGATTTTCGCAGGGAATTGTAAACGTTTTTTCCTTTCGTTTGCTTATAATTAAGTCTATTGCCCATTCACATGCTTTACTGTGGTGAAGTAAAAAAACAGCAATGTAGGACGAATACCTTTTTACTTCCAATTTTATTTAACACAGTTTGTTCTTATTAGACTTGGCGCGTCAAGTTTATTTGAATAGCGCAATTCACGCACACACACACACAAAATGTCTTTTCCCTGTGGAAGATAATTGGTTCTTCAGATGTTTTACAACACGTGTTGCTTTGCAACATCAGGAGAAAACATGAAGACGAAGATATTCGAGAAGGAGTCTCCAGCTCGTGTCCCACATTCATCTCAAAGCATGACGCATCTTTGCGGGGAAATAAAACAAATCTTTTTTTAAACTAATATTTAATTGTCTTAATCTTTGTTACCATTAATAACTGATAATCATTTAAATGTTTTACCGGCTGGTGTTGTTTCACTGACGGAAGTGCTAAAATAAACACGGATGCTTATGAAATGGATTATTTAAAAATGTAGGCTATATATCTGGCATAGACTACAGTATTTAAAATAGCATATATGCTTTAGTTATACTCTCAATTTAATTTACAGAGCAATCCCTGCAAAGTTTTTAGTTTAACTATAGAAGAGGATTAGTGTGTGTTGCACTCTCAACGGGGGGCGTGGCATCACGATGGTGGCGCTCCATCGTGATGTCGGTCAGCCATCACGATGGACGTGCACCTTTTGCACTGCCCCTGCTCTTGTCAGACGGCACCCCGGTTGGGAAACGCTGGTATAGACCCAGCTCCCAACCCAACTTTGAGAATAGATTATCATGGCATTACCATGTAATGCCATGCAACAAATACAAAAAAAAATGTTGAGTCTCGGGAGGATATATTACATTGTCCATCTGATCCAACTATGCACGAATTTATTGTTTTTGTGAAATGAAAATTAATAATACACAATTCAATTGGCTCTTGTAGGCTATGTAGACCAACAGTGAATTAGCCCATCTACATATATTTTAATCAGTAGTGCAGATCACTACACTGTGTATCTGATATGTTAATGCAACGTCTATATTTAAATTCACAAAAATCATGCGATTAGTCAACATCTATAGACATTATAACTTATTGTTAGAGTTTCGAGCCTCGATTTAATTATTTTGCCGTATATCCCCCTACTGGTCGCGTCAGAAACAACAGGGGCGTAAAACTGCCTGGGTCGTAGAATTGTCTGGGCCTCTGAACTGTCTTGCTCCAGTCGCTTGACGCGAATTATTCGCAGAATAATGGACGCTTGAACATTTTGAGTTTACTCGCTTCATTCGCGCAAGAAATTCGCTTCATTCGTGTGTGCCATTCACTACACAACAGACGCGAATTCGCGTCATGGGAGGGGCTTCTACCAGCCACTTGACTCGTCACTTGAGGTCTTTTTTTGTAAAAAAAATGTTGTTAATGTGTGACAAAACGTAGTTTGAATACTTTTTTAAGCGATAATATAGCTGTTTAAAGCTCAAATATGTGGTTTATTTATAAAAAGAGTTCCTATTTGAACTTATCTTCCGTTTTTGGAGTTGTGTGCTCCAGTGGATCAGCGGCGGCCGCGCACGTTAACCCCGGCGAGAGCAGCCTTTCCTCTGCCAGTCCTTCCCACATTTGCTGCTGGCTCTGGCTCTGTGGTGTCTCCAGCTATAATTCGTCGTGTGTGTGTGTGTAACGGGCGATCTTTGGTCTCATGGATATATAATTTGTTCCCTGGCAAATCGCTTAGGCTGAGGGCAAAGTTAAGTTTCATAACTTTTTTATTTTTAGGCTTTTTAACTTTAATTTACTGTTGTAGCGTACTAGCACTGACTTTGAATGTTTGACTGAATTGTTTGCTTTTTTATAGCTTATTATACATTTTAAGATTATACTTTTGTATTATTGAAAAAAAAGGGGTTTTAAGTTTAGAAACATTTCGAGTCCCCCCTCTCTTGCCTTACAGTGGATTGGTCCACTGCGCACCTCACTGACACACCCACACCTCACTGACACACAACTGTGGTGGGCTGGGAGAGAGTTGTGGAACTCCAGTAAGGGCTGTCAAGTCAATTTGATTCACTTTAAATATCGGATGAAATTATTTTATTTCTTTTTTAATAAGGCGTGATGCTGAGTTATTAATAAATCACCAAAGACAAAAAATTATGATACCGATGTTTTAGTGATTATAATTTGATAACGGTTAGCTTGTTGTAAGTCACCCACTACAACTAACAAGTGATAAGCCTATGCGTGAACTGATATTAGGCTAATGTTAGGCTCGATGCTATTTGGATGCTACCACGTGCGACACCCAGAATCCCGCTCTGCTAAATGCACGCGCAGCATTACGCATAGTACGTAAGCATTATATCGAGCATTTACCAAACTGTTGTTATCGTTTTATCGAGGAAAATTATTTCATGATAATTATCGTTTTATCGCCCAGCCCTATACATATTGATAGGATAGAATCTTGCAGTTGATGGAGATTTGTGGGATGCACATCCAGGGCACGAAGCTTCCGTTCCACCACATCCCTAAGATGATATCTGGTGACTGTGGGCGCCATTTTAGTACAGTGAACTCATTGTCATGTTCAAGAAACCAATTTCAAATGATTCGAGCTTTGTGACATGGTGCATTCTCCTGTTGGAAGTAGCCATCAGAGGATGGGTACATGGTGGACACGCACACAAAACTGGTTTCATCATGCAGTTATAACTTTTAACTTTAATGTTAACTTTAATGTCCTTGATGTAACTTATTGAGATATTAAATCATTTAAAAATAAAAAAGGTTAATTCAGAAGCACATTTTAATTTGACTGATTTTTTTTTTTTTTTACAAAAACCACCAAAAACTTCTTTACCACAAAAAAACTATAAAAAATCTCTCCTAAATCAGTTAAATTCATTCTTTATAATAATAATAATAATAATACATATAATATAACATAACATGAAAAACATCAAGCAGTTATACTGAGATTGTTTTTATTTATTTTATTTTAAATGTTTGTTTATTGCTTATGAATTTATGAAATGTTCTCTATTATTATTATTATTATTTTAACTTTTTAATGGCAAGGATGCCTAAACAATCCCCTTGTGACATCCATTCTTTATTAGGCTTGCACTATACTATAATTATAACAGACAATAATATAATATAAAAACTAATTGAAGTGTTTAAACTGATATTATATCAGTTTGAATGCTTCAATTTGTTAAACAAAAGTAATTAAATAGATCTAATATCTAAGTATGTTCAAGGGAACATGCAAACTCTTTTATAGTTATGTTAACGAGTTAACCCGCACCGGATCGTGGGAGGGGGGGGGGTTGACGAAAGTGGGCGTGTCTCTACTTTTATTCACTTTTGTTTTATACAAACTTTTCAATCAACCATCACAAACTATGCATCATTTGAAAGCTAAAACACTCGAGATTCATGTTCTGAACTTATATAAATACACCAGAGAGGAAAGGGTTAAATGAAGTGCTGTAGCATAATGAACGCAGTACTCATCTTTCATCTCCTATCGTGCAGATCAGATCGGACGAATCCAAAAAAAACAACCGCATACATGTCCGTGTAAGAGTCCACTCTTCCAAATGCATCCCACTTTTTTAATCCAAAACAACGAAAAAATAAGGAAAAAAACTAAAAATACTCCTTTGTTTGCTTGGGCGTTTTGAGTTAGAGTAATCAATGAAATAGTGATTCAAATCCGTTTCTGACGATCTCCCCTGTGCTGTGGACTCTTCCTGTCACGTTAAACCCTCCCAGGTCTCTCTGCTTCAATCACAGGCTTTCTGACGAGTCCGTATACAGAGTTGGCAAATTACTCGCTCCGCCAGCTGTCAATCAAAGCGCTCATGGTTTTCGTTGGATAAAGGCAATCAATGCCTAGCCAATGCCTTGCCAGCAAAGGTTTGATTGATGGACGTAGTAACTAATCACAAGGCATTATCTTACGTTGTGTTTGTAAGCATTATTGGTGAATATGCCTCTAGTCACAATCTCCATAGCAGCCGGGCGCCTGCCAGTCATATTGCGCAACACTGCAGTGGAGCGTGCAGGCTCTATGACAGACTGTTTTTATCAACTAAATGAGTTTTTTACACTTTAAAAATTCTGTAAATAGTTCATTTAGTTTTTCAGTAACTGTAAATTAATCATAATCAGCAGTTTATTGCAGATTTATTTGAATAAAAAACTACTCTTTGCAATTACAAATGTTCTAAAATAAAAGCCCTTTTGGAAAGGACTTCTAGTCTTTTCTTGATATAAAAGCTTACAGAAGCTACATTTTTGAGAGAATCATCCTCAATTTTGAATCAAAACATGATCAGACATTCAGTTTTATATTATGCTTATTTTCAGGACCTCAACATTAAAATCTCATAATTTTTCCCTAAGTGAATAATAAAAAAAAAAACGCGAGTCACTTACATGTATATTTACATGTATATTACTCTGTTCATATACAGTATTGTTCAAAGTAATAGCAGTACAATGTGGCTAACCAGAATAATCAAGATTTTTAGTATATTTTTTATTGCTACGTGGCAAACAAGTTACCAGTAGGTTCAGTAGATTTTCAGAAAACAAACAAGACCCAGCATTCATGATATGCACATATGGTTAGTCACATTGTACTGCTATTATTTTGAACAATACTGTACAACTTTGAGCTATTATGACTCTTGGGTAACACTATTTGAAGTGTCTAGTTTAAAATCAGACCAGATTTATGAATATAGACCATAGGGTTTAAGAGCTGCAGACATTTTCATTTGGGAATGTCGTTTTCAGAACATTTTCAAAAATTGGGGCGCTGGTTAACAGGTTAATATCTCTGAAACTCAAACCACACACAGATATGCTGTTTGAGTGTGCACTGGTGGGTTATGTTGGTGTGTAACTGCAAATGTTTTGTTACCGTGCTGTCTGTGCCCATCATCCGTTGTTTATACCACTTAATCAAGCCACTCTTCTTTTGAACATGCTGAGGTTTTATTCCACTTTGCGTTTCACGTCGCCTCTCATATTGAGCTATTTGGACTGCAAACTCACACACGCGCCATCATTCTCTATGAAATCTGTAAACCCACCGTATTCACCGGTTCTAACACTATAGCGCTACTAACTCTATAGTGGTTGAACAGAGCACTGCAATTATTTCTCATTTAAACTACAATCAAATGGATTTCTCCCCTAATTTCGTTTGTCGTCTCCGCGGCATTTTATTCTTTCTCGTGACAGCATCACAAGTCTTGCCCAGCGCGCGCCAAGCAACATTGATGGACATGGTCAGAAACAATGCTCAGGTAGGCTGTGGCATTTAAACAATGCCCAATTGGCACTAAGGGGCCTAAAGTGTGCCAAGAAAACATCCCCCACACTATTACACCACCACCACCAGCCTGCACAGTGGTAACAAGGCATGATGGGTCCATGTTCTCATTCTGTTTATGCCAAATTCTGACTCTACCATCTGAATGTCTCAACAGAAGGCAACATTTTTCCAGGCAACATTTTTCCAGTCTTCAACTGTCCAATTTTGGTGAGCTTGTGCAAATTGTAGCCTCTTTTTCCTATTTGTAGTGGAGATGAGTGGTACCCGGTGGGGTCTTCTGCTGTTGTAGTCCATCCGCCTCAAGGTCGTGAGTGTTGTGTCTTCACAAATGCTTTGCCGCATACCTCGGTTGTAATGAATGGTTATTTCAGTCAAAGTTGCTCTTCTATCAGCTTGAATCAGTCGGCCCATTCTCCTCTGACCTCTAGAATCAACAAGGCATTTTTGCCCACAGGACTGCTGCATACTGGATGTTTTTCCCTTTTCACACCATTCTTTGTAAACTCCAGAAATGGTTGTGCTTAAATCCTAGTAACTGAGCAGTTTGTGAAATACCGGCCCGTCTGGCACCAACAACCATGCCACGCTCAAAATTGCTTCAATCACCTTTCTTTCCCATTCTGACATTCAGTTTGGAGTTCAGGAGATTGTCTTAAACAGGACCTCACCCCTAAATGCATTGAAGCAACTGCCATGTGATTGGTTGATTAGATAATTGCGTTAATGAGAAATTGAACCGGTGTTTCTAATAATCCTTTAGGTGAGTGTATGAAAGGTCATGGTAATATAAGAATATCTTGTAAATTTCAAAGCTGAAAACTTCCTTGTTAGTCAAAGAAAAGCTTTTATAGACACCTGACCCAGAAAACGACAGGTTTTTCAAAGTGGAGATCTATGACGTCAAAAGGAGGCAAGAACCGCCTCAGCAAAAGAATATCAATGCCTACTTCATCACTGCCTGTTTAGCCCCACCCACCATTTTGCGCATGTAACATAGGCCTTGTGTTAAACCATCGAGCTACAAAGAAATAAACATGCCGATGAGGGTTACAAAATATTGTGCAGTGACTGGGTTCAACAGTAATGCAACTGTTCATTCTAATGCACACCAGTGACTAAACATCAACTTGCATTGTTTCTCTTAGTAGGATGAAAATAATCTGTTATTTAACAGTGATTAAATTCTATAAAGAAAGCAATCAAAGAAAGCTCCCTTTGAAATTGTTTGAGCAGCATGCACTGAACCTGTCAATCAAACAGGAGAGTTTATCAGTGACTCCTGCTTTATTCAACGAATCTCTTAACTATGTCACGTTTGCACTGTAAGTGAAGATGAAAGCATTCGTTAGTGAACAGAAACTGAGTTGCAATGAGATCACTGCTTTCATGAGCTCAGCATGTGTGTGTGATCAGCTACAGTGATCATCACTGCAACCTTTCATGCCACAATTCCATCCCACAAAATTTTATTAACAATTATGAACATAACAGCATCATTCAAGATCCGATCAGTACTTTTTTGGGGGATTTAAAAACATGCAGTGTTTACTACTAATTGTCTAAAAAGTAGTCCCTGGCTGATAGATTGTGATGGACAAAATTACTAATTTTTTATTGTATCATCGAAGAATCTGTGTATAATTTGTTTAAACATGGTGTAAAGGTATAGTTCATCCAAAAATGACAATTGATATATGTTTGGAATGACATGAAGGTGGATAATGACAAATGTTATTTTTGTGTGAACCATCCAGAACTTAAGGCTCTTAAAAAGGCCCATTTTTATAGCATTCAAAGGTGTATTCAAAGGTGCTGTGAACATTTTTAAATTACATATAAAATGTTCCCACTGCTTGAAATTGTTGAATAGATGAGACTAGATGTGATTTCTTTGCCGACAACTCATCCTTTGTTTTAGCCAATTTAAAAAGGCTCTCTTGTCATATTGATTCATATTGAATGACAAGCCTTTGGAGGGCAGAATGTTGTTGATTGCAATGACAGCATGTTCTCTGGGCCAGTTGCATAAACCACTTAGACTAGTCTTAAAAGTCAGTGATACATTTTTTTTTCAAGACTGGTCCTAACCTTTTAAAAGGTTAACTGACTTGCAAAAGTCAATTGCATTTCTCATGCATTGAATGAGAAAAGTAAGACTGGTTACATCTTGATTAATTGCTAGTTGGTCAAATTAGTTATTAAGGCACAGTCCTAAAATAGTGGCTAAGTTTATGCAACTAGCACGATGAACACATCGCAACAGACAGCCTGACACGATAAATAAGGGAAAACTGTTTATTACATGCGCCAAGCGCATGTGTTTGACCTATCACGTTTATTCCTGAAGATATGGTTGTCGTGTTCATATTTGACCAATCAGGTGAAGCCCCAGGAAGTGTCAGCTACGCAGAGATTGATTTGTTAGGTGTCAATTTAGTTGCGACACTGTGCCGTTAGCAAATACGGTGGCGGAGGAAGGAAAGAAGAGTGAGGAAAATGTGGTGGCTGATGAAGACCTTGCGGTGAAAACAGCACTTCAGATATATGAAATTATTTTGGATATAGGAGAAATTACGTGTTACAAACACAGGTACTGTGTAAAACATGAAACCTAAAACAGATACCTAACCCTACCCTTAAATTTACCCATACCACCACACATCGAGCAGAGGAGCAGGTGAAATTGAACGTTAATTTTGTATAGTTATAATCAGGGCAACTAGGCAGCCTTCTATAGGGCAGCAAGAAGAAAAAAAAATCCCCCATTGAATTATTTAATTATAAATTTTTTGGACATTCGTTTGAATTATTGCACTTCCATCATCAAGTTATCACTCAAGCACAACAAGCAAGAACACTATACACCGCATATAAACAGCACACACGCCAGGAAATTTGACTGCACATCACAGTTTTGGCATGCCTTGCAATTGCAATGCAATGGACTAGGGCCTACATTAAACCTTTTTAAAAAAGGGCCATTGAGCTGTTTACACTGTCATATACAATAAAAGAGCATGCAAAGCGACAGGACATAAAAATTAACGTAAAAAACCGCCTACCTTACCAGAGCATGTGAGTGGAGCAGAGCCGGTAAAACGACGCACACTCTAATCCCGCTCCGACATGACATACGGTGGCCCAGTAGTGCAGCCATACTAAATTAAACCACAACACAATGAAATCGCCACAGCACAACAGAATTAAACCACAACACAACGAAATCGCCACAACACAACGGAAACAAGGCACAACACAACGAAATCGCTACAACGAAGCCAATTCCACCAAGTGGTTGACATGTATAATTTTATAAATTAAAATGACTTTTTTGTTTTGTTTTGTTTAAATGTTCAAATTCCAATGTTGTACATTGAGTCAGTTTTTTAGAATACAACAAAGCGGTGGAATTTTAACATGTCTGTTTTTGAATGTTAAAGTTATTTTTATTCATACAAATTGTTTCACCTGCATTGTGGAATTGGCAAACGTTCCCTTGGGCATCAATCGCCGTGACAGCGTGTAAAAGTGTTTTCGAGTATATATGCAGCTATAATGCATGTAGGTGATTTTGAATTTATATTTCATGTCGATATACAATGGTTACACACTTAAAACGGATCGTAGTTTTCATATCTTTGTAAGACAGGTCAATCTATAGAACAATGGCAAGGAAAACTAACTTTATTGCACTCCGAGAGTCCCCTCGTGGTCGGGAGCATTTCCGTTGTGTTGTGGCTCGTTTCCTTTGTGTTGTGGTTTAATTTAGTATGGCTGCACTACTGGGTCACCGTACATTTCTTTGTAGCCTATTATACTTCTTGTAGCCATTAAAACACTATTTTCATTTCATATGTTTTAATTTGTATATATTTTTTCGTTTTTATTATTTAATCTTATTTTGAAAAGTGAACAGGACACATAAGATGCAAAAAATAAATTTCTTGACCACTTCATTAGGCTAAGTTTTGTTGAAAGTCTTTATTTAAAGTTAATTTTGTTTTAAATAAATTGTATCTTAATTTTAATCAATGTTTTGTCAACCAAATTGCCTGTATTTAATAAATAATAAACAAAATATAGCAGACAATGATACGGAAGTGCCAACCATGTGTGTCACTGTCATACTTTCAAACAACTACTGGAAAAAATGACTTTAATTGGGGCCAGCCCTAGCTACTTATTTCGGATATTCCTATA